>OX375866.1:30514487-30839178 GCA_947359475.1 Heligmosomoides polygyrus bakeri | reverse complement strand
AACGAATGCCCTCCATTTACTGCAGCTACATTGACGACTGTTTCGTAATCTGTCCAACTCAGCTTGAGATGGACACGTGCTTTGACTTACTAAACCGGCACTCTCAACACATCAAGTTCACACGTGAAAGGCCTACGGAGAACTGGCTCGCATTCCTCAATGTGCAGGTTCATCTATCTGATAGGAATACAGGACCAGGTGGTACCGAAAGCCGACAAACAGGAACATCATTGTTCATTGCACTTCGGCCCACCCATCCAGCATGAAAAAGGTCGCCCAAAACATGTTCCATACTGCTCGCGCGGTCTCGTCTGAAGGCGCTGCAAGATCCTGCTCGATGGATTTGGCTCGCAGCATTGCGATACAAAACGGATACACTCCTACTGGCGGGGCCAGTGGGAGCTACCGGCTATCAGCCACCGTAAGAGGCCAACAGGACGATCGCTCGAAAGTGATCATTCTGCTTCCCTTTTATTTCGGACCAATTGACTGCAGCAATACGTGGCTGCATTCAAAGAGCAAACCTTCAAGACGAAGTAAGAATCATAGCAGTACCTCCTACAAATCTGAGAGGGCAGCTGGTCCGAAATCGTCTATACGACCGACTGTGCACAACACCATCGTGCGTTATTTGCCCTTTCGGAAGGGAAGGGGACTGCCTTATGTCTGGGGTAGTATACCTCATTACATGCTTGGAAAGCAGGGAAGAGTATGTGGGCGAAACAGGTAGACTCTTGTGTGTAAGGGTCAAGGAACACGTGGATGGGTTGTGCAGGTCCCATTTCTCCACTCACTTGGGCGAGCACCGGGTGCGGCGGCATGCAAAAAGCTGTTTTGGTGTGGAGGTCAAGATCCTTGCGCGTGAACATGAGATTTCGGCGCGCCGAACTCTCGAGGCGCTGTACATTGCGGCGAGGTAACCCCAAATCAATAGGAAGGACGAATGCTTGGCTGTGACCCAGAAGCTGGCGCCGTACTTCGCCCTCTGCGGGTTTTGACCTCTGGGTCATGACCCGTTAGGTCCCTAAGGCGTGTAGTCCTAAGGGCTATATGTCATTCACCCATCTCCGTTCAGCTAGGATGTCAGTGGGCTTATTTGTCCACTCATAAAGGTCAGCCTTTTCCTGACTTTCTACGTTGTCGTTCTCTTGGTCTCTTAGCCTTTTGGATGGGCTCCTGCAGAAATGGCATTTGGGAGGGTAGTTTCTCAAATGACTTCGAGTTTTCCAGGCTCTTAAAAAGGCGACAGCGCCGAAACGTCAGCCGAAATAAAGTCCTGTAACAATCGTGGCTACGCTGAACAAACTACTCGACCATTGCAACTTCCAGGAACTATTAACGAGGGAAGCGGAGAAGGAGAGACTGACAGGTGGATATGCGTGTGAAGCGTATGCTATCGGCCCAGGCATGTTGGATCCATCGAGTCAGCACTTTTCGGTTGCCGAGGGCTTGGAGGGGGCTGACGACGGCCGACTGGTTACATCCGAGTCCTGCGGCAAGGCTCCGGATACTCCTTGACGGCGTAGAGAACGGCGATCTTCCACTGCTTAGGGCCTCTCAACCAGGGGTGTGCGTTTAATTTTTTCCGATAAATTTTTCACGATTATTTTTTAGCGGAAAGTTTTGCGTTAAAGTCGGCAAATTTGTTAGATAAACTTTCCTTTATTTGCAGTAAGTTTAGCTGTATTCTTCTATGTAAAAAAGCCAGTTCTTTTTCTCTATTTATTCTACTCTTTATCTACGTGGCAATTACATGACCACGTCTTCGTTTCACAACAGAATAACAATAGTCCACCTATCATCAATAAAATTGCTAAACGAGCAACATCGTGAAGATTCCAAAACCAAACAGCAACAACAAGACTTCTACAACGGCACATTTCTTACTAAGCCTAGTTTTTGTAACTTGTGGAAAGTGTCCAGTTGCTGCAAAGATCAAAGTGCTGTGCGCCATAGTACGGCTAAAGGTTTCGCAGTGTCTTCTTCGCCTGTTCTATGCCTTTGCATAGAAAAGTGGGGAGCACGCAATAATTTGGTCAAGGAGCAAGAATGCCAAGATTTCTCGAGATATTGGCGCTATAGCTACTGCCTTTTTCTTCAGTTCGTTAGAAACGTTTAACGAAAAGTGCCGGTAAATCCGGTCGCTAATCGTTAACCTCTACACCCGACCGAGGTTGTCTTCGAAGTCCGTGTCTCCTTTTGCGAACCGAGCGAACAAGCGATTGACGGTGTTGAGGGTGGTGGTGTCCTCCTCAATGCGCTTCCATGATCCAGACTGCTTCCGACGCTCCAGTGCCGTGGAAGATGCTCGTATGAAATTGACATGCACTAAAACCCGAGTAAGACCATGCGCGGTTACATAACTTGTGCAGAGAAGCTTTAGGAAGTTATACGACTACCACATGGATGTCAGTTGAAAGTAGGATGTTCTGGACCTTCCTATCAAAGCCCTATCAAGACTCTGATGAAGCTAATATAATCGAATAAGAAGCCTCTCATCGTGAGCTTCCTATTGAAGCTGTTTCAAATGCTTCTTCCTTGCTGGACTGAATACCTACGCTTCCAAAAGTTTTACGATCCTTCTGCCACGGGAATTTGTGGATAGAAAAGCAAAATCCAGCAGTATATCGTTGATTTCAACTAGATTTGAAGATGATCGATAAGTGTTTCTGATTCTTTCCCTGACTTCGAATTGACATCAAATTTGGTTTTTGTCGAGATGCTGCTTTCCATTCGTATCGATTTGGAACCATACTTGAATAGGACACCATAAATATCACTTGAACGCAACATACGAGCTCTTTTGTTGTAGACGCGTTTGGTGTACACATACTACATAGTCAACAGTCAAACCCCCTGTTTCATACATTTGCGTGGTACCTCCACCAGCTTAACTCTGTGGCCTTCTATACATAACGTGCAGTCTTTCTACTCCGTCTTCTACTCCGTCACTTTGTGAGCGCCAATTTAAAATTACAAAAATTAAAATCATCTTCACTTCGCTCCTACTCTTTAGTTCCTAGGGAGGAAATGAAGCGAGAGTATAAGGGTGCCAAAACCTCTTCAGCCAAAAGTTCTGTTTGCTGTTCAGTACCGCTTTCGTTCATGAGAGCATCGACGGCGGCAATTAAATCATTGCGGAACTCTCTTCCCACAGATATCATTTCGAATGAGATGAGCCCTTTCAAAGGAGAGGCCTTATTGACCACCATCAGGGTGTTTCTGATGCTTACAAAATTCATAGTTGTATGCTGCGTTACTCTCATTCGTTGGTGCAAAAAGGATATACATACGGATGATGAAAGAAGCTAAACAAACCCTTTTTGGGATGCGCCGCGCATTTCACTTTCCGCGATCTCGTGGACCAACTATGTACAGTGCCTATATGCTATGTGCAGTGACGTTCGTCGGCTAGCTGATGAACAAATGTTATATTCCTCTAAGACAGAACCCCTAGTTGTAGGGGGCTTAGCTGGCCTAGACGGGCGTGACGTAACGACTTGAGCCTCCTCCGCTGCGCTACCGAGCAACTCCTGTACTCATTATGTGGCTTTGAGTTTTCTCCTCCTTCGTTCTTCTCAACGTGCAAAGTAAATAAATAACTTAAATTTCTATACCACTCAAAAGTATCCTTCCATTAACTCAGCTTTTATGATTCCTATGACCTGAAATAGAATATGAAAATGTGTATACATAGCTATCGCCAAGAAGTGCTTCCTTCGAGTGAGGATTGGTTAGGAAGGTAGCTTTATAGTCAAAATAAAGGATAAGTGATAAAGAACAGCGAAATTCAAATTATTTTGGGGCAGGCCAGCCATCCTACTTCTACGGGGTGTCATGGAGGATCTTTTAATATTTCGCTTATACAATGACTTGCCGTGGCCGCCCGGTAAATAAATCAGTTGGGCACAGAATTATTGCGCGAATTCAGAAAACATTTCGTTGTTTTAGTCATACAAGACAAGTCTAATACCAAATCTTCAACGACTCTGGACGGCTTGGTTAGCCTGGGCCGGAACCCCAAACCAAAAATTGAGTGTACGAGAGAGCTGTACCCTCCTCTAGCTGTACTACCAGCCAAATGAGACAAATCGTTCGAAATTCATGCTCGCTACCTGTTGCAGAAGAATGTGTGGCGCTTCTCTAAGAGGAAACTTCTTCTTCTTCTTCTTCAGCGTTTGTCCCGAATCGTAGCGGGGTTCGCTATTCTGGTGTTATGACGACACCTTTCTCGATCCAGCGCTAGATCAGGGTAAACACCAGTAATCTTCAAGTCCGCATGTAACATATCTAACCAGCGCTGCTTCGGGCGCCCTCTAGGCCGCTTTCCTATTACCTCGAAGTTAAGGCCTATCTTGCGGACGCTGTCTTCCTTTCCACGCAGAACGTGGCCGTACCATCGCAAGCGAGCTTCGCGCATCTTGTCGGCTATCGGCGCGACACCGAACTTCTGCCGAATGGCATCGTTTCGAATGCGGTCCATGCGCGTGACTCCAGCCGTCCACCGCAGCATCTTAGTCTCCATGACGCTGAGGCGCGTTTCAACTTCCGTGGTCGCAGGCCAACACTCAGCGCCGTACATCGCTACTGGCCGGACGACTGCTCTGTATATCTTCGACTTCAAGCGCTCCGGTATCTTCCTATCGCAGAGCACCCCAGTCAACGAGCGCCACTTGGACCAAGCTGCACTCACGCGTGAATTCACTTCAATCATCAGTGCCGTCAGACGTGACTGCTGATCCCAGGTACTTAAAAACCGAAGTGCGTGGGAGCTAGATGCCGTTAACCTTGATGGAGCTGGACTCAGTAACGTCCGTCGTTAAATACTCTGTCTTCTTCACGTGCAATCTGAGTCCAAACCGCTCCAAGCGTTCACACCAAGCTTGCACCTCTCGCTCGAGTTCATCTTTATCTTCGCTAGCGAGCATTACGTCATCAACATAAAGCAACGTCCAAGGGACGGGGCTCTGAAGATCTCGTGTGATGGCATCCATGACGACAACAAAGAGGAGTGTGGAAAGCGCAGAACCCTGATGTACCCCGACAGAGATGGGAAACTCCATCGAGGTTCCAGCTGCAGCTTGAACTCGACTCTTTGGGCAAGAGTAGAGAATTCGCACCCACTCTATGAGCTCTTCAGGAACTCCATGATGTCGCAAGGCGTACCATATCACTTCATGCGGTACGCAGTCAAAGGCCTTCTCTAAGTCGAGGAAGGCGATATGCAGCGACTTCTGTTTCTCGCGATGCTTCTCTATCAGGAGGCGGGCGGCGTGTATGGCATCAATAGTACCACAGCCAGCCACGAAGCCGCACTGATTGCTGGAAAGCTAGACGATGTCACGAATTCGTCCGTCCACAATTCGCTCAAAGATCTTCAATTCTACGCAACAGGGATAGATATAGATAACAACAGGGATAAAAGGACACCTATACTATAGAGAAAGTACAGAACAACTTTACCAGGAAGCTTCTTCTTAGAATCGGGAGCTCCGTATATTCACGTGTACTGAAAGCATCAATCAGAAATAAATATCTTAGACTACCATCCCTAGATTCTTGCCGCAGGGTTTTTGACATCTGCCTTGTACACAAACTGTTATACTTTACCGCCGATTCTGGGCCTTTCAGATTCTTTAAGATGAAGACTTCGTACACAAGAGGTGGCTCCGCTAAGCTACAGCCACCTCGGCCAAGAACCAATTTACGAGCAATGTCTTTCATTTATATCGCAGGTAGTTCATACCTGAAATTCTCTAAGCACCTTACGTTTCCCCTAACACCGAGACAATTCTAAAGCCGAGTTGAAAGTTTGTTGCTCAGATCTGAAATTGGTTGAATAGTATGATTGATTGTAAGTATTGTCTCACTGTTTGCATGTATTCGTCCCTGTGCTCTTTTTTTGTGCTTGTTTCTGTGTTTGTTTTCTTACGTATTGCCTTGTGAAATCGTAATAAAACAATAACAACAATAACAATAACAATAAGCAAATATCTCGTTGGCAAAGGTGTGTAACTCGAACGGTGCTAACCCCATTAATAATGTTGTGTTTGAGCTAAGATATGTCGTTTTAAAGTTTGAGGTCGAATACCTGCATTAATTTCCGGAGATCCTAATAATTTTCGAAGATTTGATCCTTGCGGCAGCATTTCTGAGCTCGCCAAGAAAGCATAGTATTCAGTGTGACACGATTCGGTCCTTCGCAGGACGCAGGACTATGCTTGAATGGGAAACGTGTTCGCTTAAACGTTGGCAGGCTGGCTCAGAAGGGCACGGGCCAGATAAAATCCTACCTACAGCGAGGGTTCCTTAGTATAAGTTATTGTTCGTAGAGGAAATACTTAAAGAGATTCCAACGACAGCAAGTTATTCAGAAATTTCTGTTGTGAAAATTAAACAGTATGGCAAGTGTAAATGTAGTAAATGCGAATGGTATGCAAAGGCGTCCCAGTGATAGTTGCGCACCAAATCGAGGTCACATTTGTTTTCTGTTCCTGTTCGATAATCAATTCCGGCTTCGCCTCAATTTCTGGGAACTAGTTGTTGTTTGGGAACATCTCATCTGGGCTGTCATCCTTCCGTAATTCTCTGATTTAAAATTAAGCGTAGCACTGAACTCGAGAAAACTTCGACATAGCTTGATCAAATAATCGAATTAGTTTGCCAGATACTATGGCACAGCGGCCTTCGTAAGACACGACGCCCAGAACAGATTTCAATAGCGATGATATTACTTCGTCTACTAATTAGTCCGTCGCTGTGGTCCACGTAACTCTATGGAGAGGCTCAAAATCGGTTCTTATAGGGAAGCGGGCCCGTATAAAGAGTTTCAGAATGTGGCACTTTTACCACACATGTGTTAAGTAGGCGCATACTCTACACCCCTGTGCCAGATTCATCAGCTGTTTACCGTCCCGTAACGGTGAAAACTGCCGCCAAACCCCTGATACGAGATTCATCAGCATCAGGTTTTGCGGTACTTTTCACCGTTACCGTTCGTTAAGTGGTTGATGAATCTGGACCCTGGAGCCATTCCTTTACTCAGAACAGAACCCAATCAGGAGCACTCTTTTACATACGCGGGTCCATTTCCCTACATGTACCCGAAAATCTTTCGGTTTCGAATACAGTGAATCATTCCACTAACTAGAACGCATTCTTCACATTTGGGTCAGTGCCATCCATACAGGATCATAATGTGATTTATTAGCCGATTATTCTCCCGTTAGAGAAGCGCACTACTCTGCCCCAGTTTCTTGATAGCGATTTGTACCCGTGCAGTGTCATTTGGCTGTTGTTCTTGCAAACGCGTAACCTGTGCTCTTCTCAGTTTCTTGCTCCTGAGCGAATTTGAGTTTGAAAAAACGTGCGCGTGTCCTTCAGCAGGTCCACTGATGAGTACGCCGTCCAGCTTCTTTCGGTCCTCCTACCGTGCAGCTCGGACAGCCTATGAGCTCATTTGGGACTGGAACATTCGTGCTGCATTTGTCCTTCATCACCTCATCTTTGTTGTTGCGCATGATGAGAACAGAACACAAATCAATAGAAGGGTCCAGGGTCAGCGCCTCTCTTTACAGTTGTCAAGTGCGCGCTGTCTAGTTGAACAATGAAAGACACCACACTGTGTCAGTCGTTAGCTGTTCCAACAATTCGTGCAGCATTTTCGTATCCCTCCGCGTATTTGTCGGCCACCTCTGCGAGTTATACACTTTTAATAGGTCATCTGCACAGCCTTATCTGCCATCTTTATTAGCCTTTATTGTTTCCTCATATTGACCACAATTTATTTATTTTGTTTGTCAAATGGTACTTTTCCCATTGAGCAAAACACTTTGATCTGTGTGGCTCCGTAAAATCTCGCACAAAGCGAATTCTTGGCTTGCAATAAGTGCCAGATCAATCTATGCCATCTGTTTCCCGTCTCTCGTACCTTTTTGAGAAGCGACAGCGGAATACCGGCAGAGCGGATTTCAATATGCGTATACATATGAAGAAGGGCGTTGATCAATCCTTGCTTGAAATACGCCTCTTCTACGGGACCGTGTGGCCAGTTTGAATGCGTACTTGTCCAATCCAACGACTTGCGGTGCCCACCCAATGGATAAGTCAGTGTTTTATTCTTTCCAGACAAGTCAGGTTCCAATATACCGATTCCGTAGGGATAGAAAGTTTGGTTGTCCCAGGCGAGGAACCCGAACCAAAAACCTGGAACCGGGTGCAAGCGACAGCTGGCATCTCCTCCGACTGCGCTCTCTTCTTGGCGTGTAGCAAGTGCGAAATCAATCTATGCCATCTGTTGATCAATCCTTGCTAGCACACAAATAGCACAACATGATCCACACAAACGATATCTCGTATAAGCACTTTTGGCAGCCTTTTTCATAATTTACAAAAGATAAAGAAACGTGTCAATCAACCCCATTCGGTATGTGCTTCATATTCCACTTTTATACGATTTTATTTTATCTTATTTTATTTATTTTCTTTGGCAAGTTGAAAGCTGAATTGGTAATTACAATGACCAACGGTGGCCAACCATTAAAATAGTCGCTTTTTATCACTATTCTTCATCACTTCGACACAACTCACTGCTTCATTCGGTTTCTCCTTAAGCTGCACTAGCAACCACATATTTTTCATATTAAATGTAAAGTCCTGTAAATTTCTATGAGACGTTTCTGTACATAGTTGGCGCAGCTGAACGTGATGATTTCTACATCCCATAGTCACTATTAGACATGTGTATTCACTCCGACTTCAAATCATCATATTAACTGTGAAAGCTTGTGAGCTTCTAGGGAAGACTGCTGTTGCATTCGGCAAAAATAGTATTATTTTATCACGCGCCATCAAGCACTTTCGTTGCGATTTCTTTCGAACGAGAATCGTTAACAAAACTTTGTTCTGCAGTAACCGTTAATGTTGGAGTACCGTTGTGATACATGTAGCCCTGTTATGCATACGCTGTTCTTCAGCTCTAAATTCGTACAATATGACATTTGCTTTTACCTTTTTATGCCTGCGCAGTAACATGTGGACAGAGTTAGTGATACTCCTTTGACATCAGTGAGCTTCATGTCGATCAACTGAATAAGCTCGCAAATAGGTGACAGCACATGAGCCCGGCCCATTGTGTGCCTTTTCTATAAAATTAGCTCCAAACCACAGCGATCGTACTGGGCACCAGGGGTACACATTTAACGGTTAACGATTTAACCAATTTAACGAATTAACGGCATTTTTCGTTAAAATCTGGCTTAACGACTTAACGGAAATTTTTAGAAATTTAACGGAATTTTTAACGGACGTTTTTCTCAGTGCGTTTATCACATTTACTCTTTCTCTTCACTAATGATGCAGGCCTCATCCTCCCAATTAAGACTGTTCCTGAAAAAACTGTTGAAATCAGCAAGTATATTTTAACGTTTTCATGAAATTGTTTTGAATTTTGGAATTTTTAAATGGATTTTGGGGTGCGTGTAGCGTAGTAGGAGGAGGTGTCGGCTGTCGCGTGCACTCAATACCAGGCTTCTGGTTCGCCTGCAACATTGTTGAAAATTAGGCCAACCAAGCCTTCCATCCCTCCTGTGTCGGGGAATTGGTATCAGACTTGTCTGGAAAGGATAAATCGCTGACTTCTTCATCGGCTGGCCACCACAAGTCATTATTTGGCCAAATGCGCATTCGGATCGCTTCCACGATATCCCGTAGAAGTAGAATGCTTGGCGCATCCCAAAAGAGATTGAGTAATGCCGTTCTTTATTCTCATCCTTTAATGCATTTTGGAGCTAGGAATTTCTTAGCCGGATCCCCAAGCACGTGATTGAGTCAACAAAGATACTGGTCTAACCTCCTTGTAAAATATGCGTATCCTCACCTGGCGATGCTTATATCAGAATACTTTTGCTCGCCACCTAAAACGGTCGAGACGGAGAGAATCCTTTCAGCCACTGGACGTACATATTTTAAGCGATTTTAGAAAACGCTATTAACAAAAATCAGGAATGCTACTTTTCCTGAACGTTAACACGTTGACGACGTGTCACACCTTTCTGCATTGTGGGACCGTGTGACATGATACCGCGTCACGGTTCCGACGTTGCAAAAATAGATTGGCACAAGGCACTCGAAAATCGTGCGTTCGAAAAGGTGCTAACATTCCACTGATTAATTAATCATTAATTGCAATTAATCATTAATTCATCATTAATTAATCATTAATTGCATTTTTATTATAACTTTTGTGTTTCATGGGCTATTGCTCGCATCGAAATCGTATATGCTCGTAGAACAGTCACACAAAGCGGTTCCGCAAAGAGCTAGGGAAGCGGGGAACCCCGGGTGCTGCCTGATCGAACATTTTATAGTAAGACGCCTTGCCGGTGATCATCTTGTTGATGTTGTTGATGTTTGTTGATGTTGAATTGTTTATTTTCATTGCAGTGTTACACTTCATTCCTTGAACTTTAGCTGTTGACCTCTTGAAATTGAGAACTATAAGGTTTTCTCTGATTTTTCCTCTTCAAACAATGATTTGCAGCTAATTGTATTTTTTAACGAAATTTGGGCGCGTGTAGCGCAGTCGGAGGAGGCGCCAGTGCCGCGTGCACCCGATACCAGGTTTCTGGTTCGGATTTCCCGCACAGACCAACCAAGCCTTCCACCCCTCCGGGGTCGGTGAATTGGTACCAGACTTGTCTGGGAAGGATAAAGCGCTGACTTGTTCATCGGCTGGCCACCGCAAGTCATTGTATGGCCAAATACGCATTCATGTCGCCTCCACGACATCCCGTAGAAGTAGAATGCGCTGGCGCATCCCAGAAGGGATTGAGTAACGCCGACCTTTATCCTTTATCCTTTAACGAAATTTAACGATTTACCGGAAATTTAACGAAAATTTTCCGCTAAAAAACTTCGTTAACGGACAGAATTCAGTGTGCACCCTTGCTGGGCACTCATGTGTTCTTAGGCAGACTCGTCGGAAAACACGAATTCCTAATTTCATAGTGCGGAACTTGGAAATTTTGAGCGCACGTTGCCTCGAGATACTCGCAGATCACTGAGGTGTGGTTAGCGCAGGAAGAACAGCGGAGTCGAATAGGTGGCACGTAGCCAGACGTTCTTCGTCTCCTTCACGACTTCTTCGACGCTCTTGAGAGCTCCACAAGCTCGTTTCCTTCTGCTCAGCTCTGACTCCAGGTTGTTGGCCGCAACTTGTAACTTAGACCAAGGCAATTGCCAGCAGCCATTCAACTTCGGCCCCAAAGCGGTTGTCAGGGTGTAAGATCCGTTATTCCAGAGTAAAGTGGCTTCGGCCACTGGCCAACGTTGTGAGACGCTGCCATCACTGGAAAGGGAATTCGCCCCTTCATCCCATACAGATCTCTAAAACAAATTGCACTGGGTTTCCATTAAATGAAACCTGCACTGCCGCGTGGCAGAGATTAGGTCATTCATGCAATCTTTATCTTTATCTTTATCTAGAGGCGCACATTAACATGAGCGTGGAATGAATTAGCAGAAATCAAACCTAGAAACAAATTCCTATGAACTTTGAACATACACATGCTCTGGTGAGAAAAAAAACATTTAAGTAGTGCGGAGAAAAAAATGACGACAACCGAACACAACCCAAACAGCTAAGAAGTAATAGAACAAAAAAAAGCAAAAAAAGAACACAACAACAATAAAACACAGGAACGACTAAAAAGGTAGCGAAAAACAGACGAACGAATGATATTAAGATAAGAGTAAGAGCAAGATGAGGACGGTACCGTCAGGGCAACTGATTTTTTGAACGATTTGAGAGTAAGGAGTAATCCGCCTTTGAGTACCGATGTTGCCAACAAAAGGACAACCCTCTGACAGAAGAACGCAGACCTGACCCTACATCTAGAACGAGAGGCCCTAATTTTTGTGGGCCCACTCTGAGACCGAGAAGAGAAAAATAAATTTGAAGAAACATTCAGGCTTGAGTGGGGTCATACCAGTCAGAATTTTGAAAGCCATAACCAGATCATTTTTGATCCTTCTACTATGAAGAGAGTGCAGTTTTAACACCACGCGCCTATCAACGCTTTGACGTGGTATCGTTAAATCGTAGTGAACTTATGAGAGTATTTGAAGTCAATAATACAGATAAATAAAATGATAGAAGACAGCGCTGCCCTTCTGGGATACGCCACGCATTCTACTTCTACGGGACTTCGTGGAGTCATTTGAATGTGCATTTGGCCATAAAATGACTTGCGGTGGCCAGCTAATGGACAAGTCAGCGTTTCATCCTTCCCGGACAAGTCCGGTACCAATTTATCCACTCCGGTGGGATGGAAGGCCTGGTTAGCCTGGGCGGGAAATCCGAACCAGGAACCAGGCATGGGGTGCAAGTAACAGCCTGCTTGGCTCTAACTTAATTTTGACACCGTTCTGCAACAGACAGAGAGAAGTGCTCCTCCTCTAGAATGGATCCGATAGTACTTTTCCCGCATCGCATGACATAGATCATCAGCGGAATATGCAGACTTGTGTAGTTGTTGTAATATGACTGGCGGAGGCATGGCGCGTAAAGCAGAGGAGCAGGAGCAGCGCGCTTGATTTACGAGACGAGACGTGTCCAATCCACTTACAAGAACACTTCCGCGGCTTTCTGTTGCCTTTTTCCAAAGACGTTATCTTCCTTGAACTTGCTCTCAGAAATACTAACGCTGATGAGATGTGATGTGATCCAGATGTGCTCTGCTTCACGTAATCTAAGCACAGCGAGTACTGCAAACTTTGTACTCGACGGTATGTAGCAGTGCTTAGCTAATTCTCCAGATCCACGAAAGCCGCTTCGCCCTTTCTTCCTAACGGGTTTTAAAGGATGTTTTTCGACATGAGATTGCGAGACCGCCTTTTTACATCGAAAGTGTGAAGACTAATGCTCGTGACAAAATTTGCACTTCGGAAGGCATTCGTCAAAGTCTTCATGGTGGCATGTAAGGTCGTCAGGGTGGCATCTCTGCAAGTCGCGGCTCCTTTGGCATTCGGGAAACTGGCTGATTATTCAAGCGAGTTTCACCATGCATGCCTGCCGTTGTTCAAACAGACTCAAGAGAAGAAACTGCAAACACGTAAAGGAAAGGAGAGCAGGGCGGCTTGCTGCAAGTGACTCTGAGCAGGTCCACCGAAAGGGTCAAGGAAGGGGTGATAGTCTTGCTACCTGCCTAGAAATCCTGTAGGATGCTATACACAGAGTTAGACTGCTTCATCCGTAACCACAGGGTGCCCACAAAGTCTGGTCCGCAATTTTATCAGAGCGGCTCCAGAGGACAGATTGCCGCTTCAAGGAGATGTTATATGTACGTGAAAGATTGGACATTGGTTTATCTACGCTCTGCGACAGGAGGGAAATGTGAGGAGCTTTGAAGGACGGTGCAAGCGTCAAGGGCACCGTCATCCACCTCCAAAAAAGGCCAACCTTGGACCGTTGCCGCGACAGACATCCGAGGTCGGATTCATCAACAGTTAAACCGGTGGGTATGCGGGATATAAGGGGTAGAGATAAGATAAGAGTCAGGTAGAGATAAGGTAAGAGTCAGAGACGCAGGCTTCACCGTGGGTATCCCTAACCCCTATACCCGCGGGTTAGTTGCTGATGAATAAGGCCCCGGGTGGCTAATTCCTTCGGTAAACTTTTAACGACTATTTTTTAGCGAAAATTTTTGCGTTAAATTCGGTAAATTCGTTAAACAAAATATTCCTTAGCTGCAGTAAGTTTGGCTGTATTTTAAGCAAGAAGCTAGATCTGTTTCTTTACCTTGTGGAAAGCCGTCGAGTTTCTGAGAAGATCCAAAGTGCTATGCGCCATCGTACGGCTGAACGTTTCCGTGTTCATTTATCCTGACAAAACCTTCTACAGAATGTGCGCACGCTAAGCATACTTTTACAGCACAGCATTCTTCTATACATCCACAATTGTTTCGCAGATCTACAGAATGTTTTAGTGAAGAATTGAGGTCATGTAGTGAAGCGAATTCCTTGGTACATTTTGTACTTGGAAGTATACTTATGCTCGAATGACCCATTCGAATAGGTATTCGAATGATTTTCATTCGAATTTGAATATTCGAATTCGAATGTTCAAAAAATCGCGTTTCTCGAATGTATTCGAATTCGAATATTCAGAAAAATCGCGTTTTTCGAATATATTCGATTTCGAATGCTCGAAAATTTTCGGTATTCGAAACCATCCGAATATTCGCAATTTCCCAGAAAGCAAAAATTATTCAAGTACTCGAAAAGTGTCATTCGAATGCCCAACAACAATTTGTGTATCGGCGTATTTTGAAAAGGCTTGGTGGGTTTTTCGGGTAATTTGGGTCGCCAAAACGGTTCTGTCTGTGAATCAAAGCTGTGGTACGATGGTGGCTCGGTGCCCGGATACTGAGCGCCTCATCGATACTAGTCACTTCCCGAAAAGCCCTGTTAAGAGGGAGAACTTCCACAACGTCTCACAATGTTGAATTGCAAAAAAATTTTCCACGTAGAATCGCTGCAGTGGTGAATGACCGATCGGGGGCCAGTAATCGTCGCCACCCCGATTGGTGAACTCTGAGAGAAAACCACTTTCACCGATAAAAGTATGGATAGTATCAACCGATATTGATTGCCTGATCAATCTGTGACATGGTCTTCTGAATTAAGGCGCTCGCTGGAGACGTCTGGATATTTTCCAGTATTTTGTGTACCTATTCTACGCTAATTTTATGCACCTGTTCCTGTCAGTAATTTCTGACGCATCGACGATCGACAGCTCTTAGCGCGCTCCTATATCGTATCAGACGTTTTTTAGATCTTAGAGTATGGACATAAGGGTTAGTTTGATCTGGACCAGTTTTGCATTCCACTCAAACAGTTCTGGAAGCTATTTTCGCCGTAAACGTAATAACGTAAAAGATGAAGGACAGCAGAAGGAAGGATGAAGGTAAATTCTTGTTTGGGAGGTACCAAGCATTCCACATTTATTACTGCGCCTGTGCAAAGCGGCCGAGGAAGAGTAGGAATTGTTAACAAAAAAAAAAAATGAAAATGATGGTTCAAGCGGCGTTTCAAACGGGCGTTATTTGTCCTTCACGCTGCAGTTAAGAGTCTGAGACCACAAGCTAGCAAATGTCTGCAGGATGGGCGTGAGGGTCAACAGGGTGCGCTTCTGTCTTCTGCCACGTCGGGTGTCTCCTGGTGCAGAAGAGTACCTCATGAAGTCGGCTTTGTAATTTTCATCACGCTATGCTCTTCTGCTCCTCCGTGGTCTGAATGCTCTGCTTCTGGATTTCATTTCTGCAACGACTACAGTTCCGCAAAAGCTATATTATAAGGTAGGACTTCACAAAGGGGAGGCGGCGTAGGTCGGCCGGATGTTATCGATCGATTTTATCGATTTTTGTTCTGAATTGGCCATTTGAAGTGGGATTCGCATGGATACGTCGGCCGTATGCCGGACTTCACAAAGAGGAGGCGGCGTAGGTCGGCTGGATGTTATCGATCGATTTTATCGATTTTTGTTCTGAATTGGCCATTTGAAGTGGGATTCGCATGGATACGTTGGCCGTATGCCGGACTTCACAAAGGGGAGGCGGCGTAGGTCGGCCGGATGTTATCGATCGATTTTATCGATTTTTGTTCTGAATTGGCCACTTGGAGTGGGATTCGCATGGATACGTAGGTCGGCCGGATGTTATCGATCGATTTTATCGATTTTTGTTCTGAATTGGCCACTTGGAGTGGGATTCGCATGGATACGTTGGCCGTATGCCGGACTTCACAAAGGGGAGGCAATGTATGTCGGCCGGGTGTTATCGATCGATCTATTTTTCTGAAGTTTACCGTAGTTTATCAATATGTTGGCTGGAGAATAATTACATTCACAAGTTCATCGCAAATAAGGCCTATGTCATACCTTCGCTCACCCCGAGCGAAGGCGACGAACAAAGCGATGAGCGAAGTCTCTTCACTAGCGTGAAGCTAGCGAATAGGCGCGCAGTTAATAGCGTTGTGTGCAGCTGCGTCGTAGCATCGCTACCGATGCTGCCCGACGCTCTGCTCAGCTCAGCGACGCGGTCGCATCGGTAACGATGCCGTATCGCTCGAAAGTATGACACCCCGCTAGCGAGGCTTCGCTAGCGGTGGATCGGACAACTGCTACAGGCGTCTGCCCCTCCACAACGTCTGATCCCGTCCCTTCCCCAATTATGTTAGTTGTCCATCGCCTTCGCTAGCGAAGAGCGATAGTATGACATAGGCCTAAGAAATATTTATTCCTACCAATTACTTGGGTGAATCACCAGAACGAAATGAGACTGGCCCTCATGGGTAGCCTATTCCTAGCTACTTGTTATACATTTTGTGGCCGCAATATCGACAGTGTGATATTCCACATTTGTAGATGAGCAGGACAGACTTGCTACAGATTTACATGTAGTACTTTGTCGTCAGTCCTTCATTAGCTGCCGCTAGGCAAAAGCATTGTTTCATAAAAAGTTCTTTAACAGTCATTCTGCCACCAATTTCAAAAACTATTGTTTTAAAGTGACCTAGAAGTTTACAGTAGCTCAACCAGATAACGTTCCCTTCAAATGTGTTATAAACCTTTCGTTTGTTGCTCATAAGCAGCAATTAACAAAACACTAGTATTCCTTTGAGAAAAATTCGTATTCCAGTAAGCAAGGAAATTAGACGCTTCCATAAGCCCTTTGATCGTTCTACGTGTAAGTTCTCTATCTCATTTTTACGACTCACATGGGGGTTTATGAGATGCCTGTCGATAAAAACGACAGGCATCTCATAAACCCCCATGTGAGTCGTGCTTAACTAGGAAGGGATCCGTTATGTATTGCTTCCCTTTTCTCTTCTGTGTTGCCTTCTATCACGTCTATAATACAGCCTGATTTTTCATTCGAATTCGAATATTCGAATCGAATATTCGAATTCGAATATTCGAAAAATCGCGTTTTTCAAATGTATTCGAATTCGAATGTTCAAAAAATCGCGTTTTTCGAATGTATTCGAATTCGAATATTCAAAAAATCGCGTTTTTCGAATGTATTCGAATTCGAATGTTCAGAAAAATCGCGTTTTTCGAATATATTCGATTTCGAATGCTCGAAAATTTTCGGTATTCGAAACCATTCGAATATTCGAAATTTTTGGGAGAGCATAAGTATACTTGGAAGTATTTAGACGTTTTCAACTCTACTTATGAAATAATTATCACAAGAAAGTGTGAATAACGGAGTGGTTGGGAAGAATTAGAATATATTTGCGGCAGTCAAGCGCGAAAAACGGCGAAACATACACGAAACAACGAACAAGAAAAATGCCAACAATTCTCAAAATATGAAGACGATGTCGACTATATCTACTGATTCAAGAAGGTAGAGAGATTCCTCGTTATCGCAACACAATACTGCAAAAGCTCACGGAAAAAATTTACCGCAAATGCATATACATGAAAGTAAATTTTTAAAAACGGCACTTAAAATGTCGTTAATCCAATTTAACGGAAATTTTCTTCGTTAAATTTCGTTAAAATATTTTAATAAAAAATGGCGGTAAAGCCTGTAAATCGGTAAATCGTCAATCGTTAGACGCAGTCCCTCACCCACAAGATGATCTCGAAAGGAAGGAACGATGAGTTTAGACAAAATTGCTTCCGACTTGCATGTCTCGCGACGAAGCGTTCAGAACGTTGTCAAACAAGAGTTCGCAGTTGCCGACTTTTTCGTGGACATACCCTCGCTTAAAGCTGCAACGAAGGAAATCCTTGAAAAAATGCAAAGGAAAACTTCTCTTCATCATTCGTGAGGGCCGCTTATCGAATGTAGACTGACGAAAAAGGATTGACTGTTGAGGTTGCTCACAACAGTCAAAGTTACCGACGACTTCTGTCTCCTACCGAGGCGAAATCTCGAAAACGCTGTGTACGTTAAACATTGTTTCCGAAGTCTGTGATGGCTTGGGCTTAAATAACATCTGAAGGCAGGACACCACTTGTTTTTGTGGACAAAATGATCAAAATCAGCTCCCATGTGAACCAGAATGTTATTCTATTTTTCTATTCTATTTCATGGATTAAACAACATATTTTGGACGGTTAATTTTATCTCATAACAAAGTCGACAATCACATTCTGTCAGCAGAATTGCAATGGGTTCTGGAGTCAAGATATGTGGCCCACAAGCATGACGGAACTGAGCCCAATGGGCTTCTCGGTCCCTAGAAATTCGTAGCAATGGGTCTCGTCGAACTCTAGCCAAATTTTGGACAGTATGAAGGGAGCCCTACTTGAAGAATGGCACAAGATTCTCGTCGAGTATCTGTGCGGCACGGTAGAAGCGGTCGCCAAGCGACTCGAGCGCAAAAGGAGATCGTCCTGGGTAAAGTCTTAACTGATCCACTATGATTCGGTATTTCACAAATAAAAATAATACCAGAAAATCTGTTGTCGTTCCTTAGTTATGACGAAAAAGCCAGCGGCATATCTTAATAGCCACCCAGCAATGCTTCGTGGCCTAAAGGTTTCATCAGTTTAGCGTTACAAAGTCTTCCTCAACACAAGGCCCGCCCCACTCAGTGCGCGCCTCAGTTGCTTCAAGGCCTGGAAAGTTCATCACATCGAAAGTCGCCCTTTGCTCTGCTCCTTTTGAGACTCAGCGATGTGCTGAGAGAAAAGGTCAGTTTTCTCTGGTGTACAGTGTCAGTGTCGACACGTCTTCTCTCTCCAGCCGGGCTCCTCGACGGAAACTCCTTGATGGATTTTTCCTTCCGCTCAGAGTGCAACACGTCTGCTTATCCCAGTTTCCATTCGTCAGCCGCTGACCCTATTCCTCAGTCGCTTTTTCTCCACACAAGATCCAGTTGTCTTATGCAATGCGAGCCTCGTCGGCTCGAAAAAGTTCGCCTACAAATGGGACAAATCGAATCCGAAGCGCACTTCCATCGCTGTGCTCAAGTGCAGACGCCTCGCCTGGGGATGAATGGGAACAATTCCGTCCGAGGGTTCCTCTCCACGCCGGTGCCGCCGACAAAAGACACGGCGATGGCCACGTAATTGGCCACCATCGGAGCCACTTCTTCTGGCCGAGCTCCGCCGAAACAATTCGGCAGTTTCTTCCAAGGCTGATTCCTCATCCTGCGTTTTCTTCTCATCCAGCGCTCTCCGGGTGAGTTAATCGTAGCGGCGAGTCCTATACGCCCAGATTTTTGGCGTGGCTTGTTACAACTTTCAAAATTCGTGATTGTCCTCATGTCATAAATTCCAACCCCATAGCAATTCCAAAGGTTTATAACATATTAAAATAATGCATGCAAATGGAAATCTAAGCGTTGGTTTTATGGTGTGGTCATACCAGCCACTTATTCAGCGATCCAAGTCGTTCAATTGCTGATAAGTATGAACTTCACTTACCTGAAGTTTGTATAAAATATGTAAAATTTTTTGCGCCTTGGAGGGACCCCTATTTTGTACTAATGTTGATATTATCCAAAATTGTGTTGAAAACGTTAAACCACACCCTAACGAATTGAGGCGAATTTGGTGAAATTCAGGTTAACAAGAATAGATAGGACCTTACCAAGCTGTGGGCCAAGATATTCAACAGCTCGATTCCGATTGAGGCAACAACTCAGCAACTTTATCCTCTTCGAAGACTTGAAAAGTCAAAAAGATTCATTGCGCTACCTGCCCCAATATCGTTTATTGGTCAACAGCTTACCAAGAACATACCACATGTACTTGATTAACGTCATGCCAGGACTTTCGGATAGTCAAACCTGGAGAAATAAGGTTAGATGTTCATGATTTATTTTCGTCTCACACAGTTTGCGCAACTTTTTTTGGTTAAAGGAAGCCTTGCAACACTCCGCGATTGGTGAAGAATTCACGTATTCACCACCTTAAGTTTTACCCCGAAATCGAAAATGAGACTGTGAGATCGAAGGTAAATGATGACTGATAGAATATTCATAAATAATTAATTGGCCGTGGCGCCTTTCGCCTGACCTAAACTTTGGAGTTGCATCACTCGTGAATATTCTTTCCTAATTGATGGTTATTGTGGCTTCTGCATTTGCAGATCGACCTCATAGCACCCGCTCTCGCTCAAGGTTTTCTAAACAATCTCAGGAAAAGAAAATAGTGGTCTGGAAGTGCTAGATTTAAGGGATTTTTTGCGAGTTTTTTAACAGCAAGATTGATGTAAGTGGTTGGTTGGGTGCTTAGGTGCGAACAAATAACCTGCGACAGGCGGGACTCGAACTCGCACCCCTTGCTTTTCAAACAGGATGCTACGCCTTACACCATAGGCCGTGTTTGTTCACATCCAAACAAAAAGCAGCGCGGATAATTTAAGGCGCAGCATACCGCCCGGAAAGCAGAGTACGGGCCTCCTCTGGCGCAACAGTTTTGTTGCAAATAAATGTTGATCTAACAGCTTACAGGCTCTATAGCCACCGGTGTAGACTTAAAGAAACATATGAAACATCACACAGGTGGCCATTGTGCTGCCAAAACAGGTGCACGTCGCGGTACAACGCACCAGTTCATGGCTGAATCTCGTCATCAATACTTCCCAGAGATCTTGTCCACGTTCGACTTTCTCCGAATGCTCTCATCTGGTTAAAATAAATTGGATGGTTGCAAGTCTTCATTTCGTCTTCCTTCCCAGTCACTACAGCTGAACGTTCCATGAATTAGGTGTACGATTTTCATTTTCGCCCTTTAACATAAGCTGTGAGGCCCTTCTGTATCTGAAAGGGAAGCAGATATATAACGATTCAGACACTCGTAACATTTTTTGGATGCCTTTTGCAATGGTTATAAACTGTTTTGACAAGCTGGTCAACTCTTACTTAATTAATTATTATTAATTAGCTGGTCAACACTTACTTAATTAACACATGAAATAGCGCACAAGGTAGAACGTAGACTAACGATAAGAACATGGTCGCTCAGCGTAAAAGTGGCTGTAAACAAACAACAACATCTGCAGTATTCAGCAAGAAAGCAGTTTCTTATTGTTAAAGGAGTGCATTGATAAACCTGAAAGAATTTCGTTTCTTATTGTTAAAGGAGTGCATTGATAAACCTAAAAGAATTTCGTTTTAGTTTTAGTTTTTTTAACAACACATTGAACTCCCATAAACAACGGGAAATTAAATTATGATCTGGCAGTGTTCCTTGAAAGCGGAACATGTGACCTACTTGTTCGTACTATTTGACTGCTGAAAGGAAAATCACAAGGATTTATGTGCACTTTATCCCTGATAGTTTTGAAGAACATTTTAAGGTCAGCAGAAGCTTTTCTCCTGCATTCTTGGCAATCTAAATCTTACCGTTTGGAATAAGCTAGTAAGCTAGTAAAGTGCCGAATCGCCTCTTCGGTTATAGGTTGTGTATAAATTTATTCTGAATTCTTACCAGCATGAGGATGTTCTTCTTCTTGAATGGGTTGAAAATCATAGTTCTCAGCCGGAGCTCGCGCGTTCATTTTGTTGCGACGCAAAAGCACACTGATCTTCAAAACTTGTAAAATATCACAGGTTTGAAAGTTTGCAATTTCCATTTGGAATTTATGTCCAAATTATGTTTCCTAACATGAAGAAAACCTTGGTCGCGATTAAATAATCAAAGAACTATAGTATGGCCCTTACTTAAGACCTTTTAAACAGTATGAAGCAGCTGTTATGTGCACACTTTCACATTAAGTGCCTCTCTAAATTGATTCATGCGCCTTCCAGGAATCGAACCCCACATCGAAAGTGGTAACTAAAATTACCGAAAGTAATCTGTATAATAATATGCTAGTAAAAACTAATCATGATGTCTAACCTATGAATTAGCCATCTCCATCTGTTCCCTTCTTCAAACCTCGGCATTGTAAGTTGGTAATCAGTTGCGTTTTTTTGTGCCACACGAAGATCCACCTAAAGCCTCGTGTGGCGCAAGAAAAAAAAACGCTACAAATTAACGCTTTTGCTATGGCGTGCTAAGGTTTGGCTTTATGTGTGAGAGATATGCTTGCAGACCTCGTAAAAAGGAAATATCTTTAATGAAAAAACTACAGTCCTGAAAACCAAGGCATGCCCGAATCCAGTTCGACTATCTTCCTTGAAACCGGTTCGTAAAATAGCAGATTTTTGTGGAAAAAGTACCATTCATACCTGAAAACGACTGCTTTACAGACGTTTAAACCCAGTGAGCTAGAGGTGTCAACGAATGGGACTGGTTATTTAAGGAAAGAACGAGCTACTACGCCCTCTAACGCTAATATTTCATCTTCTCCCCCACTCTTCTATGTTTTAGTGAATCTATCTTTTTAAGGGGTCTATAGGTTTCCCAAAATGGAGCTGAAGTAGCATCTTCACCACTGTAGCAGTGAAAAGGGTGGGAATTGTGGAAGAAGAATCTTGCTTAACATTTGAGCCCCACACTTAATTCTGGTCCTGACGCATCTAATTGCATTAATAGTTGTGGTTGGAAAGGCGAAAATATTAGAATTGCCACTGCATCCATGTAAAGGTTCTAGGTTTAATTTCATTCTGAAGGAAACAACACAAGATTTACGGCGGAAATTTGAACTTTCTCGTATTGAGCTTTTATGCAAAAGCAGGCACCAACGGCAATTTCTCTTAGGAAGATGTACATGAAGCTTTTTCAAGGCAATAGAGGTACAGTACTCTCAGCGATACTCGCACCAGGCACGGAGTCGCTTTATAATTATTAATGTGAAGGGCGAATACTTCGGCAGAATATGAGAAATTTAACTTAATGTGCTTGTTGGTAGTTGCTTTCATATGAAAGCTTAAATTGAGAAGTAGGCGAAATGTCAAATTTCCGTGTGGAATCTTGTGCTTTTTTCTTCTGAATTAAAGAAACCAAAGCCTTCAAATGGATTAAGCGGCGAATCCAAAATTTCCACCCCTCCATCCTCAACTGCTTTTCTATCTCAAGGTAAAAACGCCGCCAGTGTGATTCCTTGCTGAACGGATCAAACGCGACTTCACCAACGTAGCGTTCTCACGGATCCTCATTAGTTCTCATTCTCTACGTTTTCCTCTTCTCAGGTCCAATGGCCATTGGGAAAGAATATCTTCTGTACGACGAAAATGAAAAAGTGCCCTAAATTTCATAGGATGCAGTGTAGAGACTCCTAATTGGTATTGACAGGATTCTCCTCGGCAAAATCGAGCTGCCAAAATTATACGAATTAGGCATTAGGCACAACGTCTCGCTCGTGCTTCACTATACTACTTATTAGAGCGGACCGAATGTTTCCGTCATTGTTCAAGTCTTACACTCCAAGAACGAGCTGGTGTGAGTTTTTCTCACCGTTGCGTAGAAAACAACATGTAGATTTATGTAAGTAAATAGATAAATATAAAGCATAAAATGATTCTTAAAAATTATGCAGTCTAACCCATCCACCCAATTATGAGGTTAAGAGCCGAAAACTCATACACGGCTTGATTCTCGGAAATCCTACGATAGAGCTAAATTGAATTTCAGATGCTACCTTAGGAAGGAGTTGACTAAAAGCTCAGCAGTAGAGCACTTACACTGGTCGCTGGAGAAAGAGAAAACTCACAGAAGAGCAGAGAATTGGACCAGAATAAACTCTCGTTCAGAAGCCTATGTAGAATCAAATTCTAATTGATTTTTCAATAATGTCATTCAGAGGTTGACGAACTAGAACCTTTCTACTGAGCCGCATCGTTGCAAAAGAAGAAGAAAGAAGTTCTATTGGCCCGTACTGTTCGATCATGCGCTCATCAAGTACATTGAGGGAGGAGAGATGTGCCACTAGAAAATCCGGGTTTGTTTTCTTAATGAAACGTGCCGGATATTATTCGAAAAGAGTATGCATATGCCATGAAAATTGATTTTAATTAATAGAAGGAAGTATAGTTGGCAAAAAATTTTTAAGAAGAAAAGTCCCCTTCTCATGCCATCGCGATGTTCCTTTTTCATCCTAAAGGGATCAGGTCCAGTATCTGATGACCTTTTGCTGATATAGTTTATAATGGGCTGCAGTAGCCAATCTACTAGTTTAGGGAAGAGCATGCTGATGAGGAGCTAAAGCAAAACAAGAAGCTCTGATGAAATTTTGTCCAGCTCTAGCAAGTGAAGTGTTACTATCCATCGGTGCTGCAACTGTAAGAAACAGGTCCTTAGATTAAAACAGGAAATCTGAGTGTTGGCTGTAAAAACGTGAACTTGCAATGAATTCGTATTTCGAAAACTCATTTTAAAAACGGGTTTGAAAATCTGTACAGGAATTGAAATGAAAAATTAGAAAAACGGGAGCTGGTACCAAAGTTGTACTTTTATGAGAGCACGGGGCAAATCTCTCTACTTTCGAACAATGCTGTCACACAGCTTTGTTTCCTAGTTTATGTGTGTCCGTGTAGTTTATCACACAACACGAGGTCTTGGCTATGAGGGTGTTCCTTTGCTCCATATACCTTGTGCCACATGGACTTTGCAGAGGTATTCACTTGGCTCACAAGACGGCCTAACCGCTCCTCTATCAAACCGTAAGGGTGCCAGGTAGCCCACGGAAACGTAGATTCAGTGCTTTTTGTGAAGTCCATATAACTAAGATGCGCTCCATCCTATGCACTCAAGCGTAGGCAACGCTGCCTACATTTTTTCTGTCTACAAAGCGCGAGTCGAGGACTGTGCTATGTGTCCACTGAAGGGACATTACAACCGGCTGATATCAGAGTGTAGGCAACCAAATATCCGGCCACCGCGACATTTTGAGTCCAGAGGAGCGATGACTGTTTTAGCAAGATTGAAGAGCTCAACGATCTGGCGTTACCTAACCGGCTCGAAATCGAAGCATTTCTACATATGGGACATCGTCAGGTGTATTTTCTCTCTCCTTTCAGAGTACATACGTATTCGGCCGATATAAGCGACCCTGGGGCTAATGTCGCGAATGTTGATTGGACCCTTCACACTCGATACCAGTACTTCGAAATTTTCTCGGCTGATGCACCCTTCTTCTTGTTCGGCCTGCACTATGTGTAAGCGTAAAGATGGCACAACGTACTTAGGAAAATACCTATACAAAGTCAAGCCTGCCTCCCTATTAGGTTGTAAGCGACGGAAACTGATAGAAAGTTATGTCAGTTTTCAAGGCTTATATTCAGGATACCGTAACTCGGCTCACCTAATAATTTTTATGAAGCGTTTTCTGGGTTAGCTTCTTTTGTTTAAGCCGCCTTTGTCCCAATATTTTAGATGAGAAATCCAGTGTTACCCTTGGAAAATTGATATCAGTTTTGATGTGCTAGTAGAACGGCCTAAAAAGAGACCACTCTATGCAAGGCTGGCTTTATACGGTGAACTAGCAGCTAGCTGGAGATCACCTCGATCTAACACTCTGACGGGAAAAGTCCCGTCACACCAGACAACGTGGGAGCCCGCCATCCACTGGTGACAAACGCTGATCATGAAGAAGAAACTTTTCTTTACACAGTCAGTTTTCAGTAGGGCGTGACAGGCCTAGAGTAGCGAAGCCAAATACAAAAAGCATAGAAGCCCCTTCTATTCCAGGCAGTCAGGCCATGCGTGTTTTTTGACGGCGTCTTTGCAGGGGTTGCGGCCGAGGTCCAGAACTTCCGGCATCGGAAGACGTCGGGTCTGCCACGAAGCAAATTGAGGCAGTGCAGCCATATTAAGCGCCATTTCGCCTCGTTTTCCGTGACCCGGCAGGGATTTTGATGTACGTGTCAGTCACAGGTGACGTCGCGGGTTTTTCTGGCGCTCCGTAATGGGTTGTGGTCGGTCGGCGGTGGTCGGATCGACGATCCAGTGACCGAGGCGAGGCGAGGCGAGCGAAGGGGCTTTGCGTTGTTCGAAGTCGTCGTGCCACGGACCATATGCGCGGCGTCGTTCAAGCATTTCTTTCGTCAGGGCGGAATATGCAAACGAGACACGATTAATCCCCTCCTCACTCGCATCGTGGGCAGCGCATGGACGCGGGGGATTACGGAGGTCTTCCGGCCAGCGTTGGCCACGCAGTAGCGCTTCTTACGCAGGCGCTTCACGTCTCAGTTTTCCTAAGACAAACCCCTTATCACCTTATTATCCAGCTATCCGCTGTTTTTCGACTAAGTTTTTGGGTGGGAAAAGAGGTTTCAGAAGACAAACTGGTCCCACTGTTGAATCTCGTACGCTGCTACAAACAGAGCGATTTGGAAGGCGGGTGGTGCTGAAGAACTCGCCGTGTTCTTTAGAGAGAAGCCCTAAATCATCCTATCGCCTTTTTCCCGAACGTCGACCCGATCTTCTCCGATGATTAATTGTGCAAATCTTCGCGATCACTTTTTCCTCGATCGGGAATTCTTATCATTCGATTCATTTCTCTCCTGCTCTATCCAAACATTGATTTCTAGTTTCGGATCACGAGAAGAGCCATCTCTGTATCCTGGTTCTCAAATAATGCAGACTCAAAAGCGTGAAGCAGTTCTGAATTTTCTCTTCTTCTCTCTTCTTTCTTTCAGCGAGTTCAGCCAATTTAAGGGCTGCTTATCCATTTGAAACTATTCAACTATCCTTCAAGTGTTTTTTTTTTTTCGGAAAATGTTAGGCCATACAAAGCTACAGGTATGGAAACACTTTGTTTATTTTATAATTTATTTAAAACGCCGTTCTCACCGAAGTTCACTAAAAAGGCTTTCTTAAAGCATTTTTTCTTTAGAGATAAAGACCGCTGAGTCTCCACGGCTGTCTACGTGTTCTTGGAGCCCCGAAATCGAACATGTGTTTCCCAACAAAGAATCAGTCTACTTCGCTTAAAAAGGGAAAACATAGACGGTACATGTCACGATGACGCACCACCGGAGTGCCGGTACGCCCCCTTGCCTTTACCGTATCTAGGCACCTCACCCGCACTGGGGGAACATTAGGGTAACGTACTAGCTGCCTCGATTACGGTAGATGTAACGGCACGTTCCCGCACCCCGCGGTGCGTCTTCGCTACATGTACAGCAAAGACTTCTGCAATCGTATCGTCGAGGCCAATACGACGGATTGTACAGCATAAATTAAACGAGCTTCTTCTTGCCCTCTAGCGCATGAGGTTGATCGACACAGTTCCTTCAGCTACCAGGTATTTCTCTATTGTATCGGTCGACGTTCTCTGACGCTGGCTTTGAGTGAGGTGAAATTCTGATGCTCTTATAGTACCTTCAGTCAATTTGTACGCAATGGAAACTTCAATTCTCTTAGCGCACCAAAGCTCCAAGACGCACAAAAAGTCGCCGATTAGAATTTACATAGAACGGCACTAGAAGGTGGAGCGAACCAAAACAGCTGACGACATTTTTGGTAATATTGGTACATAGCTGATATCGGTAACTGAGCGGAATCGAGTTGGTGTATAACGTTCAGTTTGACTGGTTCCGTTCGCGGTAGGACTTCATTCTCCCGAAACACAGGGACAGGCTGGCTATCATGTAAGGGTTCACTCGCTGTACAGCGTGTTTTTGTGGTATTCAGTGGAAATCCATTTCTAGCTATTATGAATTTAATTCCACCTGTTAAAGCCCTGCAATAAGAACACGAAATACCCATTGTTAAGCAGCTTATTGTTTTGCGGTCAACCCACTTCTTTCCAAGGATTTCGATTCTACATGCGACAGCCGAGGCCCCTTTTGACGGCGCTATCACGCCTCCTGATGGAAAACTATTACAAGGAGAATGCGCCCTCAAATAATTCATAGAATTGTTTATTCTAAACAAGAACGCTTGGAACAGACCATTATTCCGCCTTCAAAGGCAAGATAACTTCGCCAGCTTGTACGCCGTTCTTAAAGGGAGCCTGTGGGTCAGTATTTCCAGAAGGTCATCAGCCCATTGAATGACCAACCTGGCCTCCTTATGCGGTCCGGTAAGGTATACAATAATATCTCAAGCTTCGCAAAGACTTCGCTTTGACGAACCCGTGAACACGTCCAACGCGGTACTGGTTTCGAAGATTTTACCTTGAACGCAAGTCTCGTGTCGACTTAAGAAATAATGTTATGCGTAGCGTTGCCTCTAGTCACTGGAAAACTGTCGGCGATTGAGCGATGTCGTGGGGATTGAGCGATAACGTTGAGCGATATCGTGGAGATGCCTCGAGAGTGGGAGAGTATGAAGCAGATAAATTTTAAAAATTTGAAAGTATTGTACATATTACAAAAATTAAAGAAAAACTAAACGTGATTATTTTATTTGAATCATCACATATGTAAGCGTTTTCACAAGTAAATATCGCACCCGGAAACGCGGTCATGCTGCGGTCATCCTTGCGGATTGATCCCGTTTTTGAGATTCGTATTGTGGTGTGAACAGTTTCGTCTTTCTAAACCTCCATTAGCAAACAAAGAGGTTTAAATTCTGCTATATTAACTAGAACGCGAGTACCACAAAACGACAATAAGTCCAAACTTAGTACAGTAATAGGATTCTACTCGAGCCAATTTTCGCAATTTCACAATAATGAAATTTAATTTCTGAATATAGCCATTCTCGAAGCTTCTCCATTTAGCCATTATCGTCGCTCTTCTTACTTAGCCCTTCTTATCTACTCCGCAACTTCCACCACTATTGCAGTTAGTCGGGAGTGATAACCAGCGTCTTGAAGTGAAGACTGAGTGGTCCGTCTTTCAAGAGGCATATGAAGACCTCCTGAAAAACAAAATTTCCCAGTCAATGAGTGGGTCGAATATCGTTTGTCCAAAAAGAGTAATTTCACGTTGCACACGCTAGCTAAGACATGTAATCTAAGAACTCCATGAACCAACAATCCCCTACGTTTTTTGCAAATGGTCGGTCATTTTCCCTAGAGACGTCGAGCTTTATTACGTTTTTTGGATTAGTTACTAAATTACGAGTTTTCATAACGAAAGAATTCGAGCAAATGTGTCTAATTTGCGAGATCCAGTAGATTAGCCTCTCCTCTTTTTCGCTTTTGTCTTGCTCGAAATTGTTGTTATTTACAAACAATCTTTATGGTTATCCCTACACTGGAAAGCTACATAACCTATAATAATATTTGGGTCATCTATTGTATTCAGACAAAAAATCTGTATACAATAGATGACCCAAAAATCTAGGAAAAATGGCTGTTTTGTCCAGAATTGACATGCTTTGCTCTTGGTGTGAATTATTTAACTAGAACGTGTATTCTACGTTTTTCGCTGAATTCTTTCTCATCCAGCGCGTACCACGAGGACACATCCAGACTTAAGAAAGTAATTTTATTAGGCTGGTGGAAAATTTTTGTCGGTTAAAAAAAGTGTTGCCGTATCTTGTAGTTTTTCTTACGACAGCTACAGTCTACGACTTCTACCCATCATGCTCTAGGAACATTTTCATTGCAGTACTTGACCTACCGCCTACTACACAACCGCTGCACTCGGGAGATATTGCCATCAGGTTCATTGAAATCGGCCCGATATATCGTTGCGCTTCATGAGAGATTAGCACCTATTGCTCTGGGAGCGACCTGGATAGTCAAGGGATGACAGCGGAAAGGCTGAACAGAAGTACGCGACGAACCAACAAATTAACGAATTGACAAATTAACCAGCAAATTTCGATGAAATTTTTATCTAAACTTTCACAACATTACAGTTGTAGACTTCCTTATTCAATCCCGGCATGGATGCTTTGATGGTTATATGTAGTTCGTTCGTTCGCTCGTTAGTTCAAGTTTAGCTAAACTTCTACTCTTTAGTTTGCCTGAAATTCTGGACGACAAACGTGTTCTGCGGTGATATTACTCCTTATAGTAGCTTAGTCGAACTAAGTAGACGTCAGCCGAATCGGATCGAGGTTGTCGCCTCTGTTCTTGCTCAGACGAGCAAAGCCTTGCATGACTCCGGGGTGGAAGAATTTTAGCCGTACGTTGTTTCCTAAATGCCCGAAAAGGAGAAGTGGACTTGCTCGTCGGCTTGATCTACCGCAAACCACTGTATAGACCAAATCCCAACTCCACTCGACTCAATTTCACGTTGTCCCGTTGCAGAAGATTGCGTGGCGTAGCTCAAAAAGGTGGTGGAATAACTGCGGCCTTTACTTGTAATCGGACATAAGCAGTAGAAAAATGGTGTGAGCGGCTACCAAACCTTCCCTTCCCTCAAACACTCCCATGGGCGAAGCGCTCACTGTGGTACCGCAATTTCACGAACGCTGTTTTCCACAGCCAACTGCTGATCAGGGCTTGCTGCAGTCATGAGGTGAAGCGCAAACTGTTCAAGCCCTTCCTTTGTCTTGTCTGCATTTCGATTCGCATTTTCGCCCTCGAAATATGCATGTCCCTCCAGAACATCAAAGGACCATGAGGAACCTATAATTGAAATTGATGCCCAGCACACATTTTCATCAGAATAATCTATAAGGACTAAAGAACAAAACCATATCTCCTCAAACAAAAGCGTAGGTCTCAAGGTTTTTTGCATGTTCGACGACATCCATCTTCTGGTAGTTATCCCGCGAACAGGTCTCTAATCCACCTGGATGGCGAATGTCTATCGCGATCATCCTCTAATAGCGCAGTGTTTTCTGCAAACATAGGCTAAACAGCAGAAAACCTTTGCTAGAACGAGCACTGGGAACGAGTTTCCATTAGAAGGCTTTTCTGAGCATTCATCTGTCTTGAAGTCAGGTATGGCATCAAAGATTTCGAGATTTGAAGGGATCAGTGCAAGAACATCTTGAAGATTTCGCTGAAAATTCCGAAGTTAGAGTTCGCTCGATATGGGAGGTACAAGCACCCTCAAAGTTGTTTATTTGTGTTGGGTCACGGTCTCAAAATCACAAAATCGCAAACAAATTAGCCTTCTTCTTTTCAGTGCCTAATACCTCCCGTTTGGAATCAGTTCCAAGTTAGCAGACGAATGACACAAACAGTGCACTGTGCGACAGAAGAAAAAGTTGAGCCATAAATTACAGTTTTTCAAGGGACTCAGACTAGTGGAGACTGAAACCGCCAGTTTTCGCACTTCTTGCGTGAAAAATTCATCACCTGTTCGATCTCAGTATAGCTTCACATCTATTCTTTCTTCTGCTTTCGGCGCTTAAAATTATAGTGACTCGCGGATATTCAGATCCTTTTTCTGATGTGCTTCTCCTTGGCTTGCAACTGCACTCCTGAGTTTTTTCTACGCCTTTGTATGAAATATAATAGTACGAGTTAAAATCTTTTTCTTTTCCAATTTCATTATCTCTCTCAATTTCTGCATTCTACCTTTATGTAAGGTACACCTCCAACCTAATAAAATAAAATAAAATTGCGGAGGCTGTCCACTTCTCTATCTGCTACGCTTACTCCTCAGGTGTAGTTGCGTTCATTTTATTGCACAACTCTCCTTTCGAAGTCTCCACCTGAGCCTACTTCTCTTAGGAAAGGAAAGGGACACATAAGTAGCCACAATATCTTATCGCCGACAAATTAAGCCCGTTCTAATTGCTCTTCTCGCTGATCAAATTTGATAGATGTTCTGTAGGGTTTTTCTCTCATAGCCGTCAGGCATTCGTTTAACACAACGCGCTTAGCTCTTTAAAAATCCTAACAGCAATGTGCTTCACGATCCCGAAAACTACCGAAAACAGACTTTTGAGTTCTGCTCCGTCAAGAAAAAATCCACCGGTTTGATAAATACATTACATATAGCACCTTCTTAACGCCTGCACTTCAGTGGTGTCAAAACGAGTCCTATAAAGCAAACATTACGTCTTGAGGTCAGACATCCACCCATGCCTGGTTCTCTGCCACCGATTGGGTGTGTACATGATGGCATCAGCGTTTCTCGCCACGGCACGATTACGTTGTGATAATCGGCTCAGTGGTGGTTTCTGGCCATCGCTTCTGACATTTGATAAAGGTGCCAGTAAGTCTTTGTAGGGAGATTGGAGTGAATTGCCTCGCTTTGGTTGCGCTACACATTTAACCATATTCCTCGTTTTAGACCACATGTTTCGCCGCTCAATATTTTCTCGTTCCTACTAAAGTCTTCATGGGTGTGGGAAGAGTAGTAGGTGGAGGTGTTGGCTGCCGCGTGCAGTCGAGTCCAGGTTCCTGGCTCGGATTTTACAGCCAGGCCAAAGAAGCCTCCCATCCTCCGGGTCCATGAAACTTTCAAATTCAAATTGCCTTTAAGACATCCTATAGAAGTAGATGCGTGGCGCATCCCAAAAGAGATCGATTTATCCTTTATTCTTATAAGAGTTTTTAACGTTAGACTAAATTTAAATTATCGCTTTGTAGAAGACCAATTAATCGCTAGCTTTATAGGACACACCATGAATTCTGATTATACTGGCTGCGGTAGGGATGAATTTGAGCATGTATTCGATCTTCAAATAAAATGGGATGGACAGACGATGTTGTGAGTAATCGTACCCTCAAATAGTATTCCTGTGGGGTGAATTTCACTGAGAAACATATAGAAAGCGTCATTAATCTAATTACTCCTCCTCACATCCGGCATATCCATCTCTTTCATCTATTCTGGTGCTCAACACCTACTACATACATACACGAGAAACGCGGCAGTTACATGACAATTTTCAGCGGTATATGAGATCCGCATACCCTTTTCAAAATCGTATTTACCCAGCTAGCCCCTCTTACTCACCTAAAGGTTGAAGTTTGGAGGAGCCACAGCTTAAAAATTATATCGTTCAAGGAAGAGTTTCAAAGCCTGTGTTTACGATGAGTTGCTTGGTTGTAGCGGTTGAAAGCACCCTCACATTTTCTAGCACGTTTTTTGCAGAAAACTGCTGCCCATTTCCTCTTCAACGAGAAAGAGTTGCAGCTGATAAGGCTTTGCAGCAACCGTATAATGTCGGCCCTGATATTCGCATTCTATTTTGGGTGCTAGTTCAAGAAGTTCTGAAGTTCTTGGTCGCTAAAGCTGGGTTGGCTTAGGAATTGCTTGTTGTTGTCTTCAAATAGAACAGAATACTTTCTCAACTTCAAAAGGGCTTCTGTCAATATGAGAAGCCATCTCACCTGAAAACGCTCCTGTGCGGTCTCCATCGTTTGGGGTTCTTTGTTCTCACAAATAAAGGCTTGTTAGAGTTTTCTGACGCATAAGCAACAAAGAATGGGGTGAGGTAGGGAGTGCAAACGCAAAAAAACATCTTTGCAAACGTTCTGGTTTTAGCCAACAGAGTTAGTTGACACTACTATCTAAGGATCTTTGGGCTAAGAAGTTTTTCGCATGTGCTGATTGCATTATTTAAGGAATACGTTTCTGTGCCGTTGGTTTTTCATAACCTTCTCCAATTTTTTCGGGGCTCAATCTCGTTCATTGCAAAGCCCATGACTAAATGGATAACGAAGCCTTCGACCATTTGTTCTTCTAATTCGCTTAAACCGAGTTCTCCTCATCTACATCTTCGAATGTGGGCGTCTTGAGTAATTTTGTGATATCTTTTCCATACTGTCTTCTGTCTTCCTTCCCTCCTGCAACTGGTTTATTCGCCCGAAGTAGATTTCTCGAGTGTGTTATGGAAAAACGCACATTTCCTTCAAACTTTATGGAAGTTCGAAATTAGTTTAAACGACTTTAGGATTATGGGTTAAGCTCACTGATACGATATGTAATTGAAAGGGAGCGAAAAATCCAGCCATAAGCTGCGGAAACCTAGCGCCTTGCTGGACCAGGGCTATAAATTACACTGATCTGAATTTTCCTCTCAATATATTGTGTGGATTACAGTTTTAAAGCCTGTATGTCCATAAAAAGCAACCGAATAGGCAATTCAACGAATCAACGGCCACGGTATAATAAAGTTATGCCCGATTTTGAAACCGAGTATAACATTATTGTACTGTGACCAGTATGGAGTGTGACACGCCGACACACAAGTTCTTCTTTGCTTTCGCTCAAGACGCATGGTCGTTGATGAATGCTCACTTCCGCTCTCAGTTCGTGGGCCAACAAAGTGAGAACCGAATGCTTTTCTTCAGAAATCCTTGAGCACTGTTCAAATGATTGGACGAATTATATCGTCGTTCCATCAAATTTTGCAGGCCTCTGCATAGAGGCCGCGTACCCAAAAAGCACAGTAAATTTTGTCCAAAATGTGAACACTGTTGGAATGTTCATATTATGACTACGCTTTAGTTAACTGTTCATTATATGAGTAGCTCACCTCAAAGCTAGAAACGTGGAAATCTTATGGTCCATTTAATGTTGAAACCGCCATGATGTTGTTTCAAGTGTCTCAAAGCTCGTTTGATTCGTGTGGTAAATGCTGTTTTCATATAGCTTTACTTTTATAAAGTTGGGTCGTGGTAAGAATTTAATTATCGCTAAAGCAGTGTCAACTTTTTGGTGTGCTTCATATAGCAAGGATTGCTTACATTATAGAAACCTTCTAAATGAAAATACGTAGGAGACGACGGACTCTTTGTATTCCATCGTTTACGGATGTCGGGGAATCAACAAAGGCAGAGCCTTCATCTACAATTTACGCTTGTCTTTTCGAGGTAGTTGTGTTAGATTTGAAAACATGACGAAACCTACCTATTCAAGCTAATGCAAATCTCCACAAAACGAAAAGATCCTGATCAACGTGCCTTTACAACGCAGAAAGATGTTATGGAGAAGGTACATCTCCACATTAGTCAGAGAAGAGAAAAAGTAGAGTACGTGGCGCGAACTCAAAAAAAGCTGTAGCTATCGTCCATGTTTTCACACATGACTGCCACCATTGGTATGGAAGATGTGTCGGAGCCAGTTCATTCAGCGATGAAACTGGAATCCCTTCCAACTACCCCGTCCATAGACAGACTTCATCGTATCATTCGGTAACAATTGTGCGAGATATTAATGCCGATGATCGCTCTTTGAGGTGCGATCAACAGGGCTAGTTAGACCACCTCAATCATCTAATAAGCCTCAGTCAATGGGAGTTTGAGCATGGTCGGCTGCTAAATACGATGCTGGAGGTGTTCTTTTGAAGAAGCTGCGTTCCGCTTGGAGATTTGTACACCTCGCCCTTTCTGGTTTTTCATATGACCGACTCTGCTGCTGCGACGTGTACACAGTAGTTTGTATCGGTCGTCATTTAACCTGGAGCCAAACAAAGAGCTATAGAGAAAATAGGGTTGTCGTTTAGACTCATATTTCATTAGTTTCTCACTCCAACGACATTTGCCGGGGTTTGTTCAATTTTTAAAGCGGCCAAATATTACATCACGCCTCCGTGTGTATTTAAGCATTGAATGTTTTGGCTAACTCCAAAATGGAACAAAGCAATAGGCGACAAAAACTGTGACTAAATGAAGGAGCTGATTATTCTACCACAGCTTTCCATATGATCATTCCATTCTATTAATAATGATCATTCCTGGATGGAAACATCATTTCGATATCTGCAATCTGGGGAGAGTTCCGAGTCCTTCCATTTTCTATTAGGGTCTGTGATAGCTTTGGGGAGCTCAATAGGAGACTCTATCGTGGCTGGAAAGAAGCAGGTTCGAGTCCATTTCCAAATAAATCGAAGAAGTTTTGTTCTATTCGTTGAAGTTTTAACTGTTATAACTATACTTAAAACTTGTAACGAAATTAGGTCATGCCGATTAATTTTGATCACTGTATGGCATCAAAAGGCTGAGTGAAGCAGTCGGAGGCGGCACAACGTCCAAGTCTCGAATCAAGAGCTTTAGTTCAGCTCTCTCTTGAGCAAACGAAGCGCACCGAGGGTCAACGATTTGGCATCAGATTTATTAGGTTGTAACGAATTAAATGGCACTGGCTCGCGCCATTTTTTGGCGCGTCTTTACGCGTTTGATCAAGAACAAACCGTAACATGTGGCATATCATTTAGAAGCGCAAACTTTGCTCTACCTGAGAGTACCAAATTTTCTATGTAAAAGTGGGAAAACTTTAGAGTTTTATTGACTTTTTTGCAGATGGACAAAAGGGTAATCCGAGGCACTTACTTGTATGAATTCAAGCTAGGCACGACAGCTAAGGAGGCGGACGAGAAGATCAACGCCGCATTCGGCCAAGGATGTTCCACAATTCGGACGGCGTATCGTTGGTATCAGAAGTTCCGGAATGGAGATGAGAGCTTGGAAGAACATGAAGGTCGTGGGAGGCATAGTGATGTTGATGAGGACAAGCTGAGACATGTGGTAGAGGAGGATCCACACAAAGGTACCACGGAGATAGCGAAGGTTCTTGGGCGTCAGTTGCAACACAGCTGCCCGGCATCTGAAGGAAATTGGAAAGACCAAAAAGCTGGAAAGGTGGGTGCCTCACGAGCTGTCTGAGGAGCAAAGAAACCGACGATATGAGATCTCGTCCGCATTGCTTCTACGGAACGAAACGGACCCAATCTTTGATCGCATCGTAACCTGTGACGAGAAATGGATAATGTACGACAACAAGCGACGATCGGCACAGTGGGTGGACAGCGATGAGAGCCCCAAGGTTTTTGCGAAGCCGGAATTGCACCAAAAGAAAGTAATGGTGACAGTATGGTGGTGTTCGCTGGAAATTATTCACCACAGCTTCCTTCCCCCAGGTGAATCCATTACGGCAGAGAAGTACTGCATCGAAATTGAAGAAATGATGAAAAAGTTGAAGGATATCCGGCCGGCCTTGGTGAACCGAAGGCGAGTAATCCTTCTGCACGACAATGCTCGCCCCCATGTGGCACGAATGACGTTGCAGAAATTGAATGAGCTGAGCATTGAAACTCTACCACATCCTCCGTTTTCTTCCGACCTCTCCCCAACAGACTACCATTTCTTCAAGCATCTTGGCGACTTCTTGGTAGGGAAAATATGCAAATACCAACAGGATGCCGAAAGTGCCTTCGAAGATATCGTCAATTCGAGAGCTTCTGACTTTACGCTACTGGGATAAAAAAGCATGTATCACGTAGGCAAAGATGTGTAGAATCAGAAAGTTTTTATTTCAGTTAATAAACTTGCCTACAAGCCGAGATATTAACTGTTTAAATTTACAGTGGTTCAGTGCCATTTATTTCGTTACAACCCAATATCTGAAGAAGAAAAACACTTGTCTGCCGTACAGGTCACTCTATATGCCAAGTGCACATGGAAATTGTCTGCACGATATCGCGTGAAACGACAATGCATGGCGCATTTCATAAAACACAATTTATGGTTATCCCCGACTTCTCCATTTACTCCACAAGTACACCTAGAAAACCTGCATTGTACATTTCGACTGACTCTTTGATACCTACTCTGGTACTCTATCAAATTGTTTGGTTCATAAGAATGTTCTATCTTTGATGCTGAAGTGGGAGAATCCATTGCCTTAAACTTCAGGAAGGCCTCCTTGCCCTCATTATAGTGAGCCTCCAGCCCTTAGGAATGGAACTGGTGAACTATCAATGCACCAAGGATGGCTGCTATAGTTCCCGATATCCAGGCTTCAAATGGATTATTATTATTATTATTATTTATTACATGGCTAAAATCCATGTGAAGAACAATATAATTAGAAACAGTATACAAGGATATCCACACGACATTGGCCAACGATCCAGACCAAAGTGTAATAGAATGATTAGAAAGTACATTCGATAACAAACACCCGGAGAATGAAGAATAGAAAGGAGAACAGACCAAGAGGGACTCTGCCACAAGATCTCGTTATGTCCTAGAATTATTTATGAATCGACTTGCATTCGTAATAAATGGCTTCAGGTTGTACGGAACAACTGAGTTTTTGGCAAGTTTCATATAATCCGAACCTGCTCTATTGACAAAAAAATTATGTCGAATTGAAGATTTTGCAGTGCTTAGTGAAAGCTTCTCTCCTCCACCTCGGGTTCTAGATGGTCTCACCATGAAGAAATCACGTTTGTCAAGTCCACAGAAACCATGGAGAATTTTATGTACCATTACGAGGTCGTATATTCTTCGTCTGTATGAAAGTGTCTGTAGCCCAAGTTGTTTGTTTCTTGTATCACTGCTGGGAATAGCATGGTAATCAAAGCCACATTTCCTAACAAATAGTTTTCTAGTGAAGCTATTTTGGACTTTTCAAGTCGAAGTATATTTTTCTTCTTAACTGGGTAAAAAATTGTTGTTCCATACTCAAGTATCGGCCTAACGTAAGTCTTATAAGCTTTGACAAGGACAGATGGGTTTTTTGTGGAAAGACTTCTAAAGAGATTGTGTACCACAGCTATCGCTTTATTTGCAATTTGTTCACAATGCGCGTCCAAAGCTAAATTTGCATCGAGGAGGAACCCAAGATCTGTTGTTTGATCAGTGCTTGTAATCTCTTTTTCACCTAACTTGTATGTGTAACCAGGATTTCTTCTTCCTAAATGGAGCACCTTAGTTTTTTCTTTTGATAAAGGAAGCCGCCATATGTATGTATGTACCAGGCTGTCCAATAATTCTTGTCCGAAAATTTCACCATTTTTAATTTTTTCCAACTTTATTGAAAAACAAGTCTAATCAACAATATAATCACCACAGTTATCCACAACAGTGGCCCATCGGTTGGGCAGGTCGCCGATGCCCTTCGCTCAGAACTCCGGGGGCTGCGACTCGAAGAAGTCCGCGATGTCGGATTTGAGGTTGTCGTAGTTGGTGAATTTTCTTCCGGCCAAATGGTGCTTCAGCGGGCGGAACAAGTGGTAGTCGGAGAGGGCGAGGTCCGGGAAATACGGCGGATGGGCAACCGTCTCCCAGCCGAGCGTCGCCAACTTCTGCTGGGTCTCCTTCGCCACGTGGGGACGCGCGTTGTCGTGCAGCAGGTGGACCGAGGCCCGTCGGGGACGCTTTTCTCGGATGGCGGCGGCTACTTTCTCGAGCTGATCGGTGTAGATGGAGGCGGTGACCGTCCTGCCTTGCGGGAGCAGCTCGAAGTACAGTATGCCCTTGGCGTCCCACCAGCAGCAGAGTATGATCTTCAGCGGGTGCAGGTCGGCCTTCGGCGTCGTTGGCGGCTCTTCTCCGAGCGGGATCCAGACGGCACGGCGGGCGACGTTGTCGTAGAGGACCCAGCTCTCATCCCCAGTGACCAGGTCCTCGAGAAACTCCTTGCGATGCGGACGAAGGAGGAGGGACTGGCAGACGGCCACGCGGCTCTGCTTGTTGGCGTCCGTCAGACGGTGGGGGATCCAGCGGGCCAGAACTTTGTGGTAGCCGAGTAAGTTGAGTCGATTGTGGATGGTGGACTTGCTGCAGCTGAGCGTCGTCGCCAGTTCACGGGTGGTGGCTTCCGGCTTCTCCTTGATACAGCGACGGACTTCGTCATCATCCACCGTAGAAGGCCTCCCGCTGTGCTCCCAGTCCTCGAGGCTCGTGTCGCCGCTCTCGAAACGATGGAACCAGCGCCTGACTGTGCGTTGGGACACTGCATCCTCCTTGCACGCTCTGCAGATGTTGGCGACCGCGGTGCCCGTGTCGTTGCCCAGCAGCCACTCGTAGTACACGAACGTACAAATTCGACCTTGGTCCATTTTAGCTTGCACTGGTAGCTAGACGCGGCGACTGCGCCTTATATACGCCTAGCGTGGAATTCTGGAAAACCTTCTAGAAGGTTTTCACACTTGCCTGATATTATAACACTTCTAAGGAAAATTATAGAATTTTGAAAATTTTCGGACAGGAATTACTGGACAGCCTGGTATGTACTATGTACTATGTACATAGGATATATACTCTTCTCATAAGCTGCTCATTAGGCTGGCATGCTACTACTGTCGTACGAGGCAGAACTAAACGAACACATACGGCAAGGGCAGCTGACCGAACATTCATCAGACGAGCGTTTCTTATTGAAATAATAAGGTCGTTTCAAGAACTACTGGAGTAAAGAAGAATGACAGTCTCCTTGTTCTGCCAGCAATGTGGACGCACTCGCAAGGCTGCCTGTCGCATTTCCGAATAAGTGTCGCAGTGCGCTATATTTAGAACAGTCACTGGACTGCATGAAGGCCAACAAGCCACACTCTAATCGAGACGGTCCTATGCGTAGGGTGGTTAGATCCCATCTTTCTCTAAGGCACTGTGCTGTGTGCGATACGAAAAACTGTGGAAGAAGTACCAACCGACAAGTAAACTGCAGTGGAATTCCTAGTCTCATAAGAGGGAAAGAGATTGGTAGCCCTGGAATTGTGATCGGGCAGTAGTCAAACCGTCAGCGTAGAAGTTCATATATTAGTTTTTCATTTATTAGTTTTTATTAGTTCATGTTGAACCATGCTAACAAACCAACGCTGAAGAGCATAGGTCTAACCATGGAAGCCAGCCAGCAGGAAGAAAACGGAACAATTAACAAGTCAACGTCCTAAAGAGAGCCGCTGCCAAGCACCATTCTGCAGACACCGGTCAAGAAGTTTTCTATATTGCCTCAAATAGTTCGTTAAGACTTTTCATAGATAATTTATAAAATACGGAGGGAGCTCGATAATAAGTAAAAAACTGAAACCGTATCCTGTTTTTTTGCTATTGAGAGCTGGACCTTCCACTCATCAGCCCTTGTGTTCGATGATGAAAAGGTACAGAGTTCCTGAACAGAAATGCGAGTGAAACCATTAAACACCTTATATATTGCAGATATATTGAACACCTTATATATTGCTTTTTGTACGACAGTCAATAGTGTGTAGATTGGAGAATCTGCTTCTGCTAGAGATGGTGTAGTAATCATACCCGTGTGGTCTTATCCAGGTTTCTCCTGTGAGGCTGTTTTCCACAGATTCCAGTCTGACGATTCCTTTCTTATGAACTGCGACTGAAGTTGTGGCGTCATATTTTGGATCGCTTTCCGTGCTTTCGTCGCTTTCCATTGTTTTGTCCAAAAAATGCCACCACCTATGTTTTGAGGGCAAGGTACATATATCGAGACCTACACCGGTTTCAAAAACTTCTTACAGTTTTCCGGGCGAGAAACGCTAATAGCTTACAGCAGTATGGATCCGCCTGGACGCAGAGCTCTGAATAACGACTGTTTTCTTTAATGCTGCAATGATTCGAATGAATCTGACTCTCGTGCTCAAGAGCGGTGCAGCTCGTTTTTCTTAACATTCGATGATCGGAGAATTCATTCATCGATGATGGTGTCATCGATGATCAGGCCGACCTGTTGAGAGCGAAAACGATGCAAGGTTGAAGGTTATCCCGTGCAGACGACTTTCGCTTCGAGACCACCGTTGACAGCATGAGGTATTCTTCTGATGGTGGATTGGATTCACTGCTGTAATAGTCGGAAAATTTTTTTTGAACGGTTAGTTACGCGAAGTGCCGATTTTGAGTGAGTAGAAGTCTCTGGACAACTTTTTTTTTTAGGTACGTTGGATTGCAACTAGATAGGTGCAGTCTAAAGAACTGTTAGCCTGACGTAATCGTAAAGCACGAAATCTAGCTGAAAAATTACGGTTACCTTATTCTTTCGTCAGATACAGTTCTATCTAACACTTCAACCATAAAAATTGTGGCAATCATGGTTGGGTTTCCGATGAATTTCTCCTTCTCTGCTTTTCCATCCATTTAGGTCGACGACTCTTTGTTAATTCAATCAAAAGTTGCAGCCTTGATGTTGTCCTGTCGTCCGGGCAAAGAGAACAGACAACGCGTCCACAACCATTGTGCGGGTGATAAAAGCATTTCTTGACAACCAGTGTTGAGGTTGAATCATTTGTCAACCTCGTCATTGTAGGCCATTGCGGGGTACTGATAGGCGAGAGGAACTTTGGAGGAATTTAGTTGATGGTTCAGCTGAATAGTCGTTGGTCTTGAATTACAGGGCTCATTTGGACTTCCAACATGGGCAAGTCAGTAGAGTGCACACAGCTTCGATCCAATATAAATAATGGGAAGGTTAGGCTGGAACAGGCTTTCTTCTTTTTCGTAACATTAGAGCTGGCAATAACTTAGTTCATGTTACCCCACTACGGGGTGGGGCAAACAAAAACTACGCAGTCTTCGGGGTAATTTTTGGACTGATACTGTGAAGGAAGGATAGCGCAGTCGCAAAAGGCTCCCTCACCTCACCCCTCTACCCCCCCTCCCCTCCTGGTTCTTGACTCGTGTTCCACTCTGATCAACCAGCCGTTCTTCCGGGCTGGATAACTGGTACCAGACTTGCCTGAAAGGGATACGATACTGCCTTGTTTATTGGCTGAACACCGTAGTTTGTTCCATAGGTTAAATACGCATTCAAGTCATCTCGTAGGATTACAATGCGTGGCGCATTATATAAAGCCATTGATTAGCGCCGTCGTTTATCCTTATCCAGATGGTGGAGCGTCACGCATTGTGATGTACATTTGTATTTTCAAGAACAATGCAAGAGTTGGCCCTAGAATAGATGGTATGGCGCAATCGTATGGAAGCGCCGGTTGTTTAGCGCACTCCGAGTGGGTACTACGCACGCTTAGCGTGGATTCATCAACTGCTCACCGTACTCTAACGGTGAAAATACCGCCAAACCCCTGATACGACCTTCATCAGCGTCAGGTTTGGCGTGCTTTTCACCGTTAGAGGGCGGTAAACGGTTAACGAGTCTGGCCCCTAGTCAACGTCGGATGTCCGCCGGCTTACACGTGCACTCCGACGCAATGTTCCTGGTTCAGATTTCCTGTCCAGGTCAACCAAGCCTTCTGTGCCTCCAGCGTCGATAAAGATTTGTCAGATCTGGGAGGATAAAGCACAGACTTGTCCATCGGCTGCTAGTCATTGTACATGTCAGATGCGCTTTCCATTTGTCTCCACGATATTCCAGAGAGAGTGAGGAGTCCCACAACTAGACTTACTTACTAACTTACTGACCTTTGTTCTTTATCCTTTACCACTACCCTAATAGGCACACAAAGCTCATACGGAATGTCGCGCGAATGTGTTGCTCATCCCAATGGACGCCGATTAATGGTGTCACATTCCTAGATACAAGAGGGCTTCAGGGTTTCGGATGCTTTATGTTGGTTCTTCTCTTATCAAATGGATGCACTCAATCAAATGCTTTCAGCAACCAAGGAAAATGTGGCATGCATGGCTCATCAATCCAGCAATAGCAAGACACAATCTTACCTTTCTCATGATTTACGTGGTCAGCTACGCAGCTTACCCATATGAATCGCTTTGGAGTTTCAGATAGAAGTATGGTGCAAGGTCTTCAGGGACGCATGTTATAGGCCAGTCTTCGGCTTCGTCGTTCTAAATTAGTTGGACCATGGTTTCGAAGCAGGCTGTGCTCATGTCTCTTCCACTTCGGTGATAGAGAAGACGGATTACTTCAGCTCTTGCACTACTTAGCGAACGTAATCCAATTTGGCACCGCGCTGGATCCCACCCCCTCCGGCTCGCTGCCCCGCCTCTTTTTGCTATTCACTTCGGCGACCGCGACGGCTCCGCCCATTCCGACGTCGTCGCGCTGACTGCCGCGAGTCGACGGAGACGATTACGTGCTTCATATGACGTTCGCTTATCGATGCACTCTCTTGAGAATGTCTAAGGCCGATGTCCAGTCTGCCTCAGTGCGCCGTACGAGGAGGGTCATTTCCGTGGTCATCCCCTCGGGGATGAGTCAATGGGGTCCGTGCGAGCACTCGATTTGCCTTTATGGCACTATACATTACGTCCCCGTCGCGGGAAAACGTTCTTCCTGTACACCTAGCCTAGAAAAGATCGGTGGTCTCTCCTCGCCCTAAGGAAGCCTCGAAAAAATCCCATTATCAGCACTGATATCCGTCCGTTTCCATGGGACCGTCGTCGTCGCCGGCACGTGCTGAGAGCCGGCTGCCTGGCTATACACTCTGTGAGCGTCTCCTAGGAGAGTTATAGGCTCGTCTATCATCCACTCCATAGCTCTCAATTATTGCTCTTCATCGCTCTGATGTGACAGTTGCCGTCGGAAATTGTTTTCGACTCTTCTCGCTGTCCTTAAAGCCTCGCGTCGACTGCCATTTGCCTTCTTTCTCCTTTTCGTTTTCTCATTTGATACGGGATTTGCAACAGAGTTCCCAAAAGAGTAAGACACTCAGTTCGCGAAGCACAATGAATGGTCGGGAGCAGTGCAAGTTAGCCTGGAAGGAAGTTTCATTTCGTTTTAGGATCGCAACCTTCGTTTCTCTACGTCCCTTGTCAATTTCAATAATGGAATTCTAAATGAAAGCTTTCGTCGGTCTCATTCGAGGTTTCTTCGACACCAGGCGGCTCTCCGATGTAGAAAAATTACCACATGACAATGCAAATTGGGAACCGACTCTCCAATTTCCCTCCCAGAAGCTCTAATTTCGAGATCTGCAGTGCTTGAGCGCCCCCACCCCGATTCTCAGCGACATATGGCACTCTGAAGAGCTAACAAGCCCCATAAGAACACTAATTCCATTGGGGCAGAGCTTTCCAATCCGCCTCCTTTATACATGCAAGAGACGGGCTGGCTTCGGATAGCGAGAAAAAAATTTTGAAACGGGAGACTTCCACTGCTATTTACAAAGGATTACCTACTTCGTTTGCGGAAACTTAATAGTTTGCTAGACTTATCAGCTTGCTTCCATCTCTTATCGTTATAATAGCAAGAATAACAATTAAATGACAATAATAATCTATTATTTAGTTTAAGATTCATAGAAGGAAACTTCACAGCACTGAAAAACAGGAACCAAGCGTGCTCACTTCTGAAAAATTAGCTGCTCAGATCTTCCATCAGCATTGTATTATAAAGCATCGCAATTTCTTTGGAAAACTTTCTCATTATGTAACTCTAAGCATAGAGCGTGTTACAAGAAAAACAGAGTGCATTGTAGGTCAGTTTGTCTTTTAGACAGACGGATAAGCGACCGAATGCATCATTAGTTCTAGAAGGCAAAATTTGGCAGAAATGAGAAACGCCAGCTTTTCGAAAGTTTTTAGTTTTAGTTAAGTTTTTTAGTTTTTAGATTTTAGTGGCGTGATTTTCAGAAGCACATTAATCATAGCACAAACAAATTGCCAAATTATTAGTTCAAGCTTTCTTCTGAATACTGTCGCACTCTGTAGGAAGCTCAGAGGTGAGGCATGACATAATAATGTGCTAAAGCTCACACAAATATTTCACAGTAATTTAGCTCGTTACTGGAAGCCGAGTTTGTTTGTTTGTTTACTATTTGCTCTTGCGGCCTACTCTATGATAGTCAGGTACTACTTTGTCGTGATCTGCAATTTGACGCTGCTTATCGCTCAACGAAAATAACAGAGTTGATTGGTAGCCGCCACCGCTGGCTATGTATTGCGGAGGAGAAAACACATTCATTTTCCCATACATCACTCGTTCGTCACGGGTTGAGCTGTCTCTAGCCAAGTGCTTACTTCTTTCTTGTGTTTGGTGACTAACAGAACAAAATCTCACCATCAGAAGCGGAATATCTTCCGTTATCGTCAGACGATTCTTTGTCGCCTACTCGATTCGCTGCTCGAGATTTATTCACAATTTTTGATACAAACTTTTCGTTCCTTATGCTTTAGACAGTCTTCTGTCTTGTGAAGCAGATCCTAAATTGTGTTGAACGATTAATTTCGGTTTCAGAATTTTGCAATGAGCGGAGGTTTAACTCAGATCCAAGTGAGAACCCCGTCCACCCAACAATAGGCAAGCGCAATAAAGGACGATCAGTTGTAATCCTCTTTATATCTTTGTTAGCCTGAAGCGCTGTTGCCAAACAATCTCTTCCTACTGGTCGTCAGTTTTGACTGCGGATTTATCTTCACCAAAGCGGGGACGGAATCTGGTCTATGTGAGCCCCGATTTACATTGATTATAGTCCAGCTAAGTCGTACATAGAGCGACGGCGAGTACATGGTTGTCGCCTGCACGGCTCCCGCACTCCTGTCGTTCCCATGAAACTGTAGGCTCGGGTAAGCTCTTCATGCAACGAAGCGGTCCTAATTGTAGAAGCTTGAGTAGAGAGAACGCCACTCTGTAATTAATTGAAGCGAGAAGTGAGGAGCTGAATTATGCAGTGGCTACCAGTGCTAGAAGGCATATCTTCGGGGGTTCTCTCCGAGAGTATTTCGCTCTGATGATCCTTCTGCGACCTCTAACAGTAGGCTAGAGCTTCCACGATTCTCGCACAATTATGAACACTTTAGAAATGGATCAGGTTTAGTAACAACTGTGTAAAACTGAGCACTTTTCAGAGGCAACCGTACCGAAGATTGAGATCATTTCTCTACCCATCATCGTCCATGCTTCATGGTCTTTTATGCTGCTTTGTTTCCCACCACTCCCTCTTTCCACCTTGCTGAAATAAACCACGTTAAAATGAATAATCATCGGCTTTTTGAATGATCATAACAAGACATTACTTTCTGTTCAGGGCAACATTCAGCCACAGTCTGAGAAAACTGCGAGGAAGACGATTCAATTCTTATGTTATTCAACATTTTAAAGCCATGCTAGCCAGTTATTGTCTCGAGTTTCGACCACGGCTTCCCTTCCGAAAGGCTAAGCGCTTAGTGCGCGTTCGCGGCCTTAGAAAATCATTCTTTTTCTAAAGCGTTTTTTCTTCAAACAAGCACACACCACCGACCTTCTATGACTGTTAACGAAAAAGAAGGCACCACGTGGGCTTCGTTAATTGCCCACTAAAAATCAATCTGCGAAGAAAATTGTGAAGAATTACTGCACTACGTCAAAGATTAAACTTAGTGGGGTCGGGGGACTTCGACTCTTTGACAACGGCGGGAAAACTCGGCTTGACTAGCTCACAAAAACAACACTTCGAATTTGCCTACGAAAGAGCACTTAATTGCAAGCGGAGAAACCACACGGTTTACATTTTTTTCACCCTTATGGAGATGACCCACCCCTCCAAATAGAGGGTAGATCTCGAGCGATTTCGAGCGTTGCACAATACATAGTATAGTGCTTCAGGTTAAGCAGAAGAAGTTCTACAGAACCCCATTCTCTCGCGTGTATAACTGTCAGTGCTCAGAAGCAGTTGATCAGGTCAGCAACGCTGGAGAATGAGCGCACTGCGATTCTTGCCTAGAACGATTTTCAAGACCAAGATTTTCTGATGTTTGTGCGCACTTCTCAATCTTTGCAGTGTATGGTCGGTGTACAAAGATTTGGTTCCAGTTTTCTCCTTAACCGTTAGTTTTGTACATTTTGCGGTATTGTAAGCTACAACTTCTTGCCTGCTTAAAAGAAAACTTTCCTTTCATCACCTCCTACGCTTCAAAATCATTCATAGAAGTCCATTTCTTCAATTTCATAGAGCGTCCCTATGCTCTTGAAAAAATTTGGTTTTTCCTAGTGTTACAATGAATCTTATTCTCAGCACTACCTCCGAGTGTGCAGTGTCCTAACGTCCTACTCTCCAAGCACGATACGTCTACGACTTTGCACATTGGTCTTATTCGTCACCGAAGCGTGCGATTGTTCTCGTTGCCGTCTTCCATCCTCGAATGCATCCGTTCTCGCGCCTCGGCTAACCTTATTCCCGAATTCCAGCTCTCCTGCGCGCAGCTTCCGACCAGCAGCATGCAGCGTCTTCACGGCTGGCTGGACCAGTTGACGCTTCGTCGTTCACGTCGTCGAGAGGCGCTCAGCTGCCGCCGGAACATCAGCCAGAGTGTTGCACCCAGCTGTCGTCTGAATCTCGAGTCGAAGCCGGCGAAGCACGAGCTGAGACCTGTGCACGGTGGGTCTTTCCTCGTCCTCGATCGGAGAGCTGACTTCTTAGTCGTATTGTTATTCGTTTCCGCTTTTCAGTGCCAGTGGTCTCTCCCGCCGGCGGCGCTCCGATGATGGTCGGGAAACCCGAGACGGGGTCATTTGCCAGGCGAAGGGTAAGATTTCCTTGCTTATCTAACTTCACATGGCCGGCGCCGGCGAGTGATTGGCCGCCACGCACTAAAGTGCTCTCGGGCAGACGTTCAGTGGAAGGGACAGAGTGCTTACTAATTCATTTATTCCTCTGCCTCAAACTCAATAGGCTGATGGCAAGAGGAGGGAATTATTGGACTTCAAGTTTGCTAGTGATTTATTTCTGATGCATTTACAGAAGCGCATCATTTATTGCTGGTTTTATAGAAAAATCTAAGGGTCGTTCAAAAAGCGGAAAAAGGGCAATAAAGTCTGAGAGGTATAAATTGGTGTTCAAATGAGAGCTTGTCACGACTGAAAATGAAGTACTTATTTATTAATTTATTTTTACATTCATCCAAGAGTGACATTTTTCATACATTCACCCAGGGCAAGAATAACAAACTAAGCGATTCGCCAAGTGAGCGAGTTGTGTTCAAGCCTGAATTAAAAAAGATTAGAGATTCAACAAATTTTCAGGATGTGACCTCACATTCTTAATCAAGACGGAGGCGTTTTGGAAGCAAATTTTGTCTATAAATAGAGCTTTAATGGCCAGCAGATAGGCGTTTGTTTTATTGTTCTGAAGCAAGGGTGTGCATGTCTACTACATCCAGAAGGAGAGGCGTAGTTGACCTGGCTTGAAGTAGCTTAAAGTTGGATTGAGAAGCACGTTGGACCTGACGCCTCTTCATTCTGATGCATAGACGCTTTTTCCGAGGAAAGACTTCTAGTCAGGCCAGAAAAAGTGGATGTTATATGAGCATTTTCGAAAGATTTTTTAATCAAGCTCGAACTCTGCGGTCCTCGGAAAGAGTCTTGGAGGCGAATCTTCCAGTCATTCTCTCGAGGATTCCCTCAGCGCTTATGGAGAGGAGCTACCTTGAATGGCTGCGCACACCTGTTGAAGACGTTTCCTTTGGACAGATCCAGCTATGAAATGTGAAGCAGTTTCCGCTAACGAAAGGTCTGCGCAGTTAGCTGGTAGCAGATTCGCACGAATTTGTGCCATGTCATGTCAGTCCGGTGACATTTCGGCAGTTCTTGTCCTGCTACCGTAAATGCTGGCGAGGTCTAGCAGAATGTCGCCTGAATAGTGTACAACATAAATACATTGGATAGGACGCCGAATTGGATGATTCGGACTCGTCATTAGTTTAGATCCCTGGGGAAATAGAACATTTGGATAACGGCGTTTTTGAAAGGTAAGGATCTTTGGATAATTCGGATTAGGAAAGAAAACACTAAACCGGATTTTCGATAATTTAAATAGCTCATCCGAAATTTAATATACTATCCGAATCAGATATCCGACAGCCGATCCGAGAACGATCTCTGGATCTGGATCACCATGAAACTCGTTCTAGTGAAAAATTACCCTTAGTTATTTTCTCATTTATTGCACTCATATCTGCGCTTTATAAAAACGAACACAGCGAAGAAAGAACATAACATTTCGCGTAAAAGGATAAACGATGAAGGACGGCGTTACTTAATTCCTTCTGGGATGCACCACACGTTCTACTTTTATGGGATATCGTTGATGCGATTTGAATGCGTTGGCGATACAGTGACTTGCGGTGGCCAGACGATGAACAAGTCAGCGCTTGATACTTCCCAAACAACTTTGGAACCAATTCACCGACCGTGGAGATGGAAGGCTTGGTTGGCCTGGGCAGGAACTCCGATCCAAGGACCTGGTATCGGGTGCACAGGACAGCCGGCAGCTCTACCGACTGCGCTACATGCACCCATCTAGCGTAAAACATGCTCATCCTAACATCCAGACTTTTCAAGAAAGTTGTTATCGTATTGGTCCACTTATCCGGGGTTCAAAAACGACGGATCTGAATTACCCGAACGACCGTCGGATCCAGTGTATAAGGTACAGCGACGTCACCTCGCCTTAAAAAAAAAATAAGTGGCATGCGTGGCAAACCCCAATGTTGTGACTAACTTTAACCTCTACTCGCTACATGCTCTAGCGTAAAACACATGGCCTTTTTTGGGATTGCGGCATGCGAAAGTACAAACCACACACACACTCGCAGTCGCAAAATTAATGGCGAAATTTGACGCTGCGCTATTCTCACGTGACAACAATGCACACCTTCAGCTTTCGGCGACCATTCCATTCCAATATTTGCACTAATGGGGGTCCAGCTACACTAATTGACGTCGTTTCTGATTTGAGTCGCTCAAGTCAACCGGGGTCTCCTGGTAGAGGCATCCTCAGGCTCAGGTCTTCGTCTAATTCGATCAGGTGCCGGAAGAGGAATCGCGATTCGGCATGCAAATTGCCGGCGTGGGAGGCCGGAGGCACCTTGGGCCCGTTACTGCTGCTGCCTCGGGAATGTATTGGACGGAGCACTGGCCGGTGCTTAAGTGCCTCTTATGCGCTGTCCTCTAGCGGACACCGGGCCTCTATGGATTACCGTTAGGGTTAATAGCCATTTTTCTGTTTTTCTGATCTGGCTCTCTCAGATTAACGCCAAGCTCATTCTAAAAATTTGGAGATTTCTGTCAAAAACCTAAACGTCCCTATAAAGAGACAAGGCAATGCGCGTATTCTGCATTGTACACGGTACCTAGGAAGACGTCAACATTCTAACCATATAAATATGGCTTCCTCGAGCTGCTCGCTTAATGGCCGAGTCCGTATTGACTCTGATCGAGATGGAGAAAACTGGTGTTGCTTTTTCTATCGAGAGGGATTAACTGAATGTGTAATCTAACTAAATGGGAGCAGACCTTGCTGCTAAGTCTCTTTGTCTTTTCGGTGGAAATTAGCCGGTATCCATTTTACAATAGGTATTAGTCCACTTACTAATTACCCCGTCTATTAACGAGGAATTACCCTCTTTTATTCATGGAGACAATTGAAAGCTCCCAAACTCCAAATGTCATTCGCCACACCGTTTGTCTGTACAAGCCATCCTTATTAAGCAAAGAATGAGCAAAAATCGGGTCTTTTATTGTACGGGGATGGAGGGGGAGGCAAAGCACCGCTAGAAGAGCAAGAGAAATAGGCGTAGGCTGACCTCCAGCAGATGGGAATTTACTACGCGTTGTATACCTTACATCACTGTTCTAACGAACACATTCATCAAGGGAATGACTATGATACCTCACTTGTACCCATTAAAGACAGCTCATTTTTGTCAAGTTATCTTATTGAGCAGCTAAAGCTGTTAGCAGGAGCCATGGCGCGTTCCCGCACCGCTGCTGCTGTGAAATGAGAAGGCGCGCGCATCGGCCATAAAATGGTACATGTCGCTTAGGCGGACAGCGGGGGTGCGGGAACGCTGGTAGCTGTTTCATCGTGTCCTCTTTTTGCGCGCATGCGGGTGACGCAGACGGAAGAGGCTCCAACTCTTGCGTGCACCGCGAACATAGGTTTAAGGCTCTGGTCCCATGGAGGTCAAGCGCGCCCTCCATCCCGTGGTGGTCGCTGGGTTGACCAAGATTTGTCTAATAGTGTGTCTAACCAAGAGCCACCGGGAAGGTGCTATAACAAAAAAGGTTCGTCCGGAGAAAGGTGGCGAAACGAACCACTTTGGAAAACGTGCAATTTTATATTTTCCGCTTTCAGTTTTCTTTATTTTAATAATGAAAAAGACTGATCAGTCTACTGGTTTCCCACTTCTTGCCTCCACGGCATCCAGTAAAGGTGGAGTCACGGAAAGGGGCTGAATAACGCCAATCTTCATCTTTTATCCTTATCCTATCTTGCACACTTACGCTCGCACAGTCTATGATCTCATTCTGTTTAACGGAGTGCGCGACATGGTTTCCACTGCATTCCACTGCGGAAAGACGTGGAATCGCATCTGACAGGAGGCACGAGAACGTTGCTGTGCTCCTCTTTTGCACGCCTGCCCCAGCTACTTCTTTCTCAGAGTTGTCACACTCGCTTAGAGTTGGAACCTCGGATCAACCTTGACAGAGTGCTCCGGTTGGTGCAGTTTTTGCCCGAAACCAGGACAGCTAGAGTTAACCTCATAACTACGTGCGCAGTGGTCGCGGGATCTTCTATGTAGAGCACTCATATTCCCGCAGTGTTGAAGTATTTATAAAGGACTACCAAATGGTACTACGTGGTTTTTCCTCCACAAATTTCATAGTCCTTTCTGGTTCCTGTGACTTTAAAGGGCCAGTAGTATCGCAATCGAAGTCGCTGTTGTCACGTCTTTAATTCAGTATTACCGGCCAATCCTCCCGTCCCTTCGGGCTGTCGTCTGCATCTCGGATCAGGTTCTTGATTCAGGCTTACCTCCCGTAACATTCGTCTCTCCGGGGTCAGTTAATTCATGCAAGACTTGGCCGTAAGGGTAGAAGATCGACAGGGTTATTGGCTAGCAATCGCCCATCATTGCTTGGACCTAATATAATACGCATTCAAAATTGTTTGACGCCGTCGTTTATCCTTCATCCTTATGAGTTCAAATTCCACTTATTTACTGGCGTAGTAAGGCAAATGATGTAAAATCGTTCCAGAAGATTTTCATGTTTCTGGCGACAGATCTCTTTCAGTGAATTCAAGTGCGACTCTTCCACACGAGGGTCCTTTTTGATGCGCAAGTCGAGCTTCAGTTGCAATCCTGACGCCAATGTTAGGACATCCTCAACATGTTAGCATTTGGAACGAGCAATGTACAGATGTTATTTTGCAAAATCAGTAAATTTCGACCTATCGCGAATACTAAGCTTATTTAAGCACTTGATAAGGTTCAACTCTACAGAAGACTTCAGTCTTTCGAATTAATTTGGCTCCTTCCGAAATCCAACAAGCGTACTGATATTTTAAGGCTTGCATGACTTTTTGAGATCGAGTACCTCTTCCATCTACAATTCCTACCGCCTGACCTTACAATTAGGCAGCACGCAAGCAAACAGCAGCCAGTCTAGTTTTCAATACGCCAGACATTATTCTTTCCCTGTGCTGTGCTGCACTTCTTTAACCACTTCGGAGAATCATAAGAGTCCGTAAGGGCACGGGTCGTCTTTCAGATGGCACTTTTTCGATTGCACAGAATTCGTTTTATGACAGTTTTCTTCGAAAGTTATGAACCATCAGTGGCTGCCGGTTATTACATTGCAGTTAGACCAGTACCAGTTCTTTGTTCCAACGCACGACAGGTCGTGTCTCGTTGGATACCTAAACCACATACAACTTCAGGACCTGTATTCATTAGAAGTTGAGGGAATTGTAGACTAAACTGATGAGGTCGGTTCTTTGAGTTTAGGATAAAATTGGCAATCCAGAACGTTTTTGAACTGTAATAGTATTCTATTTGTTTTTTCAACGATAAATAAATATGAACCACGTCTCACTTATGAAAGCGGATAAATATTATAGTTAAGATTCCCTCCTTTACGCAAGAGTGTTACCCGCACTCCCAGTTTTAGGATGTAGTTGGAATGCGGGTGGGCATTTCTTATATGATTTTTAGCGGATTAGTAGCTTGACTACGTTAAATGTAAATTATCGAGGGCGGCATTATTCAACCACAGTTTCCATGTTTGCGTTCCACGTCCTCTACCCAGGATATCGAGGAGATGAACGCTTAATTGGTCTATTCAATGATTAGCCTTGTACAGTTGATGGACAAGTCAGCAATTAATCATTTCTATACAGACCTCGTAGTAATTTAAGGACCCTGGAGTGGTGGAAGGCTTGGTTGGCCGGGGACAGACTAAAAGTAAGAGCCTTCGTTCGGAGTGAACGTAATAGCTCCCTCCTCCTGCATACAACTGTGCTACCGTGCGCTTACAGCTTCAGGTGACTGTAAACTGTCAAGGAAACACTACATCTAACTAAGCAGCCGACTTAATTTTGTCTGTAGGTCTCAGCCTAGTATTTAAGTGTGGAAATCAGCGTACGGTAGTATCCTACGCTGGCGTGCGTCACAGAGCCCTGGGTCCTAAGCAGTGGGGGTAAATATTCGATCAACGTCTCACAACGAGGATTTGGGAGGATCATTTGGATTGGAACGATTCACTAGGTGTCAGGTGGAAGAATGCGCCAGGTATCCCAAGGTTCAGCGGATTTTGATGATCGAAGACACTGTCGCTTGTACCAAATCGTCGAAAATTAGGTGGATCGGCCACTTTGTACCAGTTTAACGAAAACCGTAGAATAGAAGAAGAAGACGAATACGGTCACCATGGCGTTAAATATTTATCTTCTCAAAGGGCAGCACGAAGGATTCAATGCTTTCCGCGTTAATTCGAGTGGCGAGGGCTCCCTGTGCCATTCTTGCACTTGAAAGGGATGAGTGGAGACAGTTCTTGTGTAGGTCCGCTCGGGTTTACGAGCAAATTGAAAACAGCTGGCACAGGATAACTTGTGAATACCGGCTTTATAGTAAACATTTGAAGTACCTTTCTAAGTGACGTTCCGAGTGGGCTCATGATGAACTCGAGCTCAGAAGCATTGATTCTGGCGATGAGCCGCATTTCGCCAACGGAATCAAAATCTCGATGCGGAATGCAAGAGACATTCCATGAACGTTTCGAAGACAGCAACAAAATTGGTCTTTTAGATGAACCAGTGAAGAAATGCTGAACTGGAGCCGTTGGCTGAAGTCATGTGCTCTTGGGAAAAAGCTTGAAAAAATTGGACGATCAGCTTGTAGTTTCTGGTTTTTAGTTTCTTCGTTACACGCTCCTGCACGACTGCAACGAAACGACTCTTTCCAATGTTTCTCCCATTGCCGCCTCAGATCAGCGGCCGTACTCGAGCGTGTCATTGCAGTTGTGCCACGAATTTCAAATGCGCTCCAGAGGTGCAAGCCTCGTGGAAAGCACGGGGTCCTGTTCACGCGGCGGCGGGCTATTTCCGTTCGAGAGGGCGAATTGTCACCTCCTCACTCATTTGCTCAGCTCTCAACTGTGTCAACACCGATAACTGCTTTGTTTTCGGCGCTTGGTAGAGAAAACCGCTCGAAGTCACTTTTAGACATGTTCACTGGAGCGGGGAGTTGAGCGCTTTGAGCGACGAAAGCTATTAGCCCCGCAAGGTCCTTCATTAGCTCGAGGCCTGTGTTGGACTCCAAGTGTCAGCCACAGACCATCGTCGTGGAGGTGATATACAACTTGACAAAACTCCGTAGCGAGGTTGAGAAAGACTAGCGCTTTCCGGTGCCTTTGTGGCGGCAGTTCCCTTTGAAATCGGTTCAGAGCGCAAATGGGACATGAAATTAATCCATGTGACTCACAAAGGAAAGCCGAAATTGCAGCGCTGCTGTCCAGAGGTTTCCAGTGGCGTCAGATTCTGCGAATTGAAAACTTATGTCGACGGTCTGTCGCTCAGACTACACAAGATTTAGCCACGCTTCGCTATTATCCTGGCGAAATTGCTTTTTCACAGTCAGAGTTGAGGAGATTAAAATAGGACTAAACATTTTCAGAATCGTACTGTGTTCAGAACAGCTTATTTGCGAACTAGGCCTTTGAATAATAAAAAACTTATCGATAGTTGTTGCCACTTAAGCTTGGAAATAGCTTGGAAAAAAATAATGCAGTCGGAGGATGTGCCGGCTGCTATAGCAGCACGTATACGTGCCCCCGATACCAGGTTCAAGTTTCGAATCTCCCGCCCACACCAACCGAGCCTTCCATCCCTCCGGGGTCGGGAAACTTGGTACCAGGCTTGTCTAGGAAGGATAAGGCGTTGACTTGTTCATCGGCTGACCACCACAAGTCAATGTATGGCCAAATACCCACTCAAATCCTGTAGGAGTAGAATGCGTGGCGTATCCCAAAAGAGTTTTACTACCCTGACGTCCTTTATCCTTGCCCTCAAGTCTGGAAATGAATGCAGCTACTCTACTTATGGATATTGTGGTAGCTTTTCCGGCTAAATCGTATTCAAACGCTATCCTTATCCCATAGTGTGTTGCTCTGGGTATGTCCTCCTGAAATTCAGCTCATGGCTTCCTCGGTTGGTGCGAATTGCTTCCTTTAAGCAAATTTTTGGTACACTAAATGGAAGGTACGAGTAAACTGAGACTAAAACATTGTGACTCGAAAATCAAGAAATGGATGTTCGAGTCTCAAGAAAGCCAAGGTTTGTCAGACCTGTTTTTTAAGCCATACAAAACTTGAAACTTCGGTAATTCGGTCTTAAATCAATCTCTCCCTGTTGATTTTTTCTACGGGTTCAAGCACTTTTTAATGCCATGCCCTATTCGGGACTTAGGTAACTGGTACGCTCTTTACCAGTGGATTGTGCCCGAAACCGGTTCTGTTTTTCTAAACGCCCCACAAATCGCCATGAAACGCAGTCGAACACAAAGGATAATTGTCTGGGAGACGGGAACCTGTGTTTATGCCCACACACGGCTATGTAGATGTCGAATTAAACATGTCTAGAGTTATATGGGGATGGATAAGCAGAGGGTTAAAAAGGAGTTTGGTTGCTCCTTTTTCCTCCTCGGTTTTTATCAGTCAGTTGCTATAGGTTTTCACTGTGTCCTAAGAAAACATTTCACTTTCAGTTTCGCCGTTTTGTCAAGCAGTAGGATAAATGTGCTCCTTTCGGAGGATAGATTCGGTATACTATTCTACGAGTTTCTAGTGCGATTAAGGAGAGCTGCATGTCCTTAATTCCCATTTACTGGGACAGCCTCACGGGTCAAACATGGAAGAGCAACCACAGTAAATGCGCTTTTCATTGAAAAACCTTAGACAGGAAATGAATTAAGGTGTGCAATCTTAGTTCAGTCCTGATCCTTGTTTTGGTTAGTCCTCTCGTTCCCTCCACTGAAGGTTCTCGTTTGCTCTAATCTCTCAGCTCAAGCGCGTGGCTGAAGAGGTCAGGTTCTGTGCCCAACCCACATGCGGGTTAGGCCGATGTCTCAGTCAGTTGATCTCTTTTCTTTCAGGGCATTCGCACGAATCCGTGGCTCTACAGCGACAGCAGTCTGACACGACATGGTGGTTCGTTCCGAGGCGACGCGACGATGGCACAGTCGTGGGACCGACGATGTGTGCCGCCGACACTGCTCGGAGTGAAGAGCCTCGAGGAGAGCACGTGCAGCTCCGGATACGGCAGTCAGGACTGCAGGTGAGCTCGCAAAAATCTCGCTAGTAGCGGCGCGCCATTGTGACCGCTGGCTGGCACTAGCAGGCGACCTATTCAGCCTTCTGAAGAACCGATTTGTTGGGCATTGCGACATGCATTCATACCACTAGATGGAGCTTGGCTTACTAGGGTTTTTATCTAAAGACGAAACTCAGTTGAAAGAATAATTTCTTTAGAAGGGGAGTTAGCTGCTGATATACTTCACGATTCTCCGAAGACGGCTATTTTTCCGCACTCTCTCCTATCTATTCTTCTTCTTACCGTAATCTCCTGCTAAAAGCTTTTCATCAGATTGTTTGTCTTCCCAGTTCCTTTTCATCAAATGGTGCAGCACTCTTTTAGACTTGACCTGTTTCTTTTTTGAAGGCACACTATACATATGTATGTGAGTTGTATGTTAAGTTTAAAGCTCTGCCCTTCTTGGTGGGCAGAAAAAAACATAAATACATTATTGCTTCCGAGAGGAGAGATTCCTTCGCTTCAGCGAATAATAATTCATTCCGCTAATGGGAGCTGAGTAGTGAATAAAATGTCAGAAATACGTCCTCAGAGAGCCAGGTGAAAATGTCACAACGTGGCCAAGTTCTGCAGTGGATCATCACAAAGAATCTTCAAAAGTTAATGAAATAATGCAAAGAAGTGGGCGCTCCTCAGTATGTTTGGAATGTGCCCCGCAGACCACTTTTAAGGGATGTCGTGGAGGCAAACTCAATGCGTATTATGCCTACGCAGTGGCTTGCGGTTGGCAACCGATAGAAAAGTCAGTGTTTCACTCCATATAGGTCTGGTACCACTTCATCACCAAGGGATAAAAGACTTGGTTGGCCTGCTGAGCGGGAAATCCGGACAATACAGCTGAAATCGGGTGCAGACGACGGGCGGTGTCCTCCCGTCTGCGCTATGTACCACGCACACCAAAAGGTATTATGTGAACAGATGATGTTGAACGCAGACCTAAGGAATTGAGTGGAACAGAGAAGGTGACACGGATAGGAATCCATGGAAACACCCTTTCAGCCGCATAGACTCTCGATGCCTGTAACTGGGATGGTCAAGAGGGCTGACGATCCGCATAGTTCAATATGCTTAAGCTATCAGCTCAGGGCGGAGTTTTCCTTCCATTCATCGTTATGAGCTCCTGTATTAGGTGGATATTGAAACTTTAAGGTCAAAACCTCCGAAATGGGTCATTGAGCCTACTCTCCACCCGATTTGCTGTGTGATTTCTATGCTTTTCAGTGAATTCGATGAATATTCTTCACCGCACCACCTACTGAGATGCAGCCTTTCCGAAACTGAACAAATAACCACGGCGAGAAGGGGCCATTCACTTCGTATCTTCTCGTCATGAATGTGGACGAATCCCAAAAAGAATGCAATAGTCTGCTAAATATTTGGCGCCACCTTCGATCATTTGACGACTCGGAAGCCATGGTCAATACTTTCAGAAGGGGTAACAGTTCTAAAGCCTGCGTTCGTGGAAAAGCATCATGCGCCCTCAGTTTGGCGCCTGCACATCAGAGTCGCTTCAGTGACACCAATTCTTTCCTGCTCAAACAGCATGACATCATCCGAGCAACACAGCGGATGAAACCTAATCGGCGAACCAGCTGAGCAAATTCGCCATTTTCTGCCAGTTCCTGTGGTTCCTCCAAGTCGTACCGTAGGCAAATCAGAGTTTGGCTGACGATGACAAACGACGTCTGAATCGGCGGAGAAAGCAATTAGCGGTGGATGGTAATGCAATAGGGAAGAGGCAACGGCTTGCAACACCACACCCTAATGGACCCAAATTAAATAGAAGGGACCGGAGCGCCGCGAGAGGGCGACGGAGCGAGACGAGACGGGAGCTGAAGAAGGCACGGAGCTCGAAATCCGCAGCAAGAATGGGCTTTGATCCTAGACGTCTCGGGAAGACAACCTGTGACAGTTTCTTCCAGCTCTCTTCTTTGCTGTAAGAGCGCCACCAATCACCTATATGGTTATTTTGAGAGAAAAGGCCTCCAAATTGGTGCTCCCGCCGTGTGACAGCAATGTGACAAACTAGCGCAATGTTTGTCCGGATTGAGTGACATCGGCTGACAAGGCACGAACATCCGGTGAAGAACTAGTAACCAACACTATTATAGATATATGGACCCTGTGGAGTCTGCCGTCGAGTCTGATTTTTCTAGGGGTTGCTGTGTAGGATTGCGAAGGTATGGAATTGTAAGCTCTTGTTCACTGCTACCACTGGGAATCTCCTTGGAAAGGCATTCAAGGCCCAAAATTTTTTGGATGAATTGGAAGGCAGATGCGTAGATTATTTGAAGAGAAGTCCAGCGGTTTTCCCAAATCTGTCGAACTGCGATTTCTGTTAGCTCAAGAACGAACAAATATGTATGTATCACAGCCATCCTTCGCCTTGGAACTATCTCCATAAAGTTGAACATACTCCATTTTTTCGTTAGGTGAAGACCTTTGGAAGCAAAGGCAGCTCAAGACCCTGAGTAATAAAAGAACATGGAAGAAAATCCTCTGTTTATTAAAGTTAATGTCTGAGCCTTTTGTCGGCATGGTGAAAAAATTGGCTCGCCGACGACTCGCTGAAAGTGGTCTGATGTTTCTTATTTGAACTTCCTGCGCAATGAACGTGACGTCGTAGATGACCATATTTTTTGGTAACTAGGACGAGTAGCTTTCGCTTTTAGGACAGAAACTGCTATGAAGGATCAAGGAGAAGGATTAGCCTTTTGGGATGGGCCATCAAGGGGATGTCGTGGAAGCAGGTAGAATGCCTCTTTTGCAAACGACACAGGGACAATGACTTGTGATGGCCGGCCGATGAACACATCGGTGTTTCATTCTTTTCAAACGAGTAGGGAACCAAGTCAACGACCCGCCGGGATGGAAGACTTGGTTTGCTTTGGTGGCCTGTCGCCACCTCTTCCGGCTGCGCTACCTCACTCCTGATCTAATAGTATCTCCGACAAACGTATCTCATAACTAGCACCACTCAACTTCACTGTACCGAGGTGAGTAATGAGCTCAACAACGGCTCTTCTAACATAGGCTTGGAAAATGACAACATGCTCGGCAAAAGGACACGGTGGATATGCTTGAAAGCCGGGAAATCATTGTGAAGAACATCGCTATTGAGGGCAGGAGGTGATAGAATGTGCCATTACCCCAAATAATCAGGCTTTTCCTGTTGCGGGGTGAGCGAGAAGTATGAACTCCTGATACTGCGATGCCTCGCGTTGTCAACCATTCCAACTTCTCTAACAGACTAAGTATTGTTCATCAACCAGCTCCATACTTATGGTTAAAAAAGTTGAGGCTGAAAGTAGCCTTTCTTATGTGACTTCTTCAACAACTTCTTGTGAAAGTTGTCCATGACCACACTCTATGGTGGCACTTACTTAATTTGGTCACTGTCTGTTTCCAGCCTATCATTCCCCCCACTTTCAGAATTATTTTCGTAACTACGAATTGGCCCACCACATGTAATGCTACAGTTACGGGCTAAATTCTTCGGTTCTACTGCAAATTGGCCTTTGCGAGCGTTGCGAGCTTCCTGAGCGGTAAAATTTCCGTCTAAAGTAGCAGAGCAGAAATTCTAGTTATCTTAGTGCCAAGCCCAACTGTGATAAAATTAATGTATGTAAGTTTGTATAGAGAAGAGTGTAAGCCTGGCCTATGTGTTAAACCAAAATGGGAACATGCTTCATAATTTTGGCTCACATTGATTTTTTACGATCAACTTTCTTAATACTGTACGGTTGCACAGATTCTACCTCGCTTTCTATCACACTCCTGCAAACTTCCTCTGGGAATCCCATAGGTTTCCATAGGATCTGTTCAAAAGGAACTCACTTATTACATGTCGAAGGAACAGCTCAACCTAGACGGACGTCCTCAGGGTACAAGCCTTCCTTCTCCTCGAATTTCAGTTCATCCGTCTTCCTCATTGCGCTCTGACTACTGCGTCATCTTCTGAGGCGATCCGTCTCGCTCTACACGATACGAAGTGCGGGCCTGTGAGTGTGGCCGTCGCGCGCAGTCCATATCTGCTCATATGTGTCAATCCGACGCTTCAGAATTGCATTATCGTGCCCATGCACAATGTGCAGCAGTCTCTCGAGTACCAATTAAAGGTCCGTCGCGCAGCCTCCTTGCGCGAGCCGGAGGCTGATTGCGCAAGTGCGCATCGGAATGCCTGAGCTGCCAGCCAAATGAAACACTCGAACGGCCTGCCGCCGTCCGGCGCTGATTGCCGTCCGTCCCGGCGGCGGCCAGTGTCCACTCGGGGATCCCTCGTGAAGTGATTTCGTTTCAGTCCCGACTCATCAGTGCACCTGTCCTCGTGGCAGACCGCCAGCAGCCCGTTCGCCGACGAGCACGTGGACGACGCGTGCTATCTGGAGGAGACGTCGTCGTTCTCCACCTACGACAACGTCTGCGACGATGACGACGACAAGCACATCTACCACGAGCTCGAGGTGAGGAAGTAGCGAGGTCGCATCAGCGGTGTTCATAAGGGTCCGGTTGACCGATGCAGTCGTCCCGCTGCCAATGAATAGTTCACGAGTTGGCATTCAGGAGACCGTTGTTTGCTGCGCGTTGCTAGCCGGCCTATCTCACCCGTGCGAGTCGGCGCAAATGAGACGAATTCGACGCTGAAATTAGTTTTTCCCCGCACTAGTTTTGAAAGAGGGGAAGTTTTTGCAGCAGCTTCTGAGAACGCATTAGATGCCTTGAGAGCTCCGAAATTCAGCCAAAATGGTCTTCATTGAGGTGCGAGAAATATTATGTATCGCTCTAGCTGTTTTCATACATTTTCTGGGAAAACCATCACTTGAACAGATCTTAGCGTTAGAACAAACAAATTTCGAAGTAATTTTGAGCCACGATAATGGCTTCTTGTATGGCTCATATGAGACGCCAGGCAATCTTCAGCGTCAGGCAGGTGAAAGAAAATTCATCGTTCCAACAGTGCCTGCCTCAACATGAATTGAACGATGAAATTTTCCTCCGCGTTCGCCAAATTTCTCTACTCTAGCGTTATCCTAGTATAGGTGATGGGTCACCCCTACAAAAACAAATCATACCATCCTCTCATAGGCTGCATATCGAAATCATGAACTCCTAGTTCTTGAATATCACGGCGAAACACAAAGCAAATCACTAAGCAAACACGAGTGAATAGCAAAAAATTCAAATTCTTTAATCTTATCTTGAAGAAAGTTTTAATATTTTCGCTGGATAAAGGAAAGATAGTTGAATCAAAACATGAAGGCCTTTACAGCTGTTGTTCCAACGTGCATAGAAACTACAGGACACTGGAGTTTCTTAGACTGTCTTCGACCAAAAACGTGTACCAAATTTTTTAAAACCGTTTGGGCTTCTACTGAGAACTCTAGTTTGATTTGGGTAGGGAATGATTGATGTTAAATTTAGAACGGGAAATCTATATAACAAAAAGGTTTACACACCCTGTTCAATATCAAAGTTCTCCAACCCCATTTTTTATTACTTTATATGTACACCATCCTTACAGTTAGCTTTTGTTTTTTCACAAGAAAGGACGCTTTACCCCTTAGCGGTTGAACCACGGGAAGAATCAGATGAGTAGAAGATTAAGACAGGCAAACAGATTTCTTAGTATGGTTTCTACCAAACACGTTTTTCGACTTTCTTGAAACATTTCCACTGAAAACTCTTGCTTGTTTCGGAGAAGGCTTAGGAAAACTCACTGTATCTGCGCGTAAGTTTTTCAAGCCTCCTAAACATAAAATAAAGATTTTATAGGAAAACGATAGGAATAAAGATGGCCCACCTGAAGTTCAACGGATCTCTTGTCATTTATTGTCGACGAGAATTGGAAGGAAAGCACACCTCCTTGAGAAAAGAGTGCAGCCAAATCGAAAGCTCCAAATAATTGAGATATGTAAGGTTAAAGAATCATGATTTTTTCGGAAGTATTGATCTTGGTAAAAGTAGTTGGTGAAAGTGTCATCATAGCCACCCACCGACATTTAGTGTTCTGAGTGATTCCCCTCATCCCAGTCGCAGCTCTGCTTTTCTGTTTTTTTTTACCAGCCTCTACGAGCCTTTTCTTGGGATCTTACACTCAAAATTCTAAACAGTAGGAAAACATTTTGCCAACTATGAGTACAGTTGCTAATGGAAAGTTTTCTTAAGTTTACGAAAAGTGTTGCAACGTTCCTCCTTTCATAGAAAACCTCCTTTCGAGCGATTCAATGCTTTGCACTTGAAATTAATACTTGGCAGTGTATGTTCCATTGTAGAGGTGTTTCCTCAACCTCAGAGGTTTATAAATCAGCGTTAGCACGGCGCTGAACTGCTGGTCGTACTTCAAGTGCTTATGTCCAGTCGGCACGACTTAGACGCCGTCTCGACTATAGTGAGCTGTTCAGCTTCAGTAGCATTGAGGACAGCGTAGAACAGCTCTTCAAATGCCATCTACGCTCTGAAGCCAAAGTCATAAATCTTTAATGCCGAGTGGCCAAACAACAAATTCTTGCGAACTTTAACGTTCTGTCAATCAAACTTCACTCTAAATGCTGTTCAAGACTAATCAAATCCTACAGTAGGCAAAACTTCTGTATTTATTTCCACGTTTTTCAAACTGTCTCCACGGAATCGTCCCAAATTCTGTTTGATACTACACCTTGATTGGTATACAGTGCAGCTCCCAGCATGGGCTATCATCGTCTATAAAACGTTCGCAAAGGCCAATCGAGTCCGTTTCAGCTGTGCTGTCGTGTCCCCGAGAGGAGCTACAGCTCGGAGCAACTGTCGAGCCTCGACGACTCCAGGTCCAGCTCACCGATCTACGCCTGTCCCGACTCGCCGATATACGCTCAGCCATGGACGCACTACCAGATGGTGCCCGAGCGTCGTGCTCCGAGCATCATCCTCGCGAAACGCGCTCCGGCTGTGAAGCCGCTGACCGTCCGAAACCAGTCCTTCAAGCGCGTGCTGCCGGAGATTCACAGCGACTACGCGACGCCGTACGCGGTCTCGTCGCCGATCACGTCGTACCTTGAGAAGTCGAACTCGCTCGTATACCCAGGATCGTACTTCTCCAGGGTCTCAGTCACCGCCGCAGTCGAGAAGCCAGCCACGATGGAGGAGACTGAGGAGGAGTTTCTCACCGAATTGGACGCGCAAATCGCCGAGTTGCAGGTGAGCACGAAGTTGAATGAAAAGCACGAAGTTGAATGAAATGAAAATGAACGGAAAGAGGCTTTCTGACTAGGCCTCTCCTTGGTGGAGCTCAAAGTTATCGTACTTCTTGCAAACTTTTACGAATAAGCAGTTTTTCTTTGAAGCGGAGATACACAAGAAGGTACTGCAGGCGAAGGAGCCATCGAACTTGCGTAACATGGATGGAATAGACCAAAGCCTTTACCTATGGATTTCCTTTGAATAGCAGAAACCTATGTCTTTCAAGGTAGATTTCTTCACACAACACTTAGGAGCTCAAAGCAATACACTCGAGCAGATTTCTTCCTATCAGATCGGGTAACAAAAGGGTACTTTGTGTTTGAACTCTAATGAGCTACGTAATCGTCATTCACCGCCTTTTCGTTTATAAAAAACGTTCTACTGTGACATTTCGACCTCACAGTTTGAACATACTGAACAGGAATAAAACGCTAGGCACTGTTCAGTTTAGATCGCCTATGCAGATTTTACCATAATCAAAGAAAAAATGCAGCCGACAAGCTGGCCGTCGTCCTCTGTAGTCCAGCAAACCAAGTCTTTATCGATTGTAGCGGGCAAAATTATCAGTTAGCTTTCTGCGAAAGATGACGACTACAGTTTCAGCATCAGATCTTGGTCTGTCGTCCTCTTTATAACCAAGCCTTGTGGTAAAGCTGTCGTCGTTCGACACGATCCATTCTTCCTACGTTGCCATTTTCTCTCCTGGTCTCGAAGTTACTCTGCGAGCGAACAGGTCGAAAGAAAAGCGCTCAGTCGTTTCCTTGGCCGTTGCCCTCTGGAATGCAGTAGGCTGTTGGGGATGCACGACCCAAATCTTACAGAAACAACGCTCTCCATGAGTGGTGGGTAGCTTCACCTGAACTCATTATCAGTGTCAAAGAAGTCTAAGGACTGTTGCGGTGAATATCTGCAAAAATGAGACTAGTCTTTCCGCAGAACCAGCAGTACATAGAACCAACTTAAATTTAACCTTCTGTCATATCTACTCCTATCATATTCCTCTCCAGTTCTTCTAAATAGGCATTTTCCTCGAAAGACTGAGGTGCAGCCAATGGAACTGAGGACGAGCATCGATGCGATTTTCAAAAGAAACTAAATATTCGGAGTTGAAACCAGCATAATGGCCGTTACGTGCGACACTCTGAGCGTACCTTCAGGCTGATATTGCCTTCTCTTTAGATTTGCATTTAGCTGCATTTAGGCCCAGCTAATATTTCGCAGTTTTTTATGCGGAATCTTATATGTATGTCACGTGTATGTATATGTGCACTTGATCGTGCACATGCATAGACTACACGCATGTATCTTAGAAAATCTTCGTTCAGAGAATCCTGATTTCGATCACATCAGCTATAACACCAGTCCTTCTTTTGGAAGTTCCTACTTCACACTAATGAAGAATTTTGATGACATTGTTAAGACAACTAGAATGTGTTTCCCACCACTGTCGATATCCGAATTCTGCGGCCTATCACACCATGTGTTCCTTGGCTCTATGCAGCAGCGTCGTCCATACCGCAATGCAGCCGTCCCAAGCTGATACGACCTTTGGCTCCGTCGTTTGGTGACAAATTGGGTCTCCAAGAGAAGTTTGCCGCTCGGTGAGGACGCGCAAGCGCGACCTTCCGTCGACGGATGATGGAACGTACAACTGGGCCCGTTTGAGGAGTATTGGTCATCTGACCCGAGGGACCCATCGAGAATGCCCCATTCTCGTCCTGAATGCGTACGCGAATCCGTGACAGCACGGTGAACACACTGGGCACCCCATGGCAGCCATTCATTTTTCTGGCCGCCCAAATGCCTTTGACGCAGATATCTGAGGAGGGGCTGGATTGATGACCCTCCGCAATGATTCATTGCTAAAATTCTAGGATTCAATGCGTCTCTACGAAGTACTCAAGCAGAGGGTTCTTGCGGTCTCTCTTTAGTGGAAATGTCGCACTTTGCGTAGTTGATTTTAAAAACGTGAGTTTTGACATGGGATTGTAGCAGATAAAGAGCAGATGGCAGATCTGGTGCTCAAATCTGAATGAAACATGGAGCACTGCTGCTTCTGGTTTTCAACACATTAGACGTCCGAGAGGTGTTTAATTTCTATCCTCTTCAAACCGTAGGCGCCATCACCTGGCTTTGTGCGTTTTATGCATTTTTATTTTTTGGGAGCCGAACCTGTGGTTATTACATTGGCTTGCGTTTGAATGGATAGTGTTCAAATAGTAATCTTATATCTTATACAGAATTGTTTGGGGGTGATAAAACAAGACTTTCACATCGCTTCGAAAAAAATTGGATTTTTTTCAACTGCTTCGAAGCCCAAGCAGTTGAAAAAAATCAAATATGTCTGCAATTTATCCTCACGATATCTTGAAAACTAAGACATAACATAATATGCATAACAAACTGGAATTGACTACCATCATCATCTACAATTCATCCTTTAGGTTGCTTCGAAGTTACCCCGTTGTTATTAGGTTGGCAACTAATTTCGTAGACTCTCTAGAATCTACTCCAAAAGTATTTATTAACAAATAACTAATGACAACCTTTAATTCAAATAAGATCCCTCGGAACGCAGAAGTGCTTCCCATATATCAGGTAGCTGGTCTATCCCACGGCCGTAGAATTATTGTGCTTTTAAGGCAAAGAATCTTTGGAGGTGCTTTTTGACCCGGTCCACATTATTAAATCGTCTTCCAACCAAGAAGTACTGTACCGAAGTAAAAATGTGGTAGTCACAAGGTCTGGGCTGTAAGGTGGATGAGTTTGACGCTCCCAGTCAAGGTCTTCTATTTTTGGGGCGTCCGGTTCGCTACGTTCCCTCCGTTTGGTGGTGTCAAGAAGGTATTAACTTCTGGGAGCTCGTCAAAAACGGTTCCAGCATTAATGCGGTAATCTACTCTTCTCAACCTGGCCGCGCGCAGGCTGAACTCCGCTGGAATCGGTTCAGACAAATTTTCAGGAGCGGAATTATCTATCAGCAAGATAACGCCAGATCACACGTCACGAATCGGGAGCTTCAAAAAATCGAAGACCTTAGCTGGGAGCGTCTAACTCACCCACCTTACAGCACAGGCTGTGCGCCAAATGACTAGCACCTTCATAGCTCGCTGCAGCACTTCTTGGTTGGAGAAGGACTTATTAATGTGGACCATGTCAAAATGCACCTCCAAAGATTCTTGGCTTCAAAAGCACAAGAATTCTACAGCTGTGGGATGGGCCAGGTAGCTGATAAATGGGAAGCAGTCCCGCGTTCCAACAGATCTTACTTTGGTTGAAAACTGTTATTTGTTATTTGTTTATGAACACTTTTGTTGAAGGCGCTTGAGAGTCCACGAAATTAGTTGCCAGCCTAATATTATATAGGTGAATCGGTGACGTTCTAGACAGCGAGCTTCTTGTCCCATTATCTGAATAATTTCTATAATTATGCATCTTGGATAGTCATTTTATCTCCTCAGAGACTCCGTAGAATACCGAACTGGAATCAGATCAGATAGTATTCGTGAGATCATTCTCCGAGCAAGGGAGGGTACTCTGGTGTTAGCTTGGTGGAGAGTCCACCATTCACACCGGGTTCAGAAAAATATGAGAATATAAGAATTCATTCTGACCACAAGGGTGAACGTAGCGATCTGAGGACGGATTCGCGATTGGTAAGGTTAAAGGTTAAAGGTAACCGGTAAGTCTACCAACAGGGGATAGTGGGGAGAGGGCAAGTTTGGTACTCATGACATGATATACATAATTGGGTGAATGGTATAATTCCACCACACCATTCACCCTCCTCTACGCTTTGTGAAATCCAAGTAGTGCTTCAAGTTCCAGCCTCTATCCATATAACCCTGGTGTGAATAGAATCAGGTGCAAATCTATACGTAAAAAATACTTACCATCGCAATCAAATGACAATAATAACCAAAATAGTGATAACTAACAACAACAGTAAACATATTTTGTTTCGCCGCTACCTTCATACGAAACATATTCAAAAATTAGTTTCTCGAGGCTCTCACGTAATTCATGAATCCGGTCTCTGGTGAAACTTCCCATGGAAGCTTTTGCTACCATTAGAAGGCGCATACTATGTACGATGTGATGGTCGACCAAAAGCACTATTTCTTGTCTAGTCTCAGGCGTATGATCTTGTCGTTAATCTCTTGGAGAGAAGGGAAGTTGTGGAGGTGCCGTTACAAATGCTTCCTTTCTTCTGGTGGAAACCCGGGCGCAGTGCACTGTGATCCTTTCCGTCATCTTTGGCAGGTGTTTCTGCAGCTATGGCTTTCCATTAAGTCAACCAGGTCTAGGCGTTCAACCTCCCCAGCCTCTCATCATTTGGAATACCCATTTGAAACCACCAACTTCAACCAACTGCGCCTGATGCTCTCCATAGCTGTGGCCGTCCACCTAGGTCGCACACTTCAGTTGGGTTTTTCACCCACTTCAGCCAAGATGAGGTCCAAGCTTTAGAACATTTCTTACCAGTTTTTGAACCAGGCCCCTTCCTATTGACCTAATCCTAGCTCTACAACTCCTTCCCTTTTTTGCTTTCATGCATTGAGATCCGGATCAGACTTGTAACGGTGCATTTATAGGCCTATATCAACGGCCACTATGCTAACTTGCCATCGGTTTGAAGACGAAGGAGGGATATTGGACTTACTTCTGCATTTCGAACTTGATGAAGATTTTTCAGCTGCGCTCGGACGAACTTCGCCTAATCGTCGAGAAAGCCCGTCTGAAACGCAATGTGAACTGGCTGCGGCCGCCTATGGAGTGCACCTTCGAGCTCTCCATCTGAACGCCCAAGCAGACTCCTTCCGTTCGAATACTTACCTCGGTCTGGAAGCCATTTCAACTGTCGGAGGGTTCATCTCCAACTTTCACACAGCGGCCCATTTAGTGACTGCGACCTCTCGGATGACTTATCCATTGCTCGCTTTTGCTCAATACTGGAGCTTACTACTTCAAGAGGAAACTGGATTTAGAGGTTGTACAAAGACAAGAAAGACCCTCTCCAGACACTTGGGGCGGCTATTCTTCCGCTGATAGTCGATTGCTAACAAACATGGGCCGAGTTATTCCCTCACCTTACCCTACATATAGTGTTTTCCCTACTCTGACCGATCCTCCATGAGGATTTTCACTGATTTCTATGTTTTTCATTCTTGTCTTTGACTTCGTGTTACGTTGACGATTTACGCAGCTTAATCTTGAGATACGATGATAACCGCTTGTTGTGGAAGTACCCTGTAACAGTATGATTGGAGATTTCTAGAGGTACTCTTCCAGGAGTGATATCCACCGCCGCTGAAAAATGCCGACAAGATCTGAGCATTCAGGTGCTTCGTGACAATTTGGTTGTCACCTGCTTTCAAAAAGCGGCTAAACTATTTGGATACCACTCCTAAGGGGCGCCTCTTTCAGGCGTTCTTTCTTCTCTAAGTATGCGCTCTTGCCCTTTGTCCTGAATAGGATTAGCCGACTGCTTAACCCTAATCCGGAATAGGTCAGCTGGACGTAAGCCTTCCAAAGCACACTTGAATGTTCCTTTTCGTCTGTCCATCTCTCTTGTCAGCTGTTCCTCACTGCGTTCTGTGTAGAGGCAGCGGAATATGTCGCCCTGTGACTTCATCTATGTCCGTGTGATCTCACCATTTCGAAGAGCTTCTTCCCATGAATATAATATATTCTATTGCGTGCTAATCTACTATACGGCATTGTACAGGGTCGTTGAACTCGTCTCGTTCAGTCAACAGCAATAATAAACGATTCCATGGTGTCCCACGCCGGCCGACGGCCATCTCGACTCGTCGTCTAAGTGTTTTGCTAGGCAATCTGCCAATAGACGTCAACGTATCTTCGCTCATTAGCATTGTGGGAGATTACGTCGCGGTCAGAGCGCGTCAGCCGGATGGGGTCAGATCCTAATGAGGCTTGGCCCCGTCGGGGACCCAGCTTCGCTGGTCCCAAGAGCTGTTGAAGATTGGGAGATTCCTTCAGATTCCTTCAGTCATCTTATCCTTCTAGAGAAAGCCATGCTTAGCGTCGCCGACGTCGACAACGTGCTCTCCGTCCACACTTCCCGCCGACGACCGGAGCTGCCCTCCGCTCTAGAGATGGTGTCACCCATGCCCATGCCCATCCATCTGGGAGGGTTATATCCCCTCCTCCATTGTTCCTCCGTCTCGATCTGACTGGAAAACTCCTTAATATGGTTAAAGTCGTTAAAGTACTGAACATGGTTACTTCTTCCTAAGAAAGGCTACGCGTGAAATTTTCTGAGATATTGCATTCTCAATTTAAACTCGACGCTTTCCAAACTTACCTAGATTCTATTAGGTTGGCAACTAATTTCGTGGACTCTCAAGCGCCTTCAACAAAAGTGTTCATAAACAAATAACAAATAACAGTTTTCAACCAAAGTAAGATCTGTTGGAACGTGGGACTGCTTCCCATTTATCAGCTACCTGGCCCTTCCCACAGCTGTAGAATTCTTGTGCTTTTGCAGCCAAGAATCCTTGGAGGTGCATTTTGACATGGTCCACATTAATAAGTCCTTCTCCAACCAAGAAGTGCTGCAGCGAGCTATGAAGGTGCTAGTCATTTGGCGCACAGCCTGTGCTGTAAGGTGGGTGAGTTAGACGCTCCCAGCTAAGGTCTTCGATTTTTTGAAGCTCCCGATTCGTAACGTGTGATCTGGCGTTATCTTGCTGATAGATAATTCCGCTCCTGAAAATCTGTCTGAACCGATTCCAGCGGAGATCAGCCTGCGCGCGGCCAGGTTGAGAAGAGCAGATTACAGCATTAATGCTGGAACCGTTCTTGATGAGCTCCCAGAAGATAATACCTTCCTGACACCACCAAACGGAGGGAGCGTAGCGAACCGGACGCCTCAAAAATAGAAGACCTTGATTGGAAGCGTCAAACTCATCCACTTTACAGCACAGACCTTGCGCCGAGTGACTACCACATTTTTAGTTCGGTGCAGTACTTCTTGGTTGGAAGACGATTTAATAATGTGGACCGGGTCAAAATGCACCTCCAAAGATTCTTGGCCTTAAAAGCACAATAACTCTATGGCCGTGGGATAGACCAGCTACCTGATATATGAGAAGCACTTCTGCGTTCTAAGGGATCTTATTTTAATTAAAGATTGTCATTAGTTATTTGTTAATAAAGAGTTTTGCTGAAGATTCTTGAGGGTCCACGAAATTAGTTGCCAACCTAATAGCTGGACATATTTTAAAGATGTCAAGATAATCTCTTGTTTTAGGAAATTTTTAAAATAAGAATCAATCTCTGCATGGTGTCTTCAAAAAGACATGACCACGGTGGCTGAATACGCGTGATTTTTATTTTAAATTTTTAATTTCTTAAACGGTTTTTATAAGGTTCTGAGAAATAAAGCTCTCGCAGGCCTGTCGTATGGAAGCGGTACGTGGCGACGATGCGGTAGCTTTTTAGATGTGCATCAATCTATGATAGAAACAACAGCAACCATGTACATATTGCAAGAACAAGTTCGGAACTATTCTCCAAAGCGCAGCCTCATGTAAGCAGAATTTACACTACTAAATAAACGTTATGGTGAACTGGCCGAGTGCACGATTTCCATACCGCCCAAACGAAATTCAATGCATCAGAGCGTTTCTGATAAGGCATGCAAATATAGCTTTAGTGAAGAAGATAGAAATTTTATGTTAACCAAAAAGTGTTGGCATTTTAAAAACCACACTGTATAGGTGGCAGTACAACTTTACTAAAAGCAAAATCTGTTATCTGTTCTGTTTCTTTTGTTGCAACATTACCACATGAACTTAAGATATGTCTACTTTCGACTCAAAGTATCCAGTTTAGAGTCGAGTTTGACACGAAAAATGCTCAATTTGATATCAGAAATATACAGTTTGGTTTGGAAATGACACGCTTATCAAGATGCTGAAGCTCTGATACATCATCATTTAATTCTAAAAAGAAATAGCCACCACAGCTACGTCTCCACCCTCTAAGAAGCATTATAAGCTTCCGCGGTCACAGGACAGAATGACAATCGGAAAGGAGCCAATGCGTAGCGCCGGATCAGCCTATTGCAGTTGCTTGCTGGATGTGAGATCTGCTGGAGTCCATGTGAACTCATGCAACTCCATCATAAAATACTATATCAACATACATACCAGCCGTTCAGCGGCCTCTCGGCCGACTCTGGGCTGCTAGTGCTGAGGTCACCACCTAAGGAGGACTGTCCCCATCGTAAAACGGTGCCGAGGTCACCAACTCACAACAAGCAATTTAAGGGTTCACTTCATTTTCATTTCATTTTACTTTTTCACCAATCCAGAGCTCCAATGAAACACTCCTCCAGCACAGCATCTCCAGGCGCGTTTGGCGACCTGTTGAGCACGTCTACTGAGTCGCCAGGCACGTTGCACAACTACAACCCCCCCCCCCCCCCCAATCCCCACATCTTCCCCCAACACACTCCTCCAGCACTCCTCTGCAAACAAACAAACACACAGACAGACAAACGACGGTTATCGCTTATATATAGCAGGATATTCACAAGGGCCTGCACTTCTTCCTCTCAAGAAGCAGCACCATGTACATGGAAGTCGGTAGCTTAAGCTGTAAGAAATGGAACACATTCAAGTGGAGCGATCAAGATCAAAATCATCGCTTGCCCAGCGCGCTAGTGCTCCTTCTGAATCGGAAGATCTATCCTTGCCTCTCATTCAGCAGATCTGGATTCCAGACAGGAAATCGACGATTCTACTGGTTCACCTCAAATGTTCCAAAATCCTTCTAGTGGAATGCAGTTCTAATTGTTTCGAGCTTCGACTCAGCATGCTCAGACTCGAGTGGAAAAATGAGGGGATACCTCAAATTGCGCACAGGCTTCCATTGCATTGGCTTTTACAGAAGCAGGCTCTAGCCCAACATCTTTCAACAAAAAATTACTGATCTCGGAGAAATATATTCAACTCATCCCGTTTCAAGTGATATTTGATATATGGACATTTTCCGTTTCAAGTGCATTATATAACGTCACGAAATTTAGGTCCACGCTCGCTACTGAGACGCGGTTACATACATGAAACGAATGGTGCGGCGCAAGAGGGAGACAGCTTGAGGTGCGGGAGGCCATGTCGCACTGCCTGTGCGGTTAGGGTATTAATCATCGCAGACTTCAGAATAACCTGCTGTGGTCGTTTGTGGATAACCTACTCGTCCTTTAACGGCGGTTATGTCTTTGCAAAAAAATTAGGTCACCCAGTATAACATATGACATTTGATCATCGTTTGAGTTTTCCACATTTCATTTTGTAAGGATAAGTCGGACTACCGTACGCTTATTGAACTTAATTGAGGGAAGCTCGTAGAGAGTACAGGCTACAAATGAAATCGATTGCTTCAAAAGAGCCTTAAGTTTTTGAGCAATTTGTAGACTAACAAAATAGTGATTTCGTCATGCTTTCTAAAAATCAGTATGACTTCAAATCTGCTGCGGCACCTGTGACACAGCCGCACAGGCTGCGGGCTACCACAGTGGGTCTTTCGAAGCGGCGTCTTAGGAGCACAGAGTGAATATGGATGGTCTCCTCCACAAAATGGAATAGGGACTATAGCAGACACCTCGAGTTCACGTCTTTTTTTGGGTCACGAGAAGGTTCTGCACCCCCCCCCCCCTCACTTTTTTCTTTTATCGTTATGGATGTCAAATCACATGGTCTTTAGAATAAGCATTTGAACGCTGTTTTATGCTATGATGCAGCACTTTCTCACATAGAAATAAAAATTGAAGCCTAGCGGCATCTGGGAGCTTGGTGTAACCGCTCGGCGATGTAAGGACTGAACTATGACGTCAAAATAGCTGAGCACTTAACGATTGAGGTATACGGTTCGCACCCTGATTTGATGACTCAAAGCTTACGTCTGCTACGGTTTCTAAGTGCGGAACTTAATTGGAATCAGATATAGCGTATGATGGCAGTCTGAAAGCTGAAGTAAACTCACGCGTGAGTGCAAACCCTATGTATACCCAAATTGTCTTTTGTCCAATGTGCTCTGCGACGTGAATATACCAGAGTACCTGAAGTTGAAGACCTACAGAATAGACTTCTGATCTTTACTGACCCACGGTGCAATGTGCTGGTCTGCGACTCTCGGGGCAGGGTGCGCCTTTCAACTACAACGGCACCATTTCTTCTGACTCGAGCCTTGATTAGGATGAATGACAGAATTGCTGATGGGAAAGCGCAAGTCAGACGAGACGACGGACGACGTTAACCATCCCCCTTAAGGAGGGTCTCAGATTCTATTGTACTTCTACGGATGTCGTGGAGGCAGTTTGAGTGCGTATTTGACTTATATAATGTTTTGCAGTGATTCGCCGATAGACAAGTCGGTGTTCTGCCCTTCTCAAACTAGACAGTCTGCTTCACCGACTCTAAAGATATGGAAGGAAGCACCAACCAGGAATCTGCAACTGGGTGCACGCGACAGTCGCGCCTGCTCCGACTGCACTACCACGCGACGAGTTGTTTGCTAGTTTGCCCAAATGAATGTCCTATTAGCCATTAGAACGCTCTCCTTGTTGAAAGAAGGAGAGCACTATAATGTTCTCTGCCTTCCACATTCAATCGTGTTCCTAAATCATGAAATGTGCACAGGAAGGTGGTGGAATAGAAAGATCAACCTCATCGTTTGATCAAACCCTTTGTGTCCGGCTCTTTTTGTTGGAACATTTCTCAAAGAATTTTTTTTATGCGTGAACGCACTTCAGTAGTTACTGCACAGAGGACGAGCTCTTCAGCCGTTTAAGACAAGAATTTCTTGGCGCTTCATTTCTTGAAAAAAGTTCGAATTGAAAATTCGAACCGAACTGTCAAATAGTCAATGTCTGCGTATAAACGTTTGATTCTCTCTAGTAAAACTGACAATGAGCTTTCCTTCTTCTATGTGAAGCGCTAGTGCTTCGCCCGAGTGAGTATGAGACCGAGAGTTAGACTTAAAAAGTTATGTATTGGTGCTAAGGAGTGAATATCATACAATAAAGCACATACATTTATAGCCAAGGTCAAGCATTGTTCTCCAACGTTAAGCAATGTTCTGCAAACTTCCAAATAATCAGTTGTAAGCAGTTCACTCGCATTAGTCGGGCACAACCTCGGTAGAAATATTTTTGAAATTTAGACTTTTTGTATTTATATATCACGTTATTTGGGCAGTTTATCCGCTTCCTCACTTTAAAAACCACAAAAATACAAGTATTTATCATCAACCCAAAGGCAGCAATGAAACATTTCTCGATCCGCACTAAACAAGCAGATGAAACCTACCACTATTGAGCAATCCAAAAATTCAATCACCTTTAGGTTAAGGTTTTAGAGGGTGCCTTTTTAAATCAGCCCGCCCGCCTTTCTATAAAACGTTCAAACAGTTCGACGGCTGTAAGGGAGACGAAAGTTTTGCAAGTTTCTTTGCAGAATTTGTACTACATTCGTGCAACAGTGTAACTCTTCCAAATGCACCTAGATGATTTTGGTAGATGCTTTCTAAGCGCCGCTATACATTTGGTTACGTCATCAGGAGAGTGCGAATCCATAGAATACTCTTTGATCTTTGCAAGTACCGTTATTAAAGCGGTAGCCGAAGCTCTGCGTTTCTTATTAGTGTACCAACAGCGTATCAAATCCGTTTGATGTCTTTGTACACTAATTTGCTAGAATTTAAGGCATTATAAAAATAAATAATAATAAATGATAATAAATAATAAAATAAAAACGAAGAATAAAATCTTGTGCGTTCTCGGCTTTCACAAAACGCCACTGCCTTGCGCACTTGTAGCAACCACTCCGAGTTTTTATCTGCGAAGTCCTCGAAAAGTTCGGAGGAAAGAGCTGCAATTGCGGGTGCTCGAAAGATAGGTGAACCGCCACTGGAAGTGGTCTTCTCTTATTCCTTGCTGCCCCGTTTCGCAGGTAAGTATTTCAGAACAAGCAAAGTCCTTTTCTCTGTTAACATTCCAGCTCACCATTTTAGTGGTTGGTTAGTTGGTTGTGATGTTGCCGATGTTGAACGCTTGTGAACAAGGAATATCGGATGAATCGAAATCACTACGGGCTACATTAGGTTGAGTCATAAATTTTGCAGCATTTCTGTTTTTTCTGGAATTCAAAATAACCCTGCTGAATTGTTATATGTTGTTTGAAAGCTTGCTTCCTAGCAATCATTTTGAGTTATAAATCATTAGTTTTCCCCGTCTTGCTGAAAAGTTTTATTCTCTAGAACGATGGCCACTCAAAATGAAAAGTGTGGGATTTCATTTTCAATTATTCAAGATCGGCAGCAACCCAGCGATGGGGATCAAGCTCATTCAGGAAGTCACCGGGAAGTTTACTGCTAACCGAATAAATTATTTGAGGTGGTATCAGAAGTTCCTTTCCGCCCAGAAGGGCAACAACGACAAACCACTTCCTAGAAGACCAACTGCTGCAAACAAAGGGCGCCTGCAGAAATCCTTCGAGTCGAACACTTCTCAAACCACATTAGGGCTGACCGCTAATCTCCACATCTCCCAGAGAACCATCGCTCGTCGGCTGCAGTGGATTGGAAGGTCGCCTTCGTCAGTGTGTCATGCTTTGACTGTACTTCCGACTGTCGAGAGCTCCTGCAGCGGTTCAAGCGAGGAGGCTTGGATCGAATCTTTACCATTTGTGAAAAGCTGATGCTTTACGACAACCTCGAAGCCCGAAAGCAATGGCTGGAACGTAACAAGCTGGGGGTTCTGACGTCCAAACCGGAGCTCCACCGAAAGAAGGTCCTGCTCTGTTTGGTGGATGAGTAGTGGTCCAGTGCACCGGGAGCTGCTCCACGTAGTCAGACCATCCTCGACGCTCGCTTTTGCTGGAAAAAAATCTGGGAGTCGGGCTGGACCAAAATCAAGCAACCACCATAGAGCGCAGACATTGCTCTGTCTGCTATCTGCTTCGGTCGGTGGATCACTACTTCCATGGTTGGCGCTTCGCTGAAGTCGATGAGGTCATGGCGGTGGTACACGACTTCTTCAGGTGGAAACCGACCAAATTCTCTAGAGATGTGATCTACTCAGTTCATGAAAAACGGGAGAACTCATTGAGAATAACGGCAATTACTTGGTTTAAGTGCGGTGGCCAGGCAATGAGCAGTGCTAGCGAGCAGCGGTAAGTCTGTGCATTGTCCTTCCAATTCACGTTTGGTACCATTAGGTTGTAACGAATTAAATGGCACTGGCCCGCGCCATTTTTTGGCGCGTCTTTACGCGTTTGATCAAGAACAAACCGTAACATGTGGCATATCATTTAGAAGCGCAAACTTTGCTCTACCGGTGAGTACCAAATTTTCCATGTAAAAGTGGGAAAACTTTAGAGTTTTATTGACTTTTTTGCAGATGGACAAAAGGGTAATCCGAGGCATTTACTTGCATGAATTCAAGCTGGACACTACAGCTAAGAAGGCGGACGGGAAGATCAACGCCGCATTCGGTCAAGGATGTTCCACAATTCGGAAGGCGTATCGTTGGTATCAGAAGTTACGGAATGGAGATGAGAGCTTGGAAGAACATGAAGGTCGTGGGAGGCATAGTGATGTTGATGAGGACAAGCTGAGAGATGTGGTAGAGGAGGATCCTCACAAAGGTACCAGGGAGATAGCGAAGGATCTTGGCGTCAGTCACAACACAGCTGCCCGGCATCCGAAGGAAATTGGAAAGACCAAAAAGCTGGAAAGATGGGTGCCTCACGAGCTGTCTGAGGAGCAAAGAAACCGACGATATGAGATCTCGTCCGCACTGCTTCTACGGAACGAAACGGACCCATTCCTTGATCGCATCGTAACCTGTGACGAGAAATGGATAATGTACGACAACAGGCGACGATCGGCACAGTGGGTGGACAGCGATGAGAGCCCCAAGGTTTTTGCGAAGCCGGAATTGCACCAAAAGAAAGTAATGGTGACAGTATGGTGGTGTTCGCTGGGAATTATTCACCACAGCTTCCTCCCTCCCGGTGAATCCATCACGGCAGAGAAGTACTGCATTGAAATTGAAGAAATGATGAAAAAGTTGAAGGATATCCGGCCGGCCTTGGTAAACCGAAGGCGAGTTCTCCTTCTGCACGACAATGCTCGCCCCCATGTAGCACGAATGACGTTGCAGAAATTGAATGAGCTGAGCATTGAAACTCTACCACATCCTCCGTTTTCTCCCGACCTCTTCCCAACAGACTACCATTTCTTCAAGCATCTTGGCGACTTCTTGGTAGGGAAAATATTCAAATACCAACAGGATGCCGAAAGTGCCTTCGAAGATTTCGTCAATTCCAGAACTTCTGATTTTTATGCTACTGGGATAAAAAGGCTTGTGTCACGTTGGCAAAGATGTGTGGAATCACAAGGTTTTTATTTCGATTAATAAACTTGCCTACAAGACGAGATATTAACTGTTTAAATTTACAGTGGTTCAGTGCCATTTATTTCGTTACAACCTAATAATTCACCAACCCCGGACAGATATAAGGCTTGGTTGGCCTGGGCGGGAAATCCGAACCAAGGACTTGACGCGACAGCCGGCACCCCCTTCAACAGTGCACCATGCGCTCTGCGCACCAGATACTGACGGAAACTCCATAAAGTCACTGAAAGCCTAGAGCTATCCACCCTTGATCTTCTACCGCTCCTTGGCCGTATGACTGAATCCCATTAAACACTCACTTCAAGAGTCTGTGCGTGAAGTGTTTTCACCCGTTGTACATAGGTGTCTTGCACTTCGGGTATTTAAGAGTCTTTAGGACTTTTTGCGCCCGCCCTTTTGATTTCCCCAGCGTCAGTGGTTATGAAGCTCAACGACGCATTGAATGATGATTGCGAAGCAAAAAGCGAGTGAACAAGATGACGGTTCCCATACTTTTTTCCAGCACACGTCGCTTGTCTGAAGGACAATTACCTCGCCTACGCGTATACGGAGTGTTTCGTGCTTCCATTCTCACAATTTCACCCTTTCTCGACATTGTCTGCTATCCACGGATCTCCCTCGATAGAGAGCCTTCGGGCTCTCTTGTTAAGAGGGATCTCGGGCCGCTTGTCGCAGGGCCACGTGGCGCGTCCCCGGGTGGTGGATAGGGGAATTAAACGCGAACCAAATGCGACCGTGTACTGCCCAGAGACGCAGGTGGGATGCAGGGGATGGACTCCTTGCTCCTGCTGTGTCGGGTCGATGCGTTCCTTGTGCGTGGGAGCGGCATGTTCGTGCACTGTGTGCGTGGATGTGTCCGTGACTGTGCGGATTGTAACTGTGTCGGCTCGGCCAAAAGCTTGCACTCGGTAGACTGGGAGTACATGTAAGGCGATTCGAGGCCGCCTTAAGTCTCGCCCCGTCCCTTCGGGCAGTCTGGCTGGCTGCCCGGAGTACCCCGCCCGCACGACAGAGCCTGACTAGCTACCCGTGTTGTATTCCAGTCAAACACAGCAGCACTAAAGGGCCTCATTCCCCTGACCCCGAAAGAGCCCCCATTTCTGATGGAGAAAGTCATCCACGACTTCTACTCCGATCTCTTCGATAGCCACGTCCACCTGCCCCTACGCCATCTTCCGCAGGATGGATACGTCATCCCCTCTGTTCTCCCTTCCGAGATCCGACACGCCATCTCGTCGGTGAAGAAACGTACAGCACCCGGTCCTGACAGGATCAAAGCTGAACACCTGAAGAACCTCCCGCCAGCGCTCATCAACATCTTGGCGCGGCTCTTCACACGCTACCTGTCGGAGTGCAAGGTTCCATCTCAGTGGAAGACCAGCAAGACCGTCTTGCTGTACAAGAAGGGAGACGTGCACGACATTGGCAACTATCGCCCGATCTGCCTGCTGTCCGTAGTCTACAAGCTGTTTACTCGAGTCATCCTGAATAGGATTAGTAGAACGCTGGACGAAGGACAGCCATGCGAACAAGCAGGATTTCGGAGAGGATTCAGCACGATCGACCACATACACACCATTACGAAGCTCATCGAAGTGTCGCGAGAGTACAAGCTGCCGCTGTGCCTTACGTTCATTGACCTGAAGAAGGCATTCGACTCCGTCGAGACTGAAGCGGTCATGGAAGCCCTGCTCACCCAGGGCGTTCCTACTCAGTACATCAGAGTCCTTCGAGAGCTGTACAGTGGATTCACGACCAAGATCTCACCATTCTACAACGACGTCGTCATTGACGTGAAGAGAGGGGTTCGACAAGGGGATACCATATCCCCGAAGCTCTTCAGCGCCACCCTCGAAAACGTCATGCGCGAACTAGAATGGGATGACATGGGAGTGAAGGTCGACGGCCGGCAACTGCACCATCTTCGCTTCGCTGACGACATCGTTCTCATAACACCGAGCATCAGTCAGGCGGAGCGAATGCTGGCCGACTTCGATCGTGTATGTGGAAGCGTTGGACTGCAGCTGAATCTTACGAAGACGATGTTCATGAAGAACGGATGGGTTTCTGATGCCCCATTCTCGCTCAACGGAACGAACATCTCCGAATGCTCCAGCTATGTGTATCTGGGTCGCGAAGTCAACATGGCCAACGACCTAGCACCAGAGCTGAGCAGGAGGAAACGAGCGGCTTGGGGAGCTTTCAAGAGCGTCGAAGAAGTCGTGAAGAAAACGAAGAACGTCCGACTCCGTGCCCACCTATTCGACTCCACTGTTCTTCCTGCCCTAACATACGCCTCAGAGACCTGGGCTATACGAAAGCAGGATGAACACGCGATCAGCGTCGCGCAGCGTGGAATCGAGAGGACGATGCTCGGAGTGACACGACTCACGCAAGTGAGAGAAGGCCTCCGGAGTTCCGAGCTTCGCCGACGTTCGAAGATCAGAGACGCTGTCGCATGGGCCAAGTCGTCGAAAATTAGGTGGGCCGGCCACATAATGCGATTCGCAGACACCCGCTGGACGAGAGCCGTCACAGACTGGATTCCGCGGGATGTCAAAAGAACACCAGGACGCCCACCAACGCGTTGGTCGGACTTCTTCGTGAAAGCCCTGAACGACCGATATGACGCTCTTCGTGTCCCTCGAGCGAGGAGGATCCATTGGACCACTCTGGCACGCGACAGGGACGAATGGAGACGCTGCTGGCGCCCGCTCGAGCAAGTCGATGATCAACGGGACGACAGGTGATACAGGTGATACAGGTCTGCTAACCAACGGGTTCAAAAATTCGTCCAGTACTGGAAGGGGAAAAGGATAAATGACGGCGTTAATTAGGTTTCCTTGAATGGGTGTAGGCGGCCGGCGAAGCGGGCATTGACATTTACGAAATCAGGGCATCTACGCTCTACTCACTTCGTCAAGGATAAAAGGATAGAGGACAACTTTAGCCAATCCCTTCTGGGATGCGCCGTTCTTCCTACGCAGATGTCGTGGAGTTTGAATGCGTATTTGGCTTATGGTTAGATAATGCTGGAAGATCTTTCAGCCCTTCACTAATCAGTGTGGATTTCTTGCCGGCTGTCGCCTTCTGCAAGAGACATACAGCGAAAAACAAAGACCATTGCCTAAGTATATGCTAATCTAAATTTCTTTAAAAACTAAATCGGTGCATTTGTCATCTTACGATTAGACTTGGAGAAGGCCTTCGAATGCGCTCCGCGAGACGTTTTATACGCGTTGCAACAACATGGACCAACCTGAAGAGAAGAAAGAAGCAACCTGAAGAACATATGTATTCTATATGTATGTAGGTGCGCATTCTGAACTCTTCTCCAAGGAGTCCAAAGTAAGCGCTAGCGGGCACCTCGATGGAATTTCCCATCTCTACCGGGATCTCTGATCATCGTGGTAGGCATGGATGCAATTTCACGAGATCTCCAAAAGGCAGCTCCCTGGACATTGCTTTATGCCGATGACGTCATGTTTGCATATGAGGTGAAACCGAACTCGAACGACAGTCACAGGCGTGGTGCGATCGCTTGGCATTCTTCGGACTCAAGCTAAACTTCACAAGGAGGGAATACTTGGCGACGGATGGGATTGAGCACGGCGCTATTAAGATCAATGGCACGGAGCTCTCCTGAGTTAAATCTTTCAGGTATCTCGGATCGACAATCGCGTCTGATAGCGGCCTAAAGTCGAAGGTGAATTCACGCGTGAGCCCCGCCTAGTTCGAACAGTGCTCTGTGACAAGGCAATGCCTAAGCACCTCAATTCAAAAGTTTATAGAGCATCCGTCCGCCCAATAACGATGTCCATCAAGGTTAATGGCATCGAGCTCCCACGCACTTCGGTTTTTAAGCACCTGGGATCAGCAGAAGCATCCGATGGCAATCTCATGACTGAACTGAACTCGCGCGTCAGTACAGCTTGGTCCAACTGGCGTTCGCTGACTGGCGTGCTCTGCGATAGGAAGATACCAGATCACCTGAAGTCGGAGATCTACAGAGCAGTCGTGCGGCCAGTAGCGATGTACGGTGCTGAGTGACCCGTGACTAATGGAACTGAAAGCAGCCTCAGTGTAATGGAGACGAAAATGCTACGGTGGACGGCTGAAGTCACACGTTTGGACCGCGTTCTCAACGACACCATATGACAAAGTTCGTTGTCTCTCCGATAGCCGACAAGTTGCGCAAAGCACGCCTCCGTTTTTATGGGCACGTCCTTCCGATGCCGTCTGTAAGATTGGCCTAGATCTTGAAGTCCACAAAAGTTCAGAGTACGCTACAAGGAACTTTCGCTAGATATGATTCTCTTTGACTTCAAGATAGCCATCCAGATCAAGCATTTGATTGGAAGAATTAAAATCGTCACGTCGGAAGAATCATCAACTAGATTCCTCGGGATGTCAAGATAACACCAGCACGCCCACCAACGTATTGGTCTCATTTCATCGTGAAAGCGCTGAAAGAACGGTGTGACGCTCTTCCTGTTCCTCGAGCGAGAACGATCATTGGAGCACTCTGGCACGCGACAGAGACCAATGGAGACGCTGCTGGCGCCCGCTCGAGCAAGTCGATGATCAACGGGACGACGACAGGTGGCACAGGTATATGACCTCTGCTGGTTAGCCTGAAGAGAAGACAGTGGGGTTTGCTACTAAGTACACTGATTAGAAAAGAAAGGAATTCTATGTTAGGCTGGGCGGGACCGAACCAAGAAGCTGGAGTCGGGTGTGCAGCCAGCCTCCAATTGCGCCTCCCACGCACGCCCTTTGTACACTGAGCTGTTTAAAATTTGTAAAAAAATTAACTTTTGATGAATACTTCTCTTGAAAGTTGAAGGTAGTTATTTACCGCGACGAGTTAGCAGTAACTGCAATGCATTTTGATCAGTTTCAGGGTTTTTGGTTGAAGGAAACTTGGTCCACAGAAGCACGTAAAGAAACCAAGTTCACGTTCCGACACATAGGATGAAAACCGTCTACATCAGGTAGAAAGCCGAATAATTGGCAGCATTTGAGTACGTTCCGCAAAGGCAGCCGTGTATTGAAGGCATTCATTCAATCCCACATTCGCCGAACATAGCACCCTTCGTCTAAGTGTACAATAAAATTTTGCGTCCGTTGAACCCTACACGTTAGCAAGAAAATCTCTTATTCTGACGGAGAAATGTTCATATTGGAGGCTGTTTTAAGTGCTGGTTTATAATAGGTTCTCGGAAAAGCAAGTACGCTGTTATTTCTCTGCTATTATTAACATCCAACCCCTGTAATTGTACTTATTCAAAAAGCGTTTTTAAGGCCATCTTTCCAAATAATTTCATTCCGTCTACGTAATTCTTTAAAACAAAATGCTCAGATTAACGATGATCGACCATTCACCTTCTAGGGCCTCATTTCCGTCTCGAAAGCGTTGAAACCATCTCTGGTACCGAGATAATGATATAACTTTATTACCAACGACGTTAGCTAAGGCCTATGGTATAGTCCCGCGGGAGTACCCGAGGGACGTCCGCGAGAGAAGTTATCAGGCGAAGTTAGCACATGTCTTCCTCATTCTCATTGGAGCGCGTTAGCCGTCCTACCTTCTTATTCTTCCCATGACTCGTATTTTATCCGCAATTCTTTCCTTTAACATTCATTAAAGATTAGTAACATTGCAGCATTAGTGTCCTGCCCTTTCTTTTTAACACTGCATTGATCCTAGAATGGTTTCTTTTTGTGAGCACACTTCATAAGTGATTTTTTTTTGCAGATATGAAGGGAACATCGGGACAGTGCAGATTTTGTCCGAAGAAAATTTTGTCCAATAACCTCTACAGGCATATAGTCAATATTCACGGATTCGCTGAGGAGGATATGATTCTGAAAGAGAAGCGATATGGAGAACTCGAGGAAAATGGCAATTTTATATGCAGCATCTGTCGAAAGGAGTATTTGTCCTTGCGCTCTAAAAAAAGACACATGGAGGTAAGTTAACAAATAGCATTTCAGCAGCTTTTACTTCTACTAAACTTGTCTTTGTACATTGGCTGCCTCCATAACATATATCTTCCTAATTTAGACAATGCACGGAACTTCACAAATGGATGTTGATGACAATAAAGAAAACAGAGCTTCGGTCTTGTGTCCCGGGTGTCCAGCTGCTTTCTCCCGCAACATTCAGCTTTCTCGGCACTGTCAGAAGATTCATAGTAGCGAAGGAGGCGACTTCGCGATCGTTCGAGAAAATTTTGATAATGTAGATGTATTCGAGGTAAAAGAAATACTTTGTGTTTAGACTACTATTCTTCAATTTGGTTCTCTCTCTATAGACTTGGAAGCGCCAAATGGAACTCAAGACTATAACGCATCTCGCCAAAATGACTACATGGACAACTCCTAAAGGGACCACCACAGCGTACACTTGTCAACACGCACGCGGAAAAACACTAATTGTCGACAGGAAGGAAGAGAAGAAACGCTATAAAGAAGGCAGACGTGTCCATACACATTGTCCTTGTTTTCTCAGGGTACGTATATGCAGATAAACAGCACAACAACTTTGATTTCCATGCATTGAACAGTATGCTTTCTAGATGACTATGTTGGTCAAAGGAAATATCGAAGTAGTTGCTTGCTTCGGGCGCTATGGACACGATCTGCGCTCTGTGTGTGGCCTGCTTTCGGCAGAAGATGATCTTTATGTTGAGACTATGCTAACTGCAGGAGTTCCTCCCAAGATGGTTCTTTTTTACAAGTTAACCTTTTCAAAACAATCAGGTACTGTTGTACAGTAGCATTAATTTCCAGATACTATCTAAGGCACAGAAAATGTGGAACCCAAGCGAATGTGATAAAAAGCAAGCAAGGATATGCTACATTACAACAAAAGATGTTGCGTAAGTAATGCAAATCTTTAAAGTGCTTTCTACGGAATATATAATGTTTCAGCAACATTGCTCAACGACGTGATCTGATTGATGGCAGATCAAGCGACGACGATGTCGTATCTTTAACAGCATTGCTGCAAAGTAGAGGAGGCGAGATAGCAGCATTCAGATTTCAGGAAGGTACAAGCTCCACTGGAGATGGCTTCGTTCTGGGTGAGCTTTTGTGATGTAAGTGGCTCAATATTTACATTAAAAATTCATTTTTAGCTTTTGTGACTATACGTGGGAAAATGTACCTTGAACGTTACGGACCTCGTGGCCTTATTCTCGATGACACCTTTAACACCACAAGGTACACTTTTCGATTAGCTACCTTAATGGTAACAGACGACGCTGGAAACGGATATCCTTGCGCTTTCCTCCTATCGTACAGTATGACATCCGAAGAAGTTCAAGTTCTTTTTGAACTTGTGAAGGTATTCCTTGATTCTTATCTATTGTTATAGCAGGAATCAATTTTTTAATAGGAGGTAATTCCACACTTCGATACCCAATTCTTCATCACCGACGATACATATGTGTTCTACAATGGATTTACCGCTGTATTTCCATCGAGTAGTGCTGCGAAGATTCTCTGCTCTTTTCACATTTTGCAATCGTTCAAAAGAAAGCACAAGGAATTTCTAAAGGTTATCGAGCTTTCAAACGCATTTGATGTTTCATTTCCTTGATATTTCCCTTCAGAACTCACCATCATATGCATCTCTCGGTGACAACCTTATAAGAAAAGTTGTGAATGAAACAAATGTCTCACAATTTGAGACATCGTTTTCATCATACCTTACGTGGCTGGGTTCGCTGGAAGCTATGGATATGCTTGAGGTTTGGTCTTAAAGCAATAACTACATTCAGTTGGTACTTAGAGACATTGCAGTATGTGGAGAAAAACTACTCCGGCAGAAGAAAACAATGGGCAGCCTGCTACAGAAGGGACGCACCTTTCACGACGTCTAACCATGTGGAATCATGGCACAATACACTAAAGACGTTACTTCTATACAAAAAGCAAAACAGCAGACTTGACTCTCTGCTTACTGTTCTTCTTGACTACACTCGTGACCGGGGAATCAAATTAATTTCTGCGGTAAATTGTTGAAATTTTTCCTAGTTTATTCATATTTATGTCGTTTCATACTATCATGCAACTAACGGCTTTAGCGTGTAAAAGGAAACGTTACTGGTAGAAAAAGTCGCAATATTAAACGTCACAAAGATGCGCTAGCTTACTACAAGGATAAAGAGGTCAGTTTCTCTATTTGAGCTATAAGTGGCAGATATTAAATATATTACAATACAGAATAGCTTAATTCAAACGGGAAGCAGGCAATGGAAGGTGCCCTCAAAAACGAAGGATGGAATTGTTTACACGGTAACGATACGTGAGGCTCCTTGTGAATGCGACCATGATGTATGTACATATTTGCATTTTGTGGTCGTCAATCCTGTACAATCATATCTCAAACTCAGATGAACTCTCACTGTCAGCGCTGTGGGGTTTGCGCGTTTCAAGTTGACTGTACCTGTCGTGATGGACACCAGGCCGGTGTCTCATGCGTCCATGCTCACGCAATTGCATCCTTCTCAGATAGCGGTATTATATTACGCCTATTTTATGGATATATGATCGAATAATTATCGCCGGTGTATGTTACAGCAATACCACTACTTCGTCCTGTATGTAGAAGCTTAGCAAGTGGAAGCATCTCGCGATCGAATAGCACCAATTGCTTACGTACTCCATCTGCTGACACTCCTTCTCAGCCACAACACGTCTTAGAGTTCTTTCAAGATGAGGTTAACATTCAGCCGCCTACCGAGATTCTAGAACAGGATTTGCTAAAGGAAGAGTATCAACAATGTCAAGGGGTAAGACAAAACTGGAATGACAGGGGATGCGTTATGACGAACACATATTTTAGTCGTGTGCGTCTCTTACTGCGTCTCTTAATGATGGTATACGTGAGCTACTGAGGAACAAGCAGCACGATGAGTTAAATATCGTCCACACCGCAGTACGAGGCCTGCTAGCTCTTTTGCCGAAGAACGTTGCAGCCAACCAGCCACTAACGAAGCGTACCGTATTACAGGGTTCAGGTTCTCATCCTAGACCCAAGCTTATTGAAGGGCAATACAAAAAGGTAAGTACTATTCATGGTGCTACTTTGACTTTACTGATTTATTTACTCACAGAGAACGATCCTTAATGCTGAGAGAAGGAAGAAAAGGAGGCATCCCGATGTAGACTTTCTGGACCAGGAAGCTGAGAAAATTCTTCGAACAAAACGTTCACTGCTGGAAACATGCTTCATTTGTGGGAAACGGGCACCACTAGATGACGATGGTCTTGAAATCGAATGGGTAAGTTGTTCCAATCGGGACACTTGCAATGCCTGGGCTCACCTTATGTGCATCAAGAGTATTGGCGATGGGTGTTCAATATGTTCTAAAGGTAGTTGGCAATATGAGATAGTTGATGAGTGACTCGGTATTTTGATTCACATTTCACTCGTTCCTTGTTGTAGCTACGCCTCATAAGCCATCGTTGCCTCCTATTTCTCAAACGCCGAGCTTTCTTTCTCAGAACCGTGGCTGCTTGATCCTCCATTTCTTTCTGTTCTGATTAAGGGCCTAATTTGGCTGTTATATACAAGATGTTGCACCCCATTTACGTGTTTCGACAAGGTTTTTCGTTTTAATTAAATGCGCCTATGTAATAATATTAATTATTTGTGATACATGTATTCGTGCTACGGGTGAGCTCAGGATCTCTATCTATATTCATAATTAGCTGCTTATGTTCCGGTCATATAACTTGATCCCGATCTGATGTTAATATTTGACACTGCTCAACCTACCAGTCTCAGTTTGGTCTCATAACAGTATTAAAAATTGCTGTCATTTGTTTCAATAAATACTGATTCATTTTTACGCTCTTAGTTACTGCTTGAGAGGTAGTAAACCTCTGAATTTCTCTGCTTTTACCTGTGATATGCTCAAGACACCGGTTTTAACTACTGTTAGCCGATTTTCATGTCCTGGAAAGGTACGTGAGAGTCTAGGACGTGACTTGCATGTAGAACTCTTTTTATCGAATAGGATTCTTGCACCATCAGTGAGAAAAGTTCTACATGCATGCCTAGAACAAGTTGTGGCGAGAGCAAAAGCAGAAATTTAGTGTAGCAGATAGTACTCGTCTGATTTTAATCGGTGGAATGGTCTTCGCTCTTTTGTAGTTGCTTCAGTCTTTTAATAACGCTTACAACAATAACAATTCTAACAACACGCTGAATGAGCAGGTCAGTGAGAGTAATGGTGGATAATAACACGTTCCAATGCGAAAATCGCGCCCAATGAGAAGGTAGGACGGCTAACGCGCTCCAATGAGAAGGTAGGACGGCTAACGCGCTCCAATGAGAATGAGGAAGACATGTGCTAACTTCGCCTGATAACTTCTCTCGACGTCCGCGGACGGAAGGTGCACCGCGGAAGGCGGTCGCCGACCAGTACGGTCGGCGGCCGACACTGAATGATAATCGCATTGGAGCGCGCTTATCATTCCGTGAACTAGGAACGTTCCAAGTTCACGGAATCGGTCGCTTTCGAATTGGCCCACGTTTATTTTGTGATAACATTCTTGATAACACTGACCGACAACCTCCCGCGGTGCATTGCACCGCCGGAGGTTGTCGGTCGGCGGGGTCGGTCGGCGGACTGGAAGTATACCAGCCCGTCCACCGACCGCCACCGTCAATCCGCGGAAAATGGGCGTTGCGGACTGCGGCTATTGGGCGCGCGTTGGGTCCTGGCTAGATTATTCCCGTTCCGCCGATACTTCCGCTGGACTATACCATAGGTCTAAGATGCAGTTAGATCTGCTGCTTATCTTCCTTTCCTCGAGGAACATGGAATTGCGCAGACAAATCGGTGAGGAAAATGGATGACACATCAGCTCAGCGAGGCATTCTACACAGCATGAGTCGCCATCGGTGGAGTTCTCATCGCAGATATGTGCATACCTGTGCTCCGTCACATTAATATTTTGCTTCTATATTTTTGAAGGAAATCAACGCCATTCTAAATGCGCTTGTGCATGCTGTTATACCATCGCTCTACATCCGACTTCTCGACCAATGCTTCTCGAACACATCGACCACTACCCAGTTGTTCATCGAAGGCTTAAGATTCCTATTGGGAAAGGAGTACGGTGGGAAGACACGATTTCTTCTAAGCTCTTCACAGCAGCACTCCAGGATGCCATGAAGGATTTGAACTGGGACGATAAAGGCTTGTGGACGGTAAACGAATCAGCAACCTTTGCTTCGCCGACGATATTGTTCTCATCTTTACCAGCACGTCAGAAGTGGAGAAAATGCTGAACGAGCTCATTGTGGCAGGCATGAAGATTGGATTGGGCATGAATATGTCCAAAACGCAATTTATGGTCAACCAGTGGTGTGACACGGGACTCGTAAGGTTAAATGAAGTCGCTCTACAACAGGTCGACTCTTACGTCTATCTGGAAAGAGAGCTGAACATGGATAACGACCTCGCTCCTGAAATCGCCCGCAGGAGACGCGCAGCATGGGCAGCCTTCAGTTCGATTCGCGAAGTCACCGATCAGGTCGAGGATGCCGGCCTCAGGGCCTTAATATTCAACGCCTCTGTACTACCCGCGATGTGTTACGCAACGGAAACCTGGCCCGACAACAAAACAATCGTCAGAGCAATGCAAACTACGCATCGATCACTGGAGAAATGTCTTCTGAGGACAAGCCTTCGTCAGCAATGGCAAGAAGGCCTACGAAGCTCGGAGCTACGGGAGAAGTCGCAATTAGCAGACCCGCTGCAGTACATGAAGAAGTCCAAATATCGCTGGGCCGACACCTGCTTCGACGAAAGGACGATAGATGGAGTCTCCGTGTCACAGAATGGCTCCCGAGAGACCATAAGAGACCACTGGGACGACCGCCAACGCGATGGGCTGACTCATTCTTAAGATCCTTCAGAGAGCGGAGTCTGCCTCACTGGATGCAAGCAGCCAGAGATCGAGCGGTCTGGAAGAGTTGTGGTTTCCGCTGAGGAGCCGACAAAAGGACCATCAAAGTATCAAAGAAAAGTAAGTATTTTTGAAAGCACTTAAACAACGGATCTGAACTCGCATAGCAATTATTGGATGTCTACTGGAAAGAATCCCCTTCAAAGATGGGCTTGAGGAATTAGGTGAAAAACCTGCGCCTCTGGTCGTGAATATGTTTAAGAAAAACATGGAACATAACGGCGGAAAAGTTTCGACAAACTTTTTATTCTCTTGAAGTAAGCGCAGCCTTTCGAGGAACGTGGAGCTATCTCAAAGCAGTATCACAAACAAATAAGCTTTTGGAAATAGGAGATACAGTGGAGATACAATGGCAAGGCGAGATAAAGAAAAAATAGGCCAACTGGAATGCGGCAAAAAACTAGGCCACAGTAAAAATAATGAATGATTATGCAGGATAACTTAGAGAACACCAAAGAAAATGCATGGCTAAGGCGCCGACAAAGGCACGTGCAACGTGTAAAAAATAGCTTAATTCGACGAAAACACAAGGTTTTCGAAAACCTGACCAAAAGGGGAAGGTCAAATTGAAGGAATTCGAGAAAGCGAGCTTCATCCAAACTGGAAATGTTGTGTGCGCTGCAAGATGTGCTTTAAAACAGAGAATAAATATCTTCTTGTAACGTATAGTCACACTGTATTGTTGAGAAATGTCTACACTTTGCAGAAGTAGCCGCTTGATCACCTTTCAGATAGGGAAACCTAGGGATAGAGACCGGCGTTAGTCGATTTTTTAAAGTCTAGAATTCTTTCTCAACTGCCAAGTTGAGAAAGAATTCTAGACTTTAAAAAATCTTCCATATTTCTGGTAGAAGAAGAATACTGGCAGCACTTAGACTTCTAGCCCAAAAGTGAATGTTGACAATCACAGCAATAAACCAAAATGTACTTACATTACAGTTGTTAATTAAACATGTAGGAATTGGAATAGGTCGGTTCAAAATTTCAGAGATGAAGAGAACTGCAAGCATATTCCATGATCGATTGAATCTTGGCATGAGGTTGATACCAATAGGACTGTTCGAGCTGTGGAGCCAAGATTGTGACTTGAAATAGTCCTTGGACGAGTAACCTTTCAAACCTCGCTTGACTTTTCCAGGCTCTGAAGAAGGCGGTTACGCCGAAACGTCAGCCGAATAAAGTGTGGTTAACAATCTTGGCTCCACAGCTCGAACTGTTCTATTGGTAGAAGCAAGCTTTCGTCGTTGCTTGCTGTTTGTTTTGAGGCCGCTATTTGGCTCCCAAAATATCCTTAACCGTTGTATAGTAAAAAAAAAGTTTCACATCCCAACAGACGCTTCGTAGCAATTTATGACAGGTTTTGTTCTGTGAAATCGTTTAAAGTATAACGTTTTAAACATCTTTGTTTCACACAAGGCGGACACAAAGGAGAAGCCAGACTTCTGCACAGCATCGTATTTTTACGCTTTAATCTATAAGGTAATCAGGTAGATGTTACATTTAGAAAACGTTTTTGAGTTTAGCTAGAGGGGTCGAATTAGAGAATACCCATATGTGAGGTGACAGTATTCTCCTACTAAGTGTGTAATACTTAATTTTACAACAAGTCGTTAGCTTCTGGAATAAATGGTTGATAAACTCATCCCAACCACAAAGTCAGAAAACTGTAGTAGAGATGTCTATCATAGAAAAAAATTAAAAAAAGCTTAAACGATAAATACATCATTAATGTTCCAAAGGTTTAAGAACAAAACTGACTGTTTTCATGGCACATTTGACAATTTGCAAATCGGAGTAGACTTGTCTCAAGTGAAGCTAGAACCCTGGGTGGTGGATGAAACGGCTCGCTGAGAAGTTTCCAACAGACAACTACAATGCTTGAGTGGTCATTAAATTCTTGCCACAAAGACCTTTGAGTAGAGAGTAAGAATTTTATGACCGTTCGTCTACTGTTATCTTTTCTAAAAGCACCTTTCGCAGGCACTTTTCAATCGTTTTTTTTGTAAAATTGAAATGCCGAGATTTCCCGAAGAAAACAGAAGGAATCCTCAAAATGTTGTCGCAAACTATGAAGTTTGAAGAACGCGTCTCGAGAAGAATTCGTTTTGATGGTTCTTGAAAATAAATTCTTGGCCAACCTTCGAGGTTTTTGTGTTCGATACAAAGGTTTTCTTACTCCAAATTAATAAGAACAAAACGCAGTGAGGCTCTCCTGGGTACTAACAATACAATGCGTAGCGCTTGTGAGTCGCCTTTGTTAAGGAGGCTATTGTCTAAATTTGGAAACTGCACCATTCCTCATTAATTATCGGACTTGAAAAGGGTGCTGAGTTTCATTTGGGATGCATTTTGTGTCAACATATTGTTATTGTCTAGCATGTATAATAATGGTTGTACTGAAGCGAAATAGTAAGAATTGGTGTATTCCGCTGAGCACACGTGCTTAGTGCTGTCTTCTCTTTTTCCTTTTCTAAAGATCCGTAACGTCTGTGAATGTCTGTTTGTTAGTTCGAAGTGTCGCGATCGGTGTATTCGTCGGAGTGCTCGTCAGAATTGCTGGCCGAGTCGTGGGCCGGTGTCTCGAGCCGTTCAGACATCACTATGCCAGTTGGTGTCTTGGCATCCACTCGAAGTGCGTCCGGGTCAAGCTCCTCCATTTCTCGTAGTGTCTTCAGGTGCGGTTGCACGCATTCCCAGATCTGCAACGATGAGAACCTGTTAATGATCAAACAAACAGCCACGCTTCACATGCGCAGGTACATTGCTAAGATTCGTTCCTCTAGATGCTAACAAAGGGGAAAACAAAATATTCAAATGGAAGCACTTACGCGCACTTCAAACAAAACCGTACAAAAATACAGGTTTGTGTGAAGTTATGAGAGCAACAGTTTCGAAGTTATTACTACATTAGTGTAGTATACGAACGGCCGGATGATTTATTGAGCTACTCTGGCACTTGATATGCTTGTTTGACGCCGAAATCGTCAAAATGCCAAATCAACGCTCAGCAGGACTATGGATGATATGTATGTACTATAGTTGTGCTCGAATGACATATTCGAAGCGGCTTCGAATGATTTCTAATCGAATTTAAACATTCGAATTCGAATAATCGACAAATCGCGTTTTTCAAATGTATTCTAATTTGAATATTCGAAAATTGTGGGCATACACAACCATTCGAATATTCGAAAAAATTTCGAAAGCACAGCTATATCATGTACGTATAGATGAGCAAATAAATGGAATGGTCATACTTGGAGCGGAGTCTCTGCATCTCAGCACATTGCCCTGCTCAGTGCATGAAGAAAAGCCTACTCTCACTCTCATCCACTAGTTAAGCAACTGAAAGTGTCCGGCGTGCCAGTCGAGCAAAATGATCAGCCAGCGTCTCCGTGGAATTGAGTGCTGCAGCACTCCGAGCCGTTTCGAAATGCGAAGCTCGCAAATGAAATTCAGGAAAGAAATGGGAGAATTACCTCAGACCACCAAAACCCACCTACAAGACCAGCCCATTGAACCAATTAGTCTGACAATGAAGGCTCGTCGTTTTGTGTTAGAATTTGTTAGTCTGTTACTGAGATCTATCTAGAGGTAGTCATACTTAGACATCTCCAACCCACCACATGTTTCAGAGCCTTCTCCTGGCGTTTTTCCTTGTCTTATCAGTTGGCGATGGGTGTAGAAACGCGATGTAGTAGAGAGGTGTTAATCTCCGACAAGGTCTCCCAAGCTTGGCAACCGCATAGCGATATCTGATTCATACGCGAACTCGTTCCAGCGTAGCTGTTTTCGTGTGGGGTCTTCTTGCCACGCCGAGCTCTACAGTCTTCGAAATCGGATGATGTGGAACAAGGAGCCACTTGAACAAATCTCAGGCCGCACAGGACGGCATTGATTCTGGGCCAAGACTACATACACGACGCCACGGAGACTGTTCCACGCTTTGTGCACCTACAACGCCAGGACAGTGTCTCCGAACGCCGATCTACACGCCTTCGGGAAACGCAGGACGAATATATCCTCGTGATCACCTTGCTGGAAACCAAGGTTGGAGAACGATGCGCGACTTTTGAGAAGCGGAACACTCCTCACTTGTGGGGAGATTGAGCAGGAAAAGTCCGACTACACGTTTTTCGACGGAGACCAATTCAAAATCGGGATGGCTCTCGAGTAGTATAGGATCGAAAGGTTTGAACCTGAGAACAGAACGAAATCGGCGATGGTCTCCTGAGCTTCTCTCAGGCGCACGTCTTTTCCAAAGAAAATTCTATCTTCATGAAGAAAGAAGACTGTCGATGGACATACTGGAGAAGAACATCATCCATTGTGCGAGAAGGAGCGGAGATGACGATTACAATGAAGACATCCTCTTGTACTCCAAAACCAGATACGACTGGCCGATTAAGGAGAACACTTCGGAAGACTACCTACGACCTGCTTCTCGGTGGACTGCAATTCCGTGGAAGCCCCGAAAACATAGTTGGATCACATTTCGAACGCCACCGAAGAGTTGCAAAGGAGGACTTTAAGACTATATTTGAGTACAGCATACACACAGCGGTAGCTAGCTAATGCCAGCTTCAGAAGAGCCTCGTAAGAGGATTTATAGCACTTCAGACGCAAGAAATTGTTGAAAGCAGTACAGAAGTGATCTAATCTGAAAAAGTGCCGCAGGGATCTTCCTGAACAAAATACCCCGTTATCAGCATTGATGAAGGAGGACACTACCCTCCCCCCCCCCCTTTTCTTGACGTCAGGGATAGCGGTAACGGAGAGGTTCTACACGAGCTTCTCCATTATCTGTATCCCGCTCAACTACTCCCGTTCCAAGCCCCAACATCCCTCTCGGTCGGTCTTCGATTCTCCCCCAGAACCTCGAGCTGCATCAAGAGCATGAACAGTGAAGCAACAGTGAAGCAGTGGAGGAATTCGCGCAATGTCCTTCTTTACAAGAAGAGCGGTAGAAAAGATCTCCGAATCTTGGTAAATCCTACCGGCTTGTTGAGCACGGTTCACAAGCTGTCCACGAAAGCCATTTTTGCACTAATTACAAGGACAGTTTATGGAGCCGAATCCGGCCGGATTCTATAAGACATTCAGCCGCGTTAACCACATCATATTACACGTCTCGAGGATCAATTACGTTTGCTTCGAATACCACCTGCTTCTTCGTTTTCCTGACGACATTGTACGTCCACATGATAGGCCATGAACTGGAAGTGTCAGGAAAACGGCCTTGAGGATCCCGAAGCAGCGCTGGTCGGATACGTTATGCATTGGCATAAAAGTAACCGGCGCTGGCCGTGATTAAGCGCAGGATCGGAAAAGGCGGCGTCTCAACATAAGAGGAGCGAACCCCGTGACGATGCGGGAAAAATGGTGAAGAAGAGAAATCTTTGTTCGAAAACAGCTCAAGGCTATGGGGCGTTCATAAACTACTTCTGTCCTTATTGTGGCATCTTTCGTTAAGAAAGGAAACGTAATCGCTGGGAGGATTGTTAAAGGGGGAGCGGTAAAGAGAGAGAAGTCTACTCGACGGTTTCATATTCTATAATCATTAATATTTAATGAAAACGATAACCCGTAGCATCTGAAATAAAGTGGCTACGTTTTTCAAAACTTAGAGAGTTCAATAGACCATTAAACTTTAAGAGACGTGTCGACGTCTTTAAGACCATGGGCTTTCTTCTTCTTGTTCTCGTCTTTAAGACCATATGGTACATGAAAACGTAGTTTTGATAGAAACACAAAAGTTTCCAACCTGATAGTTTCCAACCATTTTCCTAATTGAAAGCTATGCCCACACCTTTATTGTTTTCCACGGTTAATCACCACGAGTAAACAGGTGGAGTAAAACGTTTTCTTTGGAAGCAGTTATAGTTGGATACATAGCTATGGTGTGCAAGGCATGGTGCGGTTTCTTCTGTACTGATGTCACTTCTCATCGTGTGACGAATAGCTGGCGGAATGATAGATATGAAGTAGCGTCACACCTCTCTGCCGATGTATGATAGAAGAGGATATGAACAGAGAGCAAAGCTCGAAATGAGAAAATAGTTTGAGGTCCTGTTCGTGCACTGAAGCAGTATTACGCATGAGCATATTGACCATACATACCTCTCCCAATACTTCCCCAATTACGTCCTGGAGACGACATTTACTCTTGTTCTAGCCGCTGAATCAGATGCCTTATTTTCTCATCTGTTCGTAGCAAGGAAAAGAAGAAAACTGCTTGCGAAAGGTTCGCCGAAGACGTCCGTAGAGGAAATAAGTACAGTGGAAGGCATTGCGACTGATTGGAACAGAAGCGCTTGTTACTTAAGTGCTCCCAAAATAGACTATAGACTACCACAGACTAGAGCCCTACTCTCATCAACGAAATCCGGTTTCATAGAAGATCAGGCCCAGGGCTGCTTCTCCGCTGTGACTTAAGCGTTGCCGTGTGCGTTGTATGTGGATTATTTCAACTTCTCCAATTTCCCGGTCGAAAAGTTTATCCGAACTATATTTCTCAGGGAAATGCTAGTAGTAGGGTTATTTTTGTAGTTTGGAGGTGAGAATGCACCTTTTTATGGTTAGGATATATGCCGTATTTGTAACGCATCTCTTCATGCACTTCGTAACTGTTAGAATTAAAGGCATTATTAAGCCTTCTTGTCATTTATCTTTATTTATCCTTAAAGGAACTGTTCTTTTTGCAATTTCAAGAGCATCGGTCATTAGTTGGAAGCTAGTTCAGCACCACCGCCAGCCTTCTTCGTTCGCTTGAGTCTCCAACAAATTCGAACTCACCTTGTTATCTCGCACTAGCTGAATAACATCCTCGATATCTGGTTGCAGGAAGCGATCTTCGACTAATGGTCTGTAAGAGACAACATTTTTGCGCAGTCACATAGAAGGCAGTTCAGTAAACTCACTTGCTAACGCTTCGCACCAGCTGGTAGACCTTATTGAGCGGAGCAGTAGAAATCAACGGCTTCAGGAATTCAATCCCCTGACATCCAGCTAACAGCTCCATGGCAAGCACTGATAAATGTGGGACATCAACAATGAGATTTAAAAAAGAAGCTAGTAGCATTGTGAGCTACAGCATAGCTTCTACTGCTGCTTGTTGCGTTTATAATACGATGTTATGCAATGCTCTAATTAGTGTTGTGGTGTTTGAGATATTGTCTTTCTTTGATGTTAGCCCCTTGTAAATGTAATAAACTTATAAACTGATAAACTTATAGCTAAATTTTTAGACGAAGTTTTGGCGGTGCAAACGCAATTCTTTTGAAGTTGGCATTGCTTAGCTGCGGTACTGTATGCGCTTAACAATCCTAAACTCTTATTCGTTTAAAAAAAATTAGATATGCACGGGGAAATGATCATAGTGGGGCCAACGAAGTGACCGTGGAGATTCCCAAAGCGACCCTCGACGGGTTGTAGGGCGATGTATGTCTTGTCTACGGTTTTTTCACCGTAGTGGCTTCCAAATTTCCTGCGGACCTCTGTGTAGGTCAAAAATGAGAAAAACTGTATCGCTTGAGTGTTGGATGATAACGCACGACTGCAACTTGGGACCCCTTGTCGTACTTAGGAATACGCAAAAATATTTAGATCTTCCTCGTAGGTGACTGAAAGAAAGGTTGTGCCGTTTATCGTTTCGAGGGCACTTCACTGTCTTCATTCGACAACGACGAAAAATTTCCTGTATGTACGCATATGTATGTATGTACGTATGTATGTATGTATGTATGTATGTATGTATGTATGTATGCACATATTACTGCATGTGTGTACGAAAATATGTACGCATGCTTGTACATATATGTCTATGCATGCATATATGCATGTATACATATATGTATGTAAACATGAACGTATGCACATATGAAGTGGGCCACATATGGTGAGCGAAATTAATTAGGCGCAATTTTTTATGTTTTGACAAGATGAGATCTCAATTTCTATTCTTTTGAATAATAAGAAAAAGTGAAAGCGAAAACACAGAAATATAAATTCTAATTTTTCCACAGTGATAATTTTTTTTAAGAAGACTAAGACTATCACAAAGCCCCAACGCCCTCTGCCGTAGGGGCCCAGCACTTTACTAACCAGGGAAGGGTCTCAGGCGTTGGCCTGAACGGGGGAAATGGGTAGTACTGCGATAATCTCCACCCTTCAAATAGTACAAAATCATGTTTCGTTTTTGTTGAGTCCTTGAACCCAAAGAGCTGCGGGCCCTCGAAGGCGGGGGTACAGTAGCGCATCGTCAGCACGTGCCCACGTGCATGCGTGCGCGCGTGATGTTGTATGGGAAGCGGCGAAAGCCTGGCGGGCAGGCGAGCCGGTGACTCAACAGGGTACGGCGCTGCTTCAAAGACGCTACACCGGATGTTCGACTCCCGTGCTATGCACCATTTTTGCTTTTTTTTTTAAATAACCGCTGCCGCCTTCACCAATTTGCTTCCTACACATCTCCTACACATTTATTTCACTCTAAATTGTCAAGAGTGTCAGATTCTTGATCAACGCCTTGTGACCTCGACAACCCAAGTCACCCGTACCTGCTGAAACCTACCGTAATCAGCCAAAATTTCAAAAGCGAATGTCAGATTCGTGATCAGCACCCCAAATATCCCCTCTGGGAGAAGTATGGACAAAATCGGTGATTATGACCTCGACAGCCCTAGCCATCCGTACCTGCTGTAATCCGTACTTGCTGTGAGATCACTGTTTAACAATCGCTGAAAAACACAAAACGTTGTATAATTCAGAAACTGGGAAAAGTGAGTGAAGTACAGTCCACAGCAAACCCTTATTTGACAATTTAGAGTGAAATAAATGTGTAGGAGATGTGAGGCGATTTAAACCACTATTAAGGTACTATGGTACTTTCACGACTCCAGAGATCGAGGAGAGGTTGAAATTTTTTAGCCTAAACCTCCCCGAGAGGGGTTATTTGGGATGATGATCACAAATCTGACATCAGTTTTTGAAATTTATGCTGATTACGACAGGCTACAGCAGGTACGGGTAACTAGGGCTGTGGAGTGATAATCACGAATCTGGGGTGTTGATCACGAATCTGACCCTTTTGACAATTTAGAGTGAAATAAATGTGTAGGAGATTTGTAGGAAGCAAACTGATGAAGGAGGCAGCGGTTATGAAAAAGTGCAAAAGCAGGGCATTGCACGGGAGTCGAACAATTGGTCTAGCATCTTCCCCATCTTCACGGGCCCGTAGCTCTCTTGGTTCAAGGACTCAGCAAAAACGAAGCACGTTTTTCTACTATATGAAGGGTGTGAATTCTAGTAGTACTATCCATTTCCCCCGTTCAGACCTACGCCTGAGACCCTTCCCTCGTAACAAGCAGGCTTAATCCACACTCTGTTCTACACATGATGAAAAAGCCAAGTTTCTCCATTCCTGTGTCTGTTTTGGATCAGTTGTCGATCGGTTATCTGAGAAGGGTTCAAGTCTTCCTTACAACGATTGTGTCGGTATTACTGGACCTCTAGGTGAGATGCGCCTTTGGTGGAAAATTAAAGTGGGCAAGTCAGCTCCTGCGGAATATAACTGCTCTCTGATAATGACGAGTCGGAAGTCATGTCCTGCTTAATAAAGCTCACCTGAGAATGTCGTGTGGCACAACGTATGTTGATTAGCAACAATTTACACTGCTGAGGCTTGAAGAGGAGAGAAGCTGGAGATTACTTTTGAGAAATTTTTTGAGATCTTTATCACCTTTGTCAGACGATAATTTACATAAAAATGTTATCTTACGGCTTTCGGTTCATAAAATATTGGGTAGCAACTGTTGCACTCTCTCACTCACAACACTGAAAATTGCTATTTTTTACAGTTCCCATTTCAATTCTACAAATGCGGCCAAAAGGAGCAGTACTAGTATTCTTGCGAGTCTCCATGTCCGACGTTCATAAAACCTGGGCATGTTACAAGAATATATTTGATCCTTCCGTGCCACGCAGCTTTGTTATGGTGGTACAACTTTATCTCCGCTTGACATTTCGACACAAATCGTCTTTTTCAAAGGCATGAAAGTACTTCGAGACATTAGATCCGGCAACTCATTTCGTCAAAGGCATACTTCTCCATATCTCTACATAGTTACAACGGGTTGCCACGAATGTCAAGGACTGCCCCTCCGAAGCATACCAAACTCACCGTTGTTCCACCAGCGCGAGAGAGGGCTCAGCTACAAGACCATCAATGAGCAACTGGGACCTACCATGCAGTTCTATAATGAGAATAGACGGAGTATGGAGCTCACACAACGGGATGAAGGGCAAGAAGTCGCTGGTTATTAAAATGCACTCGTTTTGGTTCTTCATTGTTGGATATTTATTTATTTATTATTATATTTAATATTTTATTATATTTATTTCTATTTCTTTTTCCTTTTTTCTTTCTTTCCTTTATTTCGGCCTGACGTTTTTTCGAAACGTTAGGCCGAAATAAAAGTTGCACCATCATAACAAGCCTGCGTGGCACAGAAGGATCAAATATATTCTTGCGAGTTTTTGTCTTTGTGTTTTTTTTTTGAGGCAACCCACCAGCTTCGACGTGTTCGATGACGGTGAGCGCTTTGCGTGCGCTGAATCCTCCCATGCTGACATGATCCTCTTGGTTGCAGCTGGTCGGAATACTGTCCACCGAAGACGGATGACACAGCACTTTGTTCTCGGACACTGCAAAACTCCAAAACGTCGCCGCCTGTGGGAATCTGCGTCCGCAACTCTGAGGGATTGGAAATATGCACACCGGTGAAGGTTTGCTAATCGCAGCAATAAACCTGGTATACAACACACCGGCAGCATCAAGGACAGCAGTCTGAACCTCTTTGCGCCGAGTAATAAAGTTCCCGACCTTTGGTGCTAATTGGACGAGACGGCTGAGCGAATAACACTATTGGGCAAAGGTTGCTGAACTAACGGTAAGCCTTAGTTTGAAGGAGAAACCTATCATATGATCGTCAAAAACGATTCAGCAATTGCTGAAATGCCTAATATTTGTTTAAAATAAATGAGAATAAATTAATTGGGGGAGGCTAGCTTACTGATGGAATGCTTAATTTCTTTCCCGAAGTGAATATTTTAACCGTTCATTTTAGGCAAAAAATGCTACTAGAAGAATAAAGGTTTCCTTATTGTAAATAATGTTCACAACACATGGCTTCAGACTAGCGAAGAGCAGAACAATTTCTTAGTCGTTACTGAAGCGGAATCATCAAGCTTTTGTATGGTAGTAGTTTTCAACCCAAAGATATGTGTGGAAGGTTAGGTTAGCCTGCGCTAGAAACACGAGCGAGGAACCTCGATTTGGAGTGCAGACGACAGCTGACACCTCTTCCCACTGCGCTACCTCTCGCTCAATTATGAACAGTAGTTACTAAAACCTGGTATTTTTGCAAAATTGGAGGCTACAGTTGATTTTCTCTGCAAGCGCTATGAGCTACACTTCTATTCAATATTTTAGAATCACCATGAACACCTATTCGACTTCGGTGAAAAAAGTTTGTGGATGAATTTTGACATATGTAGACCATGAGAGCCCTATTCTCTCCAGATAAATTTTGCTCCTGCGCATACAGTCCTACATACGATGAAAAACCTGTGGTTCACTTAAACCTAGAATCGAATCTGAAGACCTATTTCGAAGCACTCTCTCTTGCTGCTGCTATATGTATGCTAGCAATATTGTAAAGACAACCACTACAACAACAAAAAAAAACACAAAAAGAAGGGAACACCTTTCGTTTTTCCCTATTGAAAGTTTGGATCACCTAACATACGCTACTGTTTTCGTTGAAAAAAAAGATTTTGAAGACGCTCGGTTTCGTGCTCGTCCAATCCCACTTCGCGAATTTCTTTTACGACCACAATTTGTTCAGTAGGACCCTCAAATTTCCTTGAAGTTTCCGACTCGTTATAGCCATATCCTACCTAAGCTGGCGGCACAGAGTTGCACCGTCATTAGACCGGAGTTCAGACCTCCGTCGGGAGTGAGGAAGGTGGGTAGGCCACTGAGTTGGTTGTTCACCAAGCGCTCTAGGCGTCGCTCACTCATCTGTGCCAATTCGTGAACGGCAATCGCCAGGTAGTCGAGAGCCTAAAATTCGTCTTGAACAGCTCTTCAAGAAGTTGAGGGTGAACAGACCAATGCCAGGGTAGTTGTCCACACCTTTGCCGGGTACTCTCCATGGAAATTTCCTCCAGATATAATCTCTTCACGATCGGCAAACACCAGCGGATTGTCCGTAGCGGAGTTCATCTCCGTCGTAATGATTCCATGCACGAACTCAATCGTGTCGTGGACGATTCCATGAACCTGATATTCATCCTTTATCAAATTGTGGAAGATTAGAATGCTCAAAATTTCTTGCTCCTTTGATGACTTGACACGGAACGCTTTACAACTTCTTTTGAAAGAGGAATATGACAGAATGTACGCACCTGAGGGACGCATCGCAGGGTGTACGCGTCCTGGACTTTGTTGCAGTTTCGATGCGACTCTAAAAACGGCTTCGAAATCACTGGTCTGCAAGCAACGTCTTGCCAAATCTCACCGGCAATTTGGGAAGGGTTCGCGTCCGAGTGAAGCAAAGACCTGAGGCGACGGGCAGAAAGAATTTGGCCTTTATGCGGGCGAATCCGATGAATATCTGGAACTCTTCATCAGTGACTGGCGACCTGCTACTGTCTTGGTGTCAGCGTACCTGGATCAAATGCACGTGTAGTTCCCTTAAGAACGTCCAAGGAAAGCGCGGCGATTACATCCGCCTGTCTGGCAACGTTATGCGCTCGCTCCACAGCTGAATTCATAATTCAAAGGACCGACAGTAACAGAGCATCTTCACGAAGTGGTGCCCTACCGTACGCTCCAAGCGCGGTGACCATTTGAGTGCCGTTGATTAGCGCTAGTCCCTCTTTTGGACCGAGTTCCAGCGGTGTGAGATTGTGCTTCTTGAGAACGATGGCGGCGTCTTCCCACCTATAGGTCATTTGTTTCAACATTTCTGATGGCAGTTACGTTGCTGGTGTGACAACCATACCCTGTAGATGGGCTCCACATTTTTCCTTCTCCCAGAAGGCCAAGCGCCAAGTGAGCCAAAGGGGCAAGGTCACCGCTGCAGCCCACTGTGCCCTGCTGTGGTACATAGGAGACACAAAATGCTAAAAACACAGATGCTAGCTAGTCTCTCGTCTTTTGCAAGGTAACTTTTTGGCATAAAAATTATTTTTATAGTAACTCAATGAAAATGTCAAAAAGGCGTAAAAACTGAAGTTAAACGAAGGAGGTGTTGCGAGAACGTAAAAAGAGACAACATAATGGAAAATAGGTTTTAGCATTGTGTTCTATCTCTGCTATTCTTCTAGAATTCCTCAAATTTAATGATTAATTCTGTGCTTTTGAATGTTACAAAACGTGCATAAGGGAAGCGAAAACTCACCGTTGAATGCTGCGACCATTTTCTTCACGTTTTCCAACGAGATTCCACTGTAGCCCTTTGCAAGGACGTTAATTCTGAAAATCAGAAAGGCGTTAGGAAAAAATAGAGAAGAACGGAAGGAACTGCACCTCAAAGCAAGCAACATCCTGGCTTTCGATGGGTGTAGTGGTTGTCCGTAAGCTGTGGAGTGAGATCTTATAAGATTTAATTGTAGTTTCCTGAAAGCGATAATGGTTCCCAACACCTTTGCAAAAAAGGGTTAGCAATTCTAGAATATAATTGTTGTTATAAACACGAAACACGAATGAAGAATACAAAGAGATCAAGGAACTGGTCCAACTGCTGTACCCAAAGGTGCGGTTCAATCTAGACCCACTTCAACTTATCATCCGCAATGCGCACATTCGAGAAGATGCCGAAGCCTGTAGTCACACCGTATACGGCTGAAATGTCCACTGTGCTGCAGAGGTTCACCAGAAGTGACACAACAATACAAGGATCACGGATCACCTCGATGCTCCGTAGCGATCTTCTCAAGCAGTGCGCGACCCTTTCGAACTCGCTCCTCCGCTTCCATTGACAACTGTAACGAATCACACTATTCGGCGTAAATTCCTTAAACTATAGAGTCTTAACCGGGAAGGGTGGCTACTGTCTTTCACTCTGGACGAACCCGTGATATGGATGTCCTTGCACGCACCAGCTGCCGCTGCCTTTTTATGAGTTTCTCACGAGCGGAGCCCCAGGTGTGGGCAAAAATCGTGAACTCATAGTGCATCCGTTAAAAACAAGAAGTATACGACGTCTCCTGCATAAAAAGACCGCCCTGCCGTTATAGTTTTGTTGAGTTTCTCCGATCTGGTAAATCGCTTTTGGTTGTAGAATAACGAATAAATCCATTATTGAATAATTTTTTATCAATGACCGCGGAAGCCAACACAAGTGGGTTGATGCTCGCCTAACTAGATTTGGGTGATTAACCAACTTTTGACGACTTTGACGTGTATGCAGAACATAGCTGGATAGTTGCAACGATCTCTCTAGCACTAAGAATTAATCGTAGACTGGTTCTTACGATTAGGCCTAAACAACTAAGCCCTTCATGTGCCCGTTGGTTGCTGAACTCGTGTCACATCTATCCACAACCAGGAATGTGCGAAATTTCCGTCTCCGTGCTCCGGACTCCGGTTTTGGCAGTTTTAGCCCTTCTATTCAAATTTATATCTCGCATGTTTTTTGTTTTTTCACTGTTCGACAACAGCGACCAATTTACCGTAGATTATTTCACCAATTAAAAAGGTGTCCTCCATAAAATTGTGCGAGTAATATTGTCTCACAATTCTAGTATTGTTATCCTTAAAACTGGCTGAATTACTAGAGACAAAGCTATTGAAAATCGTTACGTATGAGAGTGAAGGCAAAATTAATAAGCCAGCAATGGGGATGAATTGAGTGGTAAAAGAGTTCGAGAGGTAAAAGAGTTCGAGTGATCATAAGAATTTCGCAATTCTAGAAGTTGCATATGTTTACAAAAACTTGGTGAAGCTCTTTACTTCAGCGCCATGAAAGAAAATGTTCAGTAGAGATTGTGCAATGTGTACGTCTGCTCTATGATTACGTTGGTGTTCCTGATTGTTGAGGCAAATGTCCCACGCAACAATACACCAGGAATGCAATGGAAGGATTTTTTGGTGGACTTGGTTAAACGTTCAAAGTGAATTGTTATTTTTATTCACTGATGCTAGTTATTCAATCCTGAGAAATGAAAACCAGTCTTGGAGATTCAAAGATATGCTCGCGTTAGGTATAAAGACGTCTTTCTATCATAACATGACCCACAATCCTATAGATCCTTGAAAACTGGGACCATTTAAGCTTAGTGAACAATTCTCATCTAAAACTTAGGAAAATCCTCAGCAGATAGGATCTCTGTCCAAAACAGCTACAATAAAAACGTGGGTGGGAGAATTTTACTCGGAATTAGTTAAGGGCAAAGTGAATAGATTGGAAGCTGCTACAGCACGTACCTAGGACTGCGGTTTGCATGTGGCTATTATATTTCACTGTGCCAGCTCTGACTGAAAGGAGAACAGAGTAATGCTACGAATTATATTATTTTCTGATGGAGGATGCATCAATCAGTGAAAGATTTTGTTGCACTGGAATTGCGGGATGCTTTGTGGAAGAAAAAGCAATAAAGGCTGCTTCCGACACCGTTCCAGATGCAGTTTTGAACAAAGCTAGAATGTGCTTCATTTCTGGTTCGAGTTTCGTGTCCTGGTTTCTGGCCATTTCCGCTCCGTATTTCATCTTCCCATTGATTTCAAACAATATTTGTGCACGTCTTTGCCCACAATGTAAAGCACTCTAACTTGTTCATTCCTTAGCTAAGTAGAGGGATTACGTTAATATACGCCAAATGCATATTTATAAGCATTCATATAGGACGGCGTCACTCAATCCCTTTTGGAATGCGCCACGCATTCTACTTTTACGTGATGTCATGGAGTCTAGTTGAATGCGTATCTGCCCTATAAAGTGAATATGGTAGGATTTGCGTTGGCCATCCAGTCAGTAGACAACCCAGCGTTTTCTCCTTTTCACAAAAGTCGGGAACCAATTGATCCACCCTGGAGGAAGGTCAGGTTGTCCTGAGCGAAAAATCCGATCAATGAATCCGAAACCGGGCGCACGCGATAACCAGTGCCTAACCCGACTGCGCTACCAGGGCATACTTAAGGCTCCAAAATAACCCTCACAGGTGCAGTGCGTGAGGCACCCTCCAACGGGTTTCGTTAATGTTAAACCTTATTCTCAGCACGGAATCACATAGGCCATGCTGCTCACCATACCTGTATCACACATTCGCCCTTTTCGCACCGAACAAGGTCTGCAGGAGTGAGGCTGGCGCCATCAAGTACTAGTAGTTTCGTCGGTTTGTCCGTCATCGGCACCTCAGGTGCAAGGTCGAAGTCGAATTTGATTCTAGAAAAGGGATAAGCTGTTTGCAGTCAGCTCAGTCAAATCAGTGAAGATTGTCTCACTTTCTTGGCTTGTCCAACCTCTCCAGCGTAACACGGGTTGTTTCCAATTCAATTTGCCGTCGTCGCTCCTTTTCCTCTTCAGTCTCATCCCGATGAACCACTGAATAAGTCGTCTGAGCTAATCAAGAGGTCCACTAGAGATTCAAATGAAATGCTGGCTTACCGAGTATGACAAAGTCGCCGTCTTTCAGAACATCTCCAACTCGATCCTCAGGGTCGATCAGTGAGTTTCCGACTGTTCGACGTATTTCCTCGTACTGTTTACCTCCAGGCGGCCTCACCAACGCCGATCGAAGTTTGCGCATCTTGGCAACCGTGCGGAGTGCCACCTAACAAAATGTACGATTAATCTATTACGCATGAGCTGCTTCACGCTTCTCTTGGTCAATTTTTTTGTTTCGTGGCAGGCTCGCCCTAGTTTTTAGAGGCAAGATCAGTAATTTTTTCCATTGTTCTTTGCTACGCGTAGTAGAAATCCCCCAGAGGCGACCTAACACGACCGTGGCAATTGGTTTTACTACGAAAACATGAAAAACACATAAAAGGCGACCAAAAATGAATCTAGCAAGTGCAAAATGAGAGGAGACCCTTGGAGTTGTTTCACAACATCCATAATAATCCAATCCGTTTGAAAACAAATGCCGAGTAAGGGTACACGCATGTAGTATATCTGTAAAAGGGTCTTATGGCGTTGCACCTGGAATAAAATTCACAGGCAGGGGAGGTGGTCCACCGCTAAGCTGGACTTTCTCCAGAAATTGTTAATTGTGCTTAACTTTAACCCAACAGGCCGTGAGGACACACATCTATCCTAGGACCACTTGACTTAATGAAATAGCATACTAATGCGTAATTTTGTCGGGGTCTCGTTCTCACATTATTTCTAATTTATCAGCTTACCAGGTTGCTCTTAATTTTTCCCCAACATCCTCAACGGAGGCGACGCAGTCGTCGCAGGCAGGTAGGTCGGATTTAGTTTCGAGTCGCTCTCAGATCCACACCTTTTCACAAAAAGGATCTAACCAAAGATAAGATGAGACTATGCGCAGCATGCTCAGAATGAATGAGGAAAATCTAGCGTATTTAACCAAGCTGCACTGAAGCTTTTTAGAGATCTGGTCCTGGGAAATTAATAACTGCCTTCGTCATAATGCAGGAGTCTTTACCCAGAGTGCATGGTATTGCAATGTATTCAGCGCTTCTGCTATTGGCGAAGTCAAACTCGGTCTCACTCTCATGTTTCTTTCTTTAATAGGTCCCTAATTCTTTCTCGGAGCCATTGAAAGACATTCGACTAATGACTTCATCACGAGGTACAATTAAAAGCAGTGGATAATTGGAAATTACAAACAGGAATGGATCAAACAATCTCTGTAAGATCGATGAAGAGCAGAATGAATAAAATCATCGCCAACTGTCATCACGTTGAGATATTACGCTTTCTGCAAAATCATCGTCTCTTTTATAAATGAAAAAAAAACTTTGGAAAATGTAACGAACAAGGAATAGGGGTAATTACAAACCTTTCAGATCATAGAGTGTCACTATGCAAATTACGAATTTATAAATGATATTTGATTTCTGGTTGCACATTTGGGCAGGAGACAAAGAAATCTGAGAAGAAAAACGACTTTGGAACAGATGTGTTGGAGAGTATTTTCAATTCTAATGATATTAGAACAGATCGAAAAATGCAAGTACTGCTTCAGGAGCAAGTTTCGGGAGCGACGTACTTTGTGGCCTGAGGTTACACCTCATTGAATCATGTTGTGCTCACCCCACCTGCACTTTACAAGGTGTAGCATGAACCGACCAACCGATTCGGATATATTCAGATCCGTCATTTTTTCAAAACACCGGTAAAAATATCATTCGGATAATGGAATTCCGAAGGGTCCAAATTGAAAGGGGATTCATATAAGGGCGATTGTCAGACCGAATTTTCGAATGATTCAGATTTTTTAACTGCTTTTGATCAGATTTTCGACATTCTACCGAAATCAAGTGTTCGTTATCCAATCCAAAGAAAAATGTCTTATCTGAATCATCTGAAAATCCGGGCCTCTAAAAATGACGTTATCCCAATGGTCCATTTATCCGGGAGTTGAAAGAAATGAAGGACCCGAATTATTCGTGTCGGCATTTGATCAAATGTATAGTGTGTGATAGCATATTTGCTGTCAAATTAGAATGACGTTGGTGAAACTTAAACCTACCCATCCTCTTTCCCTTTCCCGGATTTGTTCTGATCATCCCGGAAAGAAAAGATCAGCTGGATAGAAAATACAGTTCAAGTTTAGCATCGTTCTAAGAAAAAGCACGCAGAAGCATTTCCGTACGCGGCAATGGCAAGTGCAGGTTTTGGTTACGCATGAGTACAACAGGCATTAGGGATGTAAAAAGGTGGGATGAAAGTGTGCGCCATGCGTGTAATAAATGAATGTGCTCCTCTGTCCACCACTAGACCATCAAGTTCCTGTGAGTTTGGTGCTTAACAGTTCGAAATTAAATCACTATAGGATCGAGCAAGCCTTTGGGGATGTAAAATTGTAGTTTTTTAAGTGAAGATCTTGGCGGTTGGACAACCAAACTATAGCCCGAGCTAAGCCAATTCACTATAATTATACATAGTGAGCAGTAGTCAGGCAACCATCAACTAGATGCTTGCTTCAGTTCTCTCAAATTCTTCACTTCTGTTTTCTCAAATTTTCATTGAATCGAAGGAGCATGAACGTCATTGAGATGCACAGTAAAGACAACCCGAAAAGGTCAATAACACAGGATTACAGTGAGCCAATCAACAACAGAAGACGGCGCCGAACGTTCCTCACCGTATGCACTAGTTCATCCTCACTGCACGGAATTACGATGCACTCAATTCCGATCTGAATCTGAAGCCGCATTTGCTCCTGAAACCTAAATTCAGTCCGCACTTGCAGGAGAACAGAATTTAACTCATCATTTCGAAAAGCATGGATTTTATAGAGAGTTCAACGGTTTCAATTAAGAAATCGAGTAGTGCAGAATAGAGGTGAATAAGAAACGCCACATAGACCCGATAGGAGGAATTAAACGGTGCCGAACAGCAGCCTCCTGTAAGCAGTAAAGGGCCGTTCGGGAGGTGCTCACAAAGAGGATGTTCGCGTGTTCGTTCTACAGCGGCTTTTATACGGTAGATGGCGGCGGTGGCGGTGCGTTCTCGAAGGACCGACGGCCAATAAAACGCGCAAAGTTTCGGGCAACCGCGAGGGTCATCAAACCCGTCGACAACCCGTAAACGGTCACGAACAGACATCAAACACGGCCACAAAGCGTCAATAGCTCCTGCTACCTCGTGATGAAGTTCAAGCACGAGAGCGCTTTCATTGAAGGTCAGACTTCGTGTTTTTTAAGCGACTATTACACAGTCGACGTTTCTAAGGAGCTACATACATGTGGAATTGAACTTCGAATGCGCTGGACAGAACCGCTAGCACGGTGCTAGAGATGGCATATAAATTTTCACATTGCAGTTTGTAACTCCCCTAGAAACCGATGTATGACAAACGTCAATTTTCAAACCTCAGTGGGACCTCCCACCACGAAGCTGTAGCTGAAAATAAGTTACCCAATTCGCCTGCACTGATCCCCAGCGACCGGTTTAGAAGCGATATACAGCGATATACATTTTGATATACAAAATTTTTGTCCGTCTGAAGGAGATAAAGTGCAAGTCTGGAGCTGGGCCACCTCCTTCTTTTTCATGAAATACTCAGGATTTGCACCAACACCTCCAAGGCGAAAACGTTCAACATGGCTATGTACACTATATTTGTAGAAAGACACTTATGCTTCCTGCAGCTAACCTAAAGCTGCCAGTAAAGGAATAGACGCAGAATAGGCTTTGTTTCCTACCAACGCATCGCTCTCAAAAATTGGAGAGATAACATCCTGCAGGTAGATTGTATAAAAAAGGGTTAAATGACGTTTTTGGGATGCGTATCTTACTTGTATTCGCTATCCTAGTTTTGTCTCAAAAACCACGAAAATAATGGCGATTGCCCAACGATATCATGAACGAGCTTTTCTTGACCGCATCCAACTGATTCTGAGAACGTCTGTGAAGGATTGACTCAACTTCTAGTTGAATAAAATACCAAGCGTAGCCACAATTTAATAAAAACCTTAGGTTCGATTTTTTCTATTTCTTCAGGAGCGCCTTTGTAGGCAATGGGACAAGATTTGGACGGTCGGTGATACCCATGTAGGCTTCTCACTCATCAGCTTTCGATAAAGAGGTGCATATACGCACAAAGGAGCTATTGTTGTTAGGTTTCTTTACATAACAGTGCTTCCACCTCCAACGCGCCTCGCTTCACTGTGCTTTTCGAACGTGGCTGCATAAGTCCTGCCACCACAGGAGCAGATCGCGGTTGGATGCCGCACAACTTTGTTGCAAGCCTAAGACGGATGTTGGTTAACTATTTAATTCGTCTACCTATTCACCACTTCACGTACCGTTGGCATTAATACAACATTAACGCATCCCTTCTGACCCTCCGCTGGAACTCCTGCATGTAAGCCAAGCCGCAGTGAAAACAGAAAAGTGAAGGAAACGTTGTCGTGACAGTCTACCTTGAATGATTATTGATCTGAAAGACGTGAAAAAAGCAAACAAAGAATATGCCATTTTCAAGCTGAACTGGAAGCTTTTTCAATTGCGTCTTAGGCAGCTTTGGGATGCTGCTTTCGGCGAATCGCGAAACAAAATCAACATTCACGACGGTGTTTTATCTGAAGTTTGGGCATTAATTCTGGTCTAGAATTAAGTATAGTAGCTTATTGTGTTTCAGTACTGGGAAAAGTTTTTGTCTTGTTAGTTGGGATAAAGCCAATCATTTTCCTCCCTACGCACAATTTGATTTCTTACTATAATTTGCGAATTTGAGAAGAAAATTGAACAAAAACATCAATAAAGAAAATTACTCCCAAAAGTCCTCCGTCCACTCAAATGAGTGGACACCGCTCGTCGCCCTCTCCGCTGTCCACTCAAATGAGTGGCGTCGTCTCGAATGTGTAATGTGCGGTGCGTTTCGTCAAATGCAGTGTCCCAAAACTGCCAAATCTGGTGCATTTCTGTGGCGGAGTATAAATGCGATGGGGCGCCTTCTGGTGGTGCGAAAAATCCCTACCCTGGCGACCATGGTTCAGACGATGTGAGGTTTTATTATGTTGTCCGGAAAGTTCTCAGCGTTTTATGTTACTATTCTTCATTCGTCTATTATTAAGTAAAAATTCAACTTGCGTTGCGCATTAATGCTGCTCTCTGTGCAGAATTTTTCGCTCTACCTTACTAAATAATTTATGTTTCAACGTGTTTTGTATTTCTGTTCTTGAAGGGCTTCTTGAAGTATGTCGATCGAGCAGTTCCGGTCGACATTTTATTTCAACTTCAAATTGGGGCAATACGCAGCCGAGACAGCACGACAACTCATCAAGTGTGGGGGCCCAGTAGTGTTGGAGAAAGCACTGCGGGCAGTAGTTCAGTAAATTTCGGACCCGAGATTTCAGCCTCGAAGATGACCCCCCGTAACGGTCGACCTAGAGCATTCCTGGACGACGAGTTGAAGAAAATTGTGGAAGCTGAACCATCCCAAACAATCCACGGGATCGCAGAAGAGCTAGACGTCAGTAGAACTGCTGTTGTGGATGCTTTGAAACGCCTTGGAAATGTGTAGGCTCGAAAAGTGTGTACCCACAAGCTGATTTGGCGGCAAAAATTGTGTCGTTTCAAGGTTTGTTCTTCTCTACGTTCACGCAACAAACTGACCTGTTTTTGGATCGAATTGTCACTTGTGATGAGAAGTGGAATTTGTATGATAACAGGAAACATTCCGGACAGTGGTTTGACGCCAACGATCCCCTAGGCACTTTCCAAAGGCGAACCTCCACCAAAAAAAAGGTAAAGGTCACTGTGCGGTGGTCGGCGGATGGTGTGATCCCGTTCATTACAACTTTTTGGCACCAGACCCAACATTCACAGCAGAGTCCTACAGTAAGAAAATCGGTGAAATGCACCAAAAATTGCGTCAACTTCAGCCAGCATTGGTCAACAGAAGAGGCCCGATTCTTTGCACGATAACGCCCTCCCATTGATTTCACTATTCGAAAATTGAACGATTTAAGGGTTGTAGTTCTGCCTCACCCTCCATATTCTCCAGACCACTCACCAACCGACTACCACCTTTTCAAACTCTTTCCAAAGGTTCTAGCTGGCAAAACCTTAACCAATCAAGACTAAGTCAAAAAAGATCTCGTGGATTTTGTCGAATCTCAACCACCTAATTTTTTAGGTGGTAGAATATGTCGACTGCTGAAAATTGGCAAATTTGTGGTGATTCGTACGGTGCTTGTTTCGACTAAATACGATAAGGTTTGAGAAAATAATGGCAGCTCATAGTGAAGCACTCAAAACACTAAGAACTTTTCGGACAACCTAATAGAATCTATAGACAGGTTAACAACTACTTAAACTTTAGGGCCTCCCCCGAGTGAAGCAGAGGGACACCGTTAAACCCGCCGCTGTGTCGCTCTGCCAGCCGCGCATGACCACTCCCTGTACACAAAAATGTCGAGCAATCCACATCTTCCGTTCCGGTTTAAACTGGTGACGTTCGATAGCGTCCTTGGCGCGAGCAGAACAGTGTCCCTTTGGTCGTATAGACTCTAATCCGAGTGAATACCAGCGAGAAGTTTTTGGCCATTAGCAATTGGAGCTCTAAAACACGGCTTGGCACAAGTCAACCAGGTCCACCACCCTTCCTCTACCGCTTCACCGCAAACGGTGTGCGTCACGACCAGCCTTCGTGTTCCAGTTTCCGGCCACTTTAAGGCGTTCCGTCCGTTCCTTCGTTCATGTCCCGCTTTTTTGAACCAAAAAACGGAACGGAAAACGTGACTTATGAACGACGACTCATCACTCATGAATTAGGGTTGATTGCTTTGCACTGGTTATCCACATCTTCAAACTGTACCGATAGCAGAAGGATATTGCTCATCGCTTTCTTCACGGTTGCTTCCGAAAGGAAGCTCACCGTCCTTATGGAGACCGTGTGACATACAAATTGAATCCTTAGAGCAGGGCGCAAATTATTACCCGAAGAAACGCAGACGACTGGAGCCAAGACATGCCCATCTCACTAGCTAAGTGTATATATATATATATATATATATATATATATATATATATATATATATATATATATATATATAGGGTGCGTAAAAAGTATTGACGCACCTACTTTTTGATTCAGCTCCAGCTTCTCTTTGTACCCCTCTAGGTTTTTGTGTGTCATTTTTGTTGTCTGTATTGTGCTCAAAAAAACACTCAGGAAAAAACTGAAGAAACATGATCGTCATCGTTACGGTGGCCCTTTTTTGTCTGTTTCCCAAAGAGCTTAGTAGTTCCTTAACAAGAGAATTAGGCGCTGTTCGAAACGGTTGGTGAGGAAAGAGGTCAGCAAACCAAACGGCAGCCACGGCTCTGTCATAACAGATGATGATTATAAGATGTTCAAGCACGATAACGTTCAAATCAAAAATTGTCAACCTCTGTCCCATAACGGCAAACAGATAACGCGCGCAGGTGTGAACAGCTTCTCAGACGAGCACAGCTTAAACAAGAATCCGCTGGATTACTATGTTTAGGCGATTTTGGAGAATGAGGTCTGGGCTACTTTCAACAGAAGTGACCAGTCGCAGAAGGCTACCCTGTTAAAGGCACGGAACGAAATCCAAGCGAGTACTTGCGGCGCGTGCTCATGAATTTTTCCGTCGTTTTCGTTCCTGTATTCACAGTAAAGGAGCCAATGTCAATTACGAGTTATTCTATCGTGTTTGCAAGATCATTTTCCATATTTCTCAAGTGAATATTTTAAAACTTACTGCGCAATACTATTTCCACAACCGTCATTTAGTGCGTCAATACTTTTTAGGCACCCTGTATATGTATATATATATATATATATTATATATATATTATATATATGCCAAAGGTGTTCGACTATAATCAAATGTACATCGCAAAATGTTATGTTCAAAGTGCAGAGAAGTACATAGATGCAGACGTGTTGACAGAATTACTCATCCAGTGCCCTGTGATGTTCACTTGATCTAAGGTATAGAACACACTTTCTAAATAACGGCAAATTACTCATTAAACCTTGCAATACAGCATCAAGAAATACCTAGGAATTGTTTAGCCATACAAAAAAACGAAGTTTCTCGGATCAAACTAGGCATTTAAGGAAGGAATGGAGTCGTGAACCACACGAGCTGCATAGGAGTAATTCGCGACAACTGAGTCAGAGATGCAGACTTAGAAATGGATAGCTGGTTGATATTGATATTAAGCGTTCGGATCCGGGACTATCTGGAAACCCACTATAGACGAGTATCACAAAATCTTTAAGTGTATCAGCTATCATAATGTCTCCTCCACACCAGAATCACTGCATTGCATAACTGCCAATGAGTGCTTGCTTTGGCTCCAGCGTTAGGATTCACTAAATTTCGCATCACAGAGAAAAATCAAATCGAAACACACTTGAGCTCGTCAAATTTTGTGTTCTTCCTCGTTCATGTGCTTTTTTTGTAAAGCGCACAAGCAAATGCAATAACTAAATAAATAAATAAATAATGGAAAAATGATGCGTCCCCATAGGCCTGGTCTTGTTTGAAGCATCAATTTTAGGTAAGAGCCATAAAAGTAATTTTAGGTCGGCAATATTACGTTCCTTATGGATCATTCAACAATGTCGGTTATGTGTATAAGGATGGATGAGTGGGGAAAGCGTCCCACGCAACCCGTGAGAACATCGCTATGTTTCATCGCTCTTAAAATACTACGTGGGAGAATTTGCAGAAGAGAAAGTAGTCGAAATACTCTTTGTATAAACTGCGATATCTTGAGTCTACACTATCAAGAGACCTTCTGCTGTTATAATTTGTTCAGGATGAGCTGAAGAATTGCGCAGCTTTCCTGTAATGTTCGTTAATGGAAAACGTGTCACTGTCACATTTGGACATAGGTTACACGTCAGTCAAGATCGAGTATAGCCGCTGGTACCACAGGCGCTGGCGGATGGCTGTACCACATTGTAGGCGTAGCATCCACGCACTCGGTGGCAATGGGAAGATGTACCTACTTCGGGCATACTCCGTTCATGAATGCGCGATAGTCTTCGGAAGCGCCAGTTGGTCAGTTGGTGGCCCACATTTGATGAAGAACACTGCACGCTCGTAAGCACAGGAGGCCACTATGTCAGACGATCTGATGCTCCTCTCCATAACATTCATAGAATTTACACACAAACTTTTAAAACGGAAATGTAAAATATCGCTGTGCATATACATATATGGGCGCGTGTAGCGCAGTCGGAGGAGGCGCCGACTATCGCCTACACCCGATACCAGGTTTCTGGTTCGGATTTCCAGCCCAGGCCAACCAAGCCCTCCATCCCTCTGGGGTCGGTGAATTGGTACCAGACTGGTCTGAGATGGATAAAGCGCTGGCTTGTTCATCGGCTGGCCACCGCAAGTCATTGTATGGCCAAATACGCATTCAAATCGCCTCCACGACATCCCGTAAAAGTAGAATGCGTGGCGCATCCCAAAAGGGATTGAGTAACGCCGTCCTTTATCATTTATCCTTATACACGTATACTATAATTGTTGTGAAGAGATGAAAAGATATAACTGTAGGGCGCCCACTTAGACTTGTTGTTGTTAGAGTAAAGAGTTTAGAAGTTCAGTTAGTTTGGAGTGGTGAAGAGATGAAAAGATACAGGCTGAACCACTTCCGCTCTCTAGACTTACACCACGTAGCATGTTTGATGCAAGAAATTAAAAATATTTTACGCTGCTTTGATGGACTGGGCTAGACCACTACTGCAGTAAGAGACACCCATTTTTCTTCTAATGAAAGTGGAACACCATAGCAGACAATTTAATTTCTTTCCTCTCCCCACACTTCCCACCACCCCTTCAGCTAATGTCAAACACGTGACTAACAATAAGTGAGCCACTGTAGCGTAACGTATCACTGACGAGGTAATAAGGGCCGGAGTTTAGAGAACGTGTATCGGAGTCGTATTCCAAAAAATCCTGTCTTAACGACATCTTAAAAACCCTAGGAGGAATTTTCTTAAGCTTATGAAGGAGACAGGCATGGACTGGTTTCACGATGCCAGGCAACAGTCAGCGCCGCCCCAATTCTACATCTATTTATCATTATCTCCGTGCCCTTGTGATGCACGAAAAATTAATAATCGTCCTTTTTACCCCCTTCAAGACGTACACCATCTAAAGGGCGGGATGTTTTTTCTGTTTCCATTTGTTTAACATGTCCCAGAGCACGTTTGGGGGGGGGGGGCTTCACGTGACCCGAAACGTGCAGTGGAAAACGCCAAACGCACAGAAGCAAGGAAGTGGACCGTGTGGTGATTGCATGTGGAGTAGAGGTGGATGAGTGATGGCGATCTACAAGGCACTAGAGTTGCTGTATTAACAGCTTCATGAAGTCTGGTAAATCTACTTATATCCGGTATGTAATGAAAGTGGCTCGTGGGGGGGGGGGGGGCGAGGGGAAGGGGAGCGGGAGAGAGATTTACCTCGTAATCAGTGGTAATGCACCTTCGTCAGAAAGCAGATGGAAATTGTTCTATAACAGAACTGGTCCAGCGCAGTCCTACAAAGGTCTTCATAAAACCTTTAATTCCGTGCAACAGAATATGCAGCATGGACTTCCGTAGCAGGAGTGTGCGTTTAACGATTAATGATTTACCCATTTACCGGATTTACCGGCACTGTTCGTTAATGATTTTTAACGAAATTTAACGACGAATCATTCATTTATTTCTCTGCTGTCGTCTGCAGTAAGAACATGACCTTCAGAGACAGAAGGGCCATTCTGTAAAACAGGCAGATCTACTGACTTCGTAAATACCTTACAAAGACGAACTGAACCAAAAAATCAGGATCAATCCTAATCAGAGGGGGACATGCACTGTTTTTGCGTCTCTATTCTCTGAGGTTCTGCGAGAACTTTAGCTAATGTCCCGTAATGGTCTTGATAAAGGACGGCGTTACTCAATCTCTCTTTGGATGCTCCCGCATTCCACTTCTGGGGTGTCGTGGAGGCCACTTCAATGCGTATCTGGCCATACATATAGTGGGCGCGTGTAGTGCAGTCGCAGGAGGCGCCGGCTGTCGTCTGCACTCGATACCAGGTTCCTGGTTCGGATTTCCCGCCCGGGCCAACCAATCCTTCCATCCCGCCGAGGTCGGTGAATTGGTACCAGACTTGCCTGGGAAGGATAGAGCGCTGACTTGTTCATCGGCTGGCCACCGCAAGTCATTATATGGCCAAATGCGCATTCAAATCGCCTCCACGACATCCCGTAAAAGTAGAATGCGTGGCGCATCCCAAAAGGGATTGTGCAACGCCGTCCTTTATCCTTTATCCTTATCCTTATCTGGCCATACAATGACTTGCGGTGGCCAGCCGATGGACAACTCAGCACTTTATCCTTAACAGACAAGTCTGGTACCAATTCACTGACCCCGGAGGAATAGAGGGCTTGGTTTGCCTGGGCGGGCGAGAAAGCCGAACCAAGAACCTGGTATCGGGTGGAGGCGACAGTCGGCGACTTCCCTGATTGCGCTATACGCCCCTGGATTTTTACATACTAGAACACACCCAAACCGGCTACAGCTGAGAAAATTTTATTTAACGAATTTACCGAATTTGCCGAATTTAACGCAAAATTTTTCGTTAAAAAAAAGGTCGTTAAAAATTTACCGAAGAGAGTTCAGCGCACACCCCTGTTCTGTATGAGATGCCTCTCTGAGCCACTTAGTGCTCAGAGTAATTTTAGGCTGGCAGCTTGTCGAAGGTGGCAATAGTGTCCGACTGCATTTCGGAGAACTTCTACCATGCAGTGGAAATAAGGGCGTGTAACGCAGTCGGAACAGGCGGCTGTCGCGTGCACTAGGTTCCTGGTTCGGATTTCCCGCCTAGGCCAACAAGCCATCCATCTCTCCGGGGTCGATGGGTTAGTACGAGACTTGTCTGGGGAGTATAAAGCAATGAAATGTTCATCGGCTGGCCACCGAAAGGCATTGTTTGGCCAAATACGCATTCAAACTGCTTCCACGACATTCCGTCGAAGCTGAATGCGTGGCGCGTCTCAAAAGTGATTGACTAAAACTGTCTTCTATCCTTTAAACTTTATAATTACGAATGTGGAGATTCCTTGTGCTATAACTTCCAAATTTCGCTAAACACACGTATGCACTCAAGTTTCATGCTGGAACCTGGTTTGTCTCCTAAACTGACAACTTTCAGTCGTATCTAGTAATAAACCCTATGAAGTTGTGCTTCGTTGGCAGTTTTACAACACTTGTTGGGCTCATGTGAAGCTGAAGTGGAAACAATATACTGCTTTCAGTTTGAACATACCTCTTAGATGCCTATATATCATATTAGATCCACTTGCTATAATTTTTTCATAGCAACATGTAACCTTGAGAATGGCGTTGATTAGAGATTGGAGACGTAGATTGTCGTTGACAAATTCTTGTGCTCCAGCAACTGAGGCGATACATCATGGGCCACAGTCCTTTTTGAATTCTTTGTCATAGCATATCAGTTGTCTTCTCTTCGGACGTCACGCTACTTGAGCGAAGACCAACAACTACTGCTCATTCCTCTTATGTGTCGCCGTAGCCCAGTGTGTCCTCCTCGTACCAGAGACGGAAAGAAAAACCCCAAGGTATTTGAAGGCAGAATTCTTATTTTAGCTTAGAAAGACCTGGTTAAAGTTTATTCAAATTTATTTAGCTGAACATGTTAACCTCTTCTTCAAAATTATGGATAAAATGTGGTATACAGATCGGCTTAATAGCTCGACAACGACTTTAATAGAAGAAAATTAAAAGTTTTTTTTAGCTTACAGCTGGCATCATTTCAATCCAATGTAAATGCGTGGTAGAGTGGGAAAGACGATTGCAATAAGTAAGGCATAAGTGCTATACGCACCAACTCGCTAAGCTTTACAAGATTAGTGATAACGCACAGAGACTTCCAAGACATGATAGACAGTGATAATAGATCGCGATGAACACTTTCTGTGATAAGCAGCCCTATATATGCTGTATTAACGGGAGGACACTTCACTTTTCTCATACATTTTCTAGCCAATGTAATATGCCGAAGCGGTCCGTCGATGATGCTTTGGCAGCGGCAGATCACCATGAAGTGAAGGGGTCCTGTACCTGCCTGGAGAAGCCATGTTCCTCTTACTTAGCTTCGGAGACGGAGAAGTGCACAAATAGCAGTGGTCAAGATAGCAACGCACGTTTGGACAGTCGCACTGCCGAATCGTCCGACGGTACGTGAATTACTGCTACAGTGCTCGCGAACGACTCAGGCTCCACGGGGGGTGATGAATTTTCATCCTCATTTTTCTTACTACAGTCCCAGCGGAACGTTCATATAAATCAGAAGTGGACTAGCTTAAGGCGGTATACCACTATGGTGGCCAGTGGTTTGCCGAGGAAATTATATACCTAATTAGATAGCTGTGAAGGAATCTAAAAACATTCACCCTTTCACCGGAATATTGCACTCAACGAAAACGAAATAAAGTTTAATATTTTATTTATTTATTTATTGCATAAGGACAGGGGATTGGGGTGGGCGGGCCAGGGACACGAAAGGGATAGCCATTAGACGTCATCGGCGGCTGCCATGGCAATGTGCCAAATCATGCTACAGTATCCCGAAGACCTGCAGATCATCCGTCATCGGAGCGCGTTTCTGCACAGGCTGACGCGTTGCGACGTGTCTGCTGCCGCGTGGTCTCGCAGCACCCCTTAGCGACTGCTTTGAAGAGAGCAATTCATATACGTATGGAATTCGTATTCAGCAGGTATATGTCGAAATTGCATTGCGAAAGGGAGTGGAACAATGGCTGCTAAAACCAGATCGGAATAGATTTTGAGTTCCATCCAAGCTGCTCGTGTGGAAACTGCTTTCGTCGCTCAGGGGGAGTCCGCAGCTGGATTCTGCGCTCTTCGAGCGCAGAATCAGGCTAGGGAAGGGACTCCAGGGTGGGTGCGATCCAAGTTGCTCGTGTGGAAACTGCCTTCGTCGCTCAGGGGAGTCTGCAGCAGCACCAGCAGAACCAGGCCAGAAAACACCGCTCAATGACGTCACAACCCCTCAAATCTCGACCACTCAATTGAAATGCAAAAAGCACGCAACGCTGCAGAACCGAACCCCGACCCTCCTCCCATGGAGCAGCGCAACATCCACTGCCCCACAGCCCGCTTGCTGAGGCAGCCATCGCTGGCATACAAGACATCGCAGCGCGATCCACGACGCATCGACAGCAGCCGCCTACAGTATCCCGCAAACCTGCACATCAACCGGCGGCTGCCGTGGTCGTCCACGTCAGCCACGCAACAACCACGGCAGCCGCCGATGAGGTCTAACCAGGATACTATCTCAACGGTAGGTCGGAACGGCGCAAGTGTTGTATATGGGCAGAACCGCCTCTCTCTGGGAAGTAACAAACTGCAGGTATCTCGACCCCAATACAACTCTGCGCAGAGTTAGGGGCTACGGAAATCGCCTGTTGGCGCCCTGTTGATTCACGTGCTCCCAGCTGACGGGCGCGCGCGGGATGAGGGCTCGTAGCGCGGCTAAGCTCAGTGCACAGGTGGCGTAGTAGGGAAGAGCTCGGGCTCGTAAACGCGGGGTTGGCGGTTTGGATCCCGCAGACTGCGTTCGTTTTGCACTTTTGCAAAATCCATGTTTATCATATAGGTAATCAACCTAGGGGTATTATAGTGTGTTATAGAGCTTGTTTACGTATAAAATATGCTTCAAACTACAGATTAGCTAAAATGTTCACTTCTGTGTGTCATTAATTTTAAGCCTATTTTGTGTGAAGCTATAGTTATGTAACGACAGATATTTGGTGGCACTAGTAAAAAGTTCCGACCCCACCGACAAGACTTCGGTCAAAAAAATTCCGCTGAAACTTCGTTTAGGGGGGTTATTTGGGGTGCTGATCACGAATCTGACATCCGTTTTTCACGATTCGGTCGGAGACCACCCATACCGTTAACAAGGGTGGTCCAGGCAGGGTCACCGATTTGCTGAAACTTCGTCTAGCGGGTTATTTGGGGTGCTGATCACGAATCTGACATTCGTTTTTCACGATTCTGTCTCTACCTGCCGTCATCGGCAGAAACTTTAAGAATGGAATCCTGTGCCTTCTTGTATCTATATTATTCAGCCGAATCGTGAAAAACGGATGTCAGATTCGTGATCAGCACCCCAAATAACCCCCTAAACGAAGTTTCAGCGAAATCGATGACTCTGCCTGGATCACCCTTGTTAAAGCTATAGGTGGTCACCGACCGCATCGTGAAAAACGGATGTCAGATTCGTGATCAGCACCCCAGATAACCCCCCTAGACGAAGTTTCAGCGGAATTTTTTTGACCGAAGTCTTGTCGGTGGAGTCAGAACTTTTAACTAGTGCCACAAAATATCTATCGTTACATAACTACAGCTTCACACAAAATGGGCTTCAAACGAGTGACACACAGAAGTGAACATTCTAGCTAATCTGTAGTTTGAAGCATATGTTATATGTAAACATGCTCTATAACACACTATAATACCTCTAGGTGGATTACCTATATGACAGACATGGATTTTGCAAAAGTACAAAACGAACGCAGTCTGCAGGATCCAAACCCCCGACCCCGCGTCTACGAGCCCGAGCTCCTCCCTACTACGCCACCTGAGCACTGCGCTTGCCCGCGATACGAGCCCTCATCCCGCGCGCGCCCGTCAGCTGTGGAGCACGTGAATCAACAGGGCGCCAACCCGCGACTTCCGTCGCCCCTAACTCTGCGCAGAGTTGTATTGGGGTCGAGATACCTGCAGTTTGTTACTACCCAGAGAGAGGCGGTTCTGCCCATATACAACACTTGCGCCGTTCCGACCTACCGTTGAGATAGTATCCTGGTAAGTAAGACCGACGAAAGGGTAGAACGCTCACCCCCATGGGATACAGAGACAGCGCTAGACTCGGACTAGATTAGAGCGCGGTTTCCCTCGCGTTTCCGTGAGCGCTTAACATTGAGGTTACGGATATCCTCATTTCATGATTCTGGGCGCACAAGCACTGCACACGTAGCTCAGGAAAAAGGTGTACTGTTGTGTTCTGTGGTCTTTCAGCTCGCACAGAGTTTCGTGCCACAGCAAGCCTACCCATTTCAGATGTTACAGTTGACATGGGATTGCGTGCATTGCTTGAGGGACAGGAATTGTACAAGACAGTGGATGAGTGGTTCTCTGTAGAGAAAACGGATTCCACAAGCGACATCAGCAGACTCTTTGAAAGCTCCACCAGTCAAATCGATTTCTGTCCGCACTGCACAGCGCGAATTTCAAGCTCAACGAGCGTAGCGCCGCCAGAAGCTTTGGCGTTGTATGAGCGACTAATGCGCACGGACCTAAAGGGAATGGAAGGAAGAGTGCGTCAGATTCGAGATTGTAAGTTGATGTATCTTCCACGATTAAATCGCCAACAGGTATGGCTCTGTTGCAGGGTTTGAAAAGTGGCACCGTCATGGCCATTCACATGTGCAGTGGAATGAGGAAGAATAATCACACCTGAATGCTCACAGTAATTGCACCCAATTGTCAACACAACTTAACTACTAACAGTTTCACACGAAAGGGTGTGAACAATAAAGAGTGAAAAGGCGAGTGGGGTGCTTCTCTTGAAAAGCTCACTGCACGTCATATGCAGAAGATTCTAACCTCTGTCAGATCCTTTCGTGCTGCAGAATCTGTTCCAGTTGGAATGGGTATTTTTGATGAGGGCTTTGTCGCTTTTCTTTAGGGGAAGGAAGCTATCCCAGTGGGGAGGAGCAGCTCGCTGGTCAACGATGGTGAAATTGAATTTGCGCTATTTTATTTTTCTAAAGTATATGCTATGCTTCGGAGACACGTCGACGACAGTGCTGTGTGGGCGCTACCCAATGCGTAGCAGCCCGCGTAGCACTGTTGCCGATGTATAATGTATAGCGCTTTAAGTAAGGTAGGAGGCAGCATTTGCAGCCAACGAGCTCCACGATAGAAAAGTGAGTGGAAAACATTCTCCTTATTTTTCTTATTTACCTTGGGATAGCGGAAGCTGTACTTTTTATGACACCTTGCAATGGCACGAAAACCCAATACTTGCTAGCTTTCAGCCTTGACTCACCCTTCAAGATTTTGAAACAGAAACTTAGATCATTGAAGACATGCCTTTAAAGAAGACTTTTGAGGTTAAAGAGTTGAGTTTTTCCACATATCCTGGAATCATTCCAGTACTTGTGGTATCCACGGATCTCCCTCGATAGAGAGCCTTCGGGCTCTCTTGTTAAGAGGGATCTCGGGCTGCTTGTCGCAGGGCCATGTGGTGCGTCCCCGGGTGGTGGATAGGGGAATTAAACGCGAACCAAATGCGACCGTGTACTGCCAAGAGACGCAGGTGGGATGCAGGGGATGGACTCCTTGCTCCAGCTGTGTCGGGTCGACGCGTTCCTTGTGCGTGGGAGCGGCATGTTCATGCACAGTGTGCGTGGATGTGTCCGTGACTGTGCGGATTGTAACTGTGTCGGCCAAAAGCGTGCACTCGGTAGACTGGGAGTACATGAAAGGCAATTCGAGGCCGCCTCAGAAGTCTCGCCCCGTCCCTTCGGGCAGTCTGGCTTCGCCTGCGCGACAGAGCCCGACTAGCTATCCGTGTTACTCCAGTCAAAAACAGCAGCACTAAAGGGCCTCATTCCCCTGACCCTGAAAGAGCACCATTTCTGCAGCGATGGGAAGGACGATTACGAAGAGGCTGCTAAAATCTCAGGGCCTAACCAGGCTGCGCAAATGGAGAAGGACTAGATGACTGTCTGTACTTACAACGCCCGCACGCTCGCATCGGAAGCATCCGTCGAGGACCTGATGATGCAAGCCAGGACGATCAAGTACGACGTCATCGGATTGACCGAGACGAGAAGACACCACCCCCTACACGCCGCCTACGACTCCGAAGAAGAATTGTTCCTCGAAACATGCGACAGCAGGGGAGTAGGCGGCGTTGGTGTCCTCGTCAACACGCACTTGGCCATGAACATCGATTCGTACGAGTCTCTGACAACCCGAATCGGACGTCTGCGACTGAAGCGATGTGGATCCGTGCTAGCTTTGACTGTATTCGTCGCGTATGCCCCAACATCCGACTACGACGACGAAGAGGTCGAAGCCTTTTACGTGGAGCTGGAGAAGTTCTATAAGGGAGATCACACCTTCTACAAGGAGATCATCGGCGACTTCAACGCCAAGATCGGGCCACAAAGGTCGCCGGAAGAACTTCACATCGGAACCCACGGTTTGGAGTGGAACGAGCAAGGTGAAAGGCTGTCTGAGTTTATCATGTCGACCAAGACCATCCATGGAAACTCACAGTTCCAGAAGCCTTCCTTCCTTAGATGTACCTGGGAATCCCCCTTAGATGTACCCGGTGGCCGTTTCTACAACGAGATCGACCACATCATCTTCGCAAGTATTGCTCCGACGTCTCCGTTGTCCCCAAGTTCTACACGGGATCGGACCACCGCCTCCTTCGCGCGAGGTTCCGCTTTTCGCGTCAAGGAGAGAAGGCCGCGAAGTTCAAGAAGAGGAGTCCCAGAACGACTATCAACTGGGATCTCTACACCTCTCTCGCCGGCCTTTGGGAAGATACCGTTATGGACAGCATCGACGAGGAATACGACCACTTTGTGCACTATCTCCACGATAGTGCTAAGGGAGCCGAGAGCTTGAAGACCACCAAGAGACGCCTGTCTCCGGAAATTCTCGAGCTTATACGCCAGCGTGGAGCAGCACGAGCGTCAGGCAACTTCCAACTGACGTCCAAGCTTGCGAAGCTATGCAGAGCGTCGATAGAGGACCTTAAGGAGAGAAGGGCGGAAGTGTTGGCTGAAGCTGCAGAAGCAGGTTTGAGCATCCGCAATGCCCGCCGGAAGTTCGCCAACTTCAAGACCAAGACGACCGCTCTCCGACGTCCTGACGGAACCGTCACCTCTTCCAGAAGGACCATGGAGAAGGTCATCCACGACTTCTACTCCGATCTCTTCGATAGCCACGTCCACCTGCCCCCATGCCATCTTCCGCAGGATGGATACGTCGTTCCCTCTGTTCTCCCTTCCGAGATCCGACACGCCATCTCGTCGGTGAAGAAATGTACAGCACCCGGCCCTGACAGGATCAGACCCGAACACCTGAGGAACCTCCCGCCAGCGCTCATCAACACCCTGGCGCGGCTCTTCACACGATACCTGTCGGAGTGCAAGCTTCCAACTCAGTGGAAGACCAGCAAAACCGTCTTGCTGTACAAAAAGGGAGACGTGCACGACATTGGCAACTATCGCCCGATCTGTCTGCTGTCCGTAGTCTACAAGCTGTTCACTCGAGTCATCCTGAATACTATCAGCAGAACGCTGGATGAAGGACAGCCATGCGAACAAGCAGGATTTCGGAGAGGATTCAGCACGATCGACCACATACACACCATTACGAAGCTCATCGAAGTGTCGCGAGAGTACAAGCTGCCGCTTTGCCTTACGTTCATCGACCTCAAGAAGGCATTCGACTCTGTCGAAACTGAAGCGGTCATCGAAGCCCTGCTCACTCACGGCGTTCCTACTCAGTACATCAGAGTCCTTCGAGAGCTGTACAGTGGATTCATGACCAAGATCTCTCTATTCTACATCGACGTAGTCATCGACGTAAAGAGGGGGGTTCGGCAGGGAGATATCATATCCGCGAAGTTCTTCAGCGCCACCCTCGAAGACGTCATGCACGAACTAGAATGGGAAGACATGGGATTGAAGGTCGACGGCCGGCAACTACATCATCTTCGCTTCGCTGACGACATCGTGCTCATAACACCGTGCATCAGCCAGGCGGAGCGAATGCTGGCCGACTTCGATCGTGTATGTGGAAGCGTTGGACTGCAGCTGAATCTTACGAAGACGATGTTGATGAGGAACGGACAAGTTTCTGATGCCCCATTCTCGCTCAACGGAACGAACATCTCCGAATGCTCCAGCTATGTGTATCTGGGTCGCGAAGTCAACATGGCCAACGACCTAGCACAAGAGCTGAGCAGGAGGAAATGAGCGGTTTGGGACGCTTTCAAGAGCGTCGAAGAAGTCGTGAAGAAGACGAAGAACGTCCGACTCCGTGCCCACCTATTCGACTCTACCGTTCTTCCTGCCCTGACATACGCCTCAGAGACCTGGGCTATACGAAAGCAAGATGAACACGCGATCAGCTTCGCGCAGCGTGGAATCGAGAGGACAATGGTCGGAGTGACACGTTTCACGCAAGTGAGAGAAGGCCTCCGGAGTTCCGAGCTTCGCCGAGGTTCGAAAATCAGAGACGCTGTGGCGTGGGCCAAGTTGTCGAAAATTAGGTGGGCCGGCCATGTAATGCGCTTCGCAGACACCCGCTGGTCGAGAGCCGTCACCGACTGGATTCCGCGGGATGTCAAGAGAACACCAGGACGCTCACCAACGCGTTGGACGGACTTCTTCGTGAAAGCCCTGAACGACCGCTATGAAGCTCTTCGCGTCCCTCAAGCGAGGAGGATCCATTGGAGCACTCTGGCACGCGACAGGGACGAATGGTGACGCTGCTGGCGTCCGCTCGAGCAAGTCGACGATCAATGGGACGACAGGTGATACTGGTGATTTTTTAAAGAAGCATCAAGAATATCTACCATTAGCTTGTTTTGATTAACTAGGGTGACTTATTGAACTATAAAACAAATCTGAAAATCATCCAGGAACTGTCCAACTGTGTCACCTTGGGCGTAGGATTTCCAGGCTGGCCAGATTGAATATTCCTGTGAAAGTGTGGATCCACCACGGCTAATCAGTCATCCAGTTATCATCTTAGATCCCACAATCAATTCTGAGTACTAGTTTTGGTGATTACAATGTAACTGCTAATGTTGAATATGCAAATATCTGTGCAGTCACCATGTCATCCATGATGCCACTGGTTTTTAAAGGTGTTGAGAGAAATCTCTTTCGTGGTGAGAAAATCATCAAGGTAGCTACTCCAGTTTTAGAATTTACTCGCGTCGGCTTTTTTTTAATGCTTGTCTGTAAGTAACCTCAAGTGGTGAAGTCGGTTAAGTCTACCGTTCAAAAAATATCAGCATCAAAAAAGTCAGCGAAAAACGTCATAGGAACAGGTATGGAAATAAGAAAAAAATTGCATGCTGAAGTAGTGAGAAGTAGTGAGATAAGACCTTGACATTTGTTTCCATCTATTGCTCTAGCCATAGCTAAAAGTTTATCATAACAATATTATGAATTCTTGTTTCGCTATGTTACGTTATGATGAGGATGAGCATTCATCTCTGGAAGATTCTGCTGCCCGCAAGAAAGTACTGAGATAGAAAAGGTGCAATAAAAACCGCTTCTGACGTCGTTTCAGATGCACTTTTGAAAAAATGGCGAACATGTGTCCTTTTCGTTTCCGCGTTTCGTATTCCGGTTTCCAACCATTTTTTAGCGTTTCCGCTCCTTCTTTCGTCTTCCGCTTTTCCAGAAAAATTTCCACACATCCCCGCTTATATCCAGTGTGCCATTGTCATCCACAAGAACAGGAAACTCTGGCAAAAAGAGCAGGAGGCTGTGGCTTCATCTTGCTCCGAATATGAGAAGAGAATGCCTTTTTATCTGTATCTTGGAAGAAACCTTTTCATTATACGCTAGGAACCTTTTCAAATGTTGATCTAATTCCTGACATACTTTCCTATATAGCGGGTGTCAGAGAGGATTTGTCATTGACTTCAAAAGGCATGATTTTTGATCTAATAAAATAGAGATGCGCTTTGAATAGTAATGGACTGACGTCTTTGCATAATCAATGGGCGCATAAAGAGGTAAGCCGACAAAATCTGTTGTACAAGTCATCTGTGTTTTCATAACCGTTGCTGTTCAGCTGGTAGTAAAAACACACATCTTCAGTGAAATGTGATAAGCATCCGGTGATAGTGATGTGAGGCCAAGAAACTGCACCTTTTGCTAATGATGTCACGACTATCTACGCTGCTCCATCATGCCCCGACTGCGAAAGGTCACTTATCAGTGATGTTCCGCAGTCGAAGTAAAAAGATCTTCGATCGGAACTGCTCTTTGTTGTGTTTGCAGTACCTGACGGAACCGATATTTGATAGGTTTTTCTCAGCAATCAACTGGGATGCCTTTCCTATTTAGAGAACGGCTTTTGGAGACTTCAACTTCTAGTGGATGGTGGAACAATAGCATTCAAACGTGCCATCAGTCAATTGTGGCTGTAGTGAATAAAACTTATTCGTCACTAAGGTTATTATGCATTTCTATGAACTTCAAGTTCGTGCTGTGCCGCCGAAGATCTTCGGGGGAGAATACGCGTTTGGTGCACCGCACCAAACTTTCGCACAAACTGGCCTGCTGCAGTAATTAGGCTTACCCAACGAGAGTGCATTAAATCAGAGACTGTCCGAAATAGCCGTAGTAACTTTTATTCAGGGCAAATTCAGTTTAGGTTTTTGAATTTTGTTAAAATTCGGCTGCCCCAGGTGAAGAACCCACTGTTTGAAATTTTATAAAAATTTACTTGTTGAGGAAAAAATATCAAGTGGAATTTCGTTTCAAAGGGCTGGAAGGCGACAATCTGTCAGTCTATTAAAAAGGATTTCGCGCCATACACGCGACTTACCTACGCGATAACGGACGACGGCTACCCCCCGGATGGTGCCATGAAGGCAGCCACCGTGTTCAACTCGATAGTCAACGGCCTGGGTAACATGTCACTGAGAGGTGGAGCTGCACCTCCAATTGATAGAAGCAGCTTCCTACTATCGACTTTCAATCCCTAGCCTTTTAAGTCTTCCCTTTCAGACTACTGCAGTTTCTCAGTTTCTTCTACTTACCAGAAATTGTTAGCACGAAGACAAGTGGATTCTGGCGATCTTTTCCGATATGACTTTAAATAGAGAGCTTTGGCTGATCGTAACAGATCTTTCTCAGAATGTATAAGAATTCCGTATCACTGGGGACTCGAACCACATACCTCACCACGTCGCTCCTCTATCCGCTGCGCCACCACTTTTCGGCCGGGTCCAGCCTACTTGAGGTCGCTCTTATGATTGGCCCGCGTGCAGGCAGATGGCTAAGGAGCCAACCCAATATTGGTCTACAACTCCGTTCAAGTTTCCGTTTAGCAGCAAGGGAACACATATTTGGAATCAGTGTTCGAGGCCGCATCCAGCGATGTTCATCTGACCTCAAAAGGCTACGGTCTCCTTGATTCGAAAGTGTCCAATTTTAAAATGGTAATACGAAATTTGGAGGGCAATGCAAGTTGCTGGGTGTAAGATGAGTGGGAGGGTGGAGGGTAATGGCATCTTGCGCTTTTTTACCACTGGTGTGCAGTAATGCTGTGCTGGACGGCGTCGGACCACATCTGATCTAGATGAACATTTATGTAATCAGAAACAAGGTTCAGGATTCAGGTTCAGTTCGCAACATCTAAAATTTCTCGGTCGTAGAAATAATTCTGGAACTTTATGCAAAGATGTTTTATTGCGATCTAAACCCAAGCCCCAGGCGGGACTCAAAGCTGCAGCACCTACTAGCCGGGCAGGAATGGTGTGCTCCAATACACCAGCGACGCTCTTCGATCCAGTGTAGGTCAAAAATAAATTTCTGATCATGTTGAAATCGTTCTTCTTTTTCTTTACTTGTCAATTTCTTGCTCTTCCTTCTTCTTCGACGGCTTTCTTTTTCCCCTTGCAGCTTACAAGGGAAGGATAATAGGTGACCATTGGACCTGAGATGACACGTATATCACCGGATGCGGCTTCGAAATATTGGTTCCAAATATATGTTCCATTTCTGCTGTGCGCATCTGTGAACGGAGTTATGGACCATTTCCGTAGCAGGCTCCTTTGCCCTCTAGGTCCACGCAGAGCGGGCCAGTCACAAGAGAGCGGCTCAAGTAGGGTTGAAACTACGCTGCCTGCGGAGCAGTGATGGCGCAGGGGTAGAGGGGCGGCGTGGTGGGACGGGTGGTTTATGGTTCGAGTCCCCTGTGGTGTAGGTTTTTTGCACTTCCTAAAAAAGATCTGCCACAATCAACCAAAGCTCTCTTTGTCAAATAGCGACGTTTGGGCGAAACCGATTACCATGATCCCACTTCCCATACTTACATGTGAGTGATCAGTGCCTTAAATAACCCCCTTGGACGAATTCTTTTTCGACACACGGGGTCGGTTAGGCCAACACTGCCGTCCTATCTTCCAAACTATGTTCTCACCAGCTGTTGTGTTGGCGTGCCCTTTGGAGGAGTTCGGTCCTTCCGATACTTCACGCGTTCCTACAAGGCAAGAGAAGAAAATGGTCAGAAGTTTCGCATCCATCTTGCGAGATGCGCAATGCGGGAGCATCAAGGTAGAGGATGAAGAAGGTATCAGTGCGGAATCAGGAGAGGATCAGAAAAGAAGGAGGTATCAGCGGCACCCAAACGTTGCTCTTGGTCGACAGCTGGAAGCCATTCAAGGATCACGAAACCATTTCATCAGTTTTTGTAGATCTTACGAGAGTGAAAGTGATGAACATTCCGGTAGGAACAATCATTTCATCTCATTTCACTCCCGCGACTCAATTCTTCGAGTTGTATCGCTGATTTACGCTCAAATTTCTGCCCCAAGGTTCAGAACTTTTCTTACGTATCCATGGTACGCTGCCGGATGCCTGCACAATCACCCCGAGACGTATGATACTCCAATTCAATATCGTTTCCCTACTGACATCGTAGAGCACTGCTCTTACAGCGGCAGCGCCGATGTATTTTTATCCGCTGCGGTCATTGCCAACAGCTATTGTTTTGAACATTTCGTAGTGTTATTTCACAGTTGCTAATGTAATGAACGCATTGTTAGTCCTCTCGCCATGTTTTTAGCAACTATTCATGATAAATTGTATCTTCGTGCCAGTAGGAAGTTGTCAGTATGAAGACAAGCTCTCTCTGGTGACCTTTTCCGTTGCAATTTGACATAGAGAGCTTTGGTTGATCGCGGCAGATGTTTTTAGGAGGTGCAAAGGTCCTTGACCACAGGGGAGTCAAACCATAAACCATCCCGTCTCACCACGCCGCCCCTCTACCCCCTGCGCCACCACTGCTCGGCCGGCAGGGCCATTTCAACCCTACTTGAGCTCGCTCTCTTGTGACTGGCCCGCTCAGCGTGGACCTAGGGGGCAAAGGAGCCTGCTACGAAAATGATCCATAACCCCGTTCACAGATGCGCTCAGCAGAAACGGAACATATATTTGGAATCAGCGCTCGAAGTCGCATCCAGTGATATACGTCTCATCTCAAAGTTCCATGGTCTCCTAATATCTTTCCCTTGTTAGTTGCGTGCAGTGGCAGGGTGCGCTATTCTTGTGATTGTCTCTACCTCTTCACGACAAGTGCTTCTTCTGCAGTAACAACGACTTCTCTCTTGATGAAATCGTTCTACCATTTTTTAGGTACCGTCGAAGTCGTTTCCCGGGTTCCTCAAACTCTACATAGGTCCAAGATCTAATACTCTGATCCTGTACCACCGCAGAATCGCAGGCTGCGCTCCTTATCTTCTGATGCATCGTGGTCGCCTTGACATCTGGCTCAATGGCTTTGACATCTTCGCTCTGCACTCTAGACCTGACGTCCGTCAACTGCGACTCCTGCGCCCACTTTGCTGCACTGGAACATTAAAGTGCAAACTCTATGGAGGCCGACACAAATGTCTTCCCCCAATGATCCTGAAGACGGGCCGAGCATAATTCTTGCAGGATTGCGCTTGCTAGCAGAGGGCTGAACTGCCTCTTATCCATCATCAGAATACGAACGCAATAACTTTCTGCTGATTCCATTGTGTTAAGTGTTTTATGTGCTGAAGAATTCATGTGTATAAAATTTTATTCATAACAAAAAGAGCAATGAGATGAGAATTGATCGCTAAACAAAGAAGGACTAATACTTCAAGAAGAGAATCACAGTGATGTTAACCTGTACACGGGCAATATTAATTTAATAAAAATACTATTTAGGACTAATAAAACATCTTCCAAAACTCGTTCGCCTTTCGTTGACAAGTAGAGGAAACTGAGAAGCTGCAGCAGTCTGAAAGAAAGATTTTAAAAGGCTGCTGGTCGAAGGTGGAAAGTAGGAAGATGCTTTGATCAACTGGAGGTGTAGCCCCACCTCTCAGTGGTGTGTTGCATAGGCCGTTCACGATGGAGTTGAACACGGTGACCGCCTTCATGGAGCCGTCCAAGGCGTAGTCGTCGTCCGTTATCGTGTAGGTAACCTGGGGAGAAAAATGGCTGAGATCAGCGAAACGAACGGGAACAGTCAAACGTTAGTCGAATGAAGCATAACGTCTTAGACTTGGCTATGCTTGATGCACTACAACTCAAATCAGTTTTCGATTCACTGGCTATGTGGGCAAGTGCCGTATAAATCGTGAATCACAAGAACTTGATGCTATGGCTCCTGAAAGTGGTGTTCAACAAACCCCGATCTCTAGAGGAGCAACATCACCAGTTGAGCTGAGGAAGACGTAGGCCGGATTGGCCGGACAGTCACTGCAATCCCAGTCGGCTTTGGCGTCTTTCTGGAATCCTTCCCACACATTCGCGTATGACCTGAATGTTGCAGACATATGGAAAGGCAGTATGGAGTATTAGGGTGCACAACCAGAAAGGAACATACGCGAAGTTGTCGGAAACGACCAGAACGACGTTAGGGACGAGTACTCGGTCGGCGTCGTCCGAATAGCTTCCACAGCCAAACTGCGACCGAAGCAGCGTGAACAGGCTGAAATTCATACTAGCTTATCCTTGTTCACCATCTGTTTTTATTCAAGAAACCTATCCGATCAAAAGCTAGGGAAAGGAATACGATTATGCCTATTTAGTAAAATGAAATGGTAAAACTCCGCATAAGCCGTGTTTTTGTCAATATGGCACTATCACATCGGATCAGACTCATGGTCAGATCAGATATGTAGTTATGTTATTCACTTAGATAAAGCCTTAGAATTCTAATTTTGATATATTGGATATATTAGGCTGTTGAAAAATTAATAGCCGTAACGAGCCGCATGCATCAAACTGCTATAAGTCAGCTGCAACGCAAGTTTATTAATCTTAGTAAAAACCACCGGAATTTTTACATTTTTGACAACGAAAGGAAAATAAATCTAATCCTTTACAACAAAAACTGAGATCGCAGGGAGTAAAAAAAATCAAGGAGGGCACATTCAACATCGGCCAAATAAGTGAGTTGTTTCAGATGAGAATCAAGCACTCGCGAGAAGTGATAGTCAGTGGGGAAAGTTTGGGAGAATATGGCGTTTTAGGGACAACTTCGAGTGATTTGTGAGGTGTGTGGCCTGGCGTTGTACTGCCACAGGAGCGACTCCTCTATTCACTGCCGGCCACAATTTTTGCAACCTCTCATGATTCTGAGCAGAAGAAACTGCTGTGACTGCCTGATCAGGTTGCAAAAAGAAGTAATGGATTACACCTTTACAACACCACCACAAATTAAGCATAACTTTTTTAGGGTGAAGGTCGGATTTAGAGAGGGATGTTGGAGGAGCATCCTTATCTACCCAAACAAATCCTCGCTTCCTGTTATTGTAATGAACGCATTTTTTATTTACAGTTATAGCACGGCTTACAAAAGGTTTATTTTTAAACCGAACTATCGGTTTGCAGTAAGTGTCGAACACGTCATCGGTCAGTTCATGAGGTACCCACTTCGACATCTTCTTCACCTTGCCGACCCTCGCTAAATGTCTATTATTCCCGCATTATACTGCACGTATACTTGTCTCCGGATTGGCTTCGACTGCTGTCCTCAAAACTTCATGGTCAAGCGACGACCCGGTTCTTCCTCGAGATCAAAATCGCCAGAAGCGACTTTTTCAAGCCTCAACGTTGCTTCGCAAGGGTTATGGCATGCCTCTGTCGCAGAATCTCCCAATTTACAATTCGTAGGGCATAATGACTCGATAGTCGCAGTCGGTCCATGATTTCACAGAGCCCTGGAAAAGTCGACCACAACAATTAGAGCGACATCCACATATGATTTTTGAAAGAGCTGGAAGAGCCTACCGAGGGAAAAAATTGTTTTTTATACATACCTCGAGACAGAGAATTAATTTTGCGTCAGCCTAATATTTTTCCTAATTTTTCATGATTTATCTCTCGTATCAATTTCTATTGCACGTTATTTCCTTTTAATCTTTCTTCGCTTTCAGAATTTTAGCAATTCAGAATTTTTCATTCTAGATGAAGACAGCAACGCACCTGTTGATGTCGTCAGCGCTGATTGCTGCGTTTACTGAAACGACATCAGAATTTATACATGTATTACTTAGTAGAATAGGGCATCAATGTCACGTTGACGAACTGTATTATTAAACGAAACGTCACCTTCAAAGTTGTCTTCGGCAACCTTTTTCGTCGTGGATGTAGAAAGATCCACTGCTGCAGTGACCGTATGCTTCGCCGGTGCAGCTGTGGGGGAATTCGTCGTGGATGTAGAAAGATCCACTGCTGCAGTGGCCGTGTGCTTCGTCGGTGCAGCTGTGGGGGAATTCGTCGTGGATGTAGAATCTTGTAGTGCCTTAGTAGTCGAATGCTTCTCCGGTGCAGCTGTGGGGGATTTCGTCGTCGAAGGAGCTGCAGAAGTAGTTGGAACCGGAGTTGTGGTGAAGAATGTTCCGTTCTTCCACTTCTGTAGATTGTCAAATCCACTGCTCATATCTGCAAACAAGCTGAGGGTCTAATGCTTGCGAGCGTATTTTGTTTGGAGGCTCACCTTGGTAAGCAGCCAACGACGATAGAACGGCCGCTTGCTTACCGCCTCCATATGCTATCATGGAGACGTGAGCTGAAAGTATGCTGGATGTTCTTCGCTTGATTCAAGGTTGGAACAATAGTTCGCAAACTCCGAGAAGAAGAGGAGAGAATTTTGTGTCACAGCAAAGCAGTTGCGTAGTGAACGGTTTGCAGTTACTGACCTGTGTAGATGGTGTTGAAGTGGCTCAGAATGGTGTTCACATATTCTGTCACCTAAAACATCTTCATGCGTTAGCTCAAATAGCTATTCAATAGAAGAAACTCACGTTAGCGGCCTCTTTTCCCGAAAGATCAATTGCCACAGCCAGGTCAATGAAGCTCAAGTCGCAACGAGCTGGAAAACGAGTTCGTTACAGGCATGGCATTCTAAATCCCACTAATTTCTGTTCACTGCTCACCCTGGGTTGGCAGTTTGCAGTCCAAGGCCTGGACGTTCTCGTAGTAGTCGGTACTTTGTAGGTCTTTTTGTAGGTCTGCTGAAGAGATTCGGACTGTTCGCTCAGCGGGAACGACCAAATTCCAGAGGTCGTCTCCATAGATTTGAACGTTTCCACTGGAATCGTCCAACGCGTAGACCAGTGGACAAACCGCTTGTATCTAATAGAAAGGGAATTAGATGAAGTATGCATCTAATTAATAAGGCTTGAGTTCCTGTTTGTTGTTTTAAGATATAGGAACGATGCTAGAATGTAGAATGGCGCATCTCGAAAGGATTGACCAACGCCGTCCTTTATCCTTCTGGAGTGCGTATTGGAGCTATGTAATGAATCGAGACGGCCACGGAGTGAAACGGAAGTGCTTTACTCTCGTAGAAAAATCTAGCAACAATCCTGGGGAGATGACTGGGATATCCCGATATATGAATCATTTCGGAATATACGCAAAAGCCAACGGGACAGCGGGAGGGACAGCGCTTAACCTTGGCACACCGACATATTCGCTGTCACTTCAGCGCTATTAGAGGAAAATGTGTTCAACTCACATTTTTTGCGGCTACTCTAAGATCGGCCTTCTGCGTGTCCTCATCTCCAATAGGATCGAGAACTCCGGAGCTGAAAACGTTATCTTCAGAAACTAGATACGGTTGCTGAACAATTTCGATGAAAAAGTTTCTTCGAGTCTCACTGCTATAGACCACTCCTTAAGTAAAGATTTCCATAAAAATAGTCATTCTATGTTAAAACACATCAACAGTACAGTTTCACCTAAGATTCAAAGGCTCTTAAGACGGCTCGATTTTATGAGCACTTGGGCAAAAAAGTTCGATTTATCTCCTGCAGCCGAGAAGATTCTCCTTCTAGTAATTCGGTCTAAAAAACCCCTTCAAGCACCGACATGAAGGATTAATGGTCAGGCGTTAGAAAAGTTGGCGAAGCTCAATATTTGGGCTTTGTGACCTATGTTTTTCAAAACACTGCTGACTTTTGGTGAAAAAATCCGGTTTTCGCATCTGTAATCCCTTCAGAGTTCTAAAATCCAGTCTTAAAGAAATACACCTAGCGGCCTTTACATCCGATGGTACCTATGGTGGAAAATGGGGCAACAGTGTTCAACCCAACCAGGAAAATACTGATCTCTTGGAAAGCATCCAAAACAGCTTCGCATGGAAGCTTATAATGAGATGTTTTTTAGGAGATTACAATTCACTCCCCAATGGTTCTCAAGTTCGGCGCTTTTTGGTCTTCCATCGCTAAACAACAGAAGAAAATGGTTGTTTACATATTCTCGCGATAAAGCTGTTAATCAACCCAGGGGATTACATTGACGGGATACTAAGGAAGACTGTAAGAAGGAAGTTCAAACTCCGAGCCCCTTCGCTAAGCCATGACCTAGAGCAGACTTCCTAATCTTTAGGCTTCTCACGGAATTTGACTTATTGCTTGGCAAGCACTACGATTCGAAGACGCTATCTGTGAAAGCGTGAAGGTTTATCAGAGGCAACGCGGAAATCTCTCGACGACCGGACACTAATGTTGTTGCATTGCTTAATTTACGGAACGGTTATGTTTTCGTGTCACACATAGTTTGGTGTTGTTTTTACCCGCTGTTCACGCTAGACTTCCGTCTATGCCTTAATAAATAGAATATAAAACATAAAAACATACAACAAGAGGGGCTAATTTGTCTTCAACTCGTTTCAGTACCGCAGCATTTTTCTGGGAGCAGCTGAGTTTTACCATGAATAAGACTCAAGCCTTCCAATCACTTGGAGGAACTTGCCCCATGCCCATCAGTTCTTTCTCAATATATCCGGATTGCGAATTCCCAAGCCGGACTTAATGCAATCGTCCAGGGTTAAATAATTGATGATAGATGGATCTCCTTCGAGGTCTAATCTCGTTTAGCTGCCAGGCTTTCGTTAGATAGCCAACATATTTAGAGATAGTGTCCCTATGCTACTACTTAGGACAAATGTGTGCCCCTATTAAGATGTTCCGATTAACATCGACCGCTATTCTATTGTGTACCTCTACTGGCAGCCCGCAAAATCTGGTACCGGTAACAATGTGGTGCGTGCTGCTCCCACTACGACGAAAACTATATTTGATGATTCCTTGCTCTTCGCTGGCTTTACTACGAAAGACAGAGAGGTATAGTGATGTCAGGCAAGGGCGGAGAGTCATTGGTCGAGTAGATTGTTCAGCGTAGCCAAGATTGGTACAATATTTATTGCGGCTTACGTTTCGGCGTCGTCGCTTTGTTCATAGTCTGTAAAAGTCGAAGTCATCTGAGAAACGACCCTCCCAAATGTCATTTCGTTCTGCTGGAGCCCATCCAAAATGCTAAGGAACTACGAAAAGCTGGCGCTCTACGTCGCCCTCTGCGGGTTTTAACCAGTGGGTCGTGACCCATTTGGATCCCTGATGCGGGCGGTCCCAAGGGCTCTAAGCTCATTCATCCATCTTTCGTCCAGCTAGAATGACGGTGGTCTCTCCTGTTCACATCTAAGATTAGCCATTTTTAGACCTTTTACGGCATCGTTTTCGTAGTCTCTTAACCTTTTGAATGGGTTCCTGCTGAATGAAATGGCATTTGGGAGGGTGGTCTCTTAAATGACTTCAACTTTTTCAGGCTCTGAAGAAGGCGACGATGCCGAAACGTAAGCTGCAATGAAGAGTTGTACCAATCCTGGCTACGCTGAACAAACTACTCGTCTATTGCAACTTCAGAGATGCCAAGGTTCATCGAGAGTCGAACATAAAAAGTCATTAGTTCTCCCACGCAGATAAACACACTTTTCATTCCTGAGTTACACACGCTGTGCTCTACCTGCCGGATCAACACCACGACATGGTTTGTCCCAAGGGTTTCCTTTCGTTTCGCTCTGCATATTGTGCATATTAAATGTGAATTATGCCCACGCCGGGTTTACAACTGACTGAGACTTTGAACATTTACTATGAACCATTTCCAGAATTTCACCACTAATAGTGAAACTCCAGAGTTCCGGTTTTGATTGGTATTGCTGTTGGGTCCAAATTTTCGAGCACGTTCTTGCCGTTTCTGTTATCATTGCGCTACATAAGCTTGTCCTTATACTTACTGCAAACAGGCATGAAAAGGCAATTGGACTTGACTGACCGCCAATGGTCGCGTGGAAACGAACTCACTTTGCCTGTCCTGCAAACAGCACACTGCTCTGGAAGAACGGTCGACGAAGCTGTTGTACATTCATCTCCTTTGCCAGGGCGTTAATTGCCCTAAACTTTGGATAACTAATAAACACTCGATCAAGTTCTATCACACAAAACGATGGAATCCGCTTAGTAAACGTGCTACTATGTATGTACACACTCACGTGTCGATCCTGGTATGTCCGCTTGAGAACGTTTCTCTGTAGGTGATATTGTTGATAAGTTGACCGACAACAGCTTTGAAGTTGTCGAAGGAATAGTCGCCGTTGTTTGGAAGAAGGCTTAAAATTTTCTCTTAAAATCTCTCACTCGCCCGACATGAACACGCTTTACCTCTGTTATCAAGGAGATTTCTAACTGTGCGATTTCACAAAGGGTCGTTTCTTTTCGTTAGCATGGACCTGAGCTTAGGGTAAGGAGGCAGGGTAAAGAGGGCTGTCTCAAAAATGAGGCCAAGAGAACTAGGGCAGTGCAATAAGACTTGCAATAAGACAAAAGGTTAAAAAAATAAAATATTATAGATCAAATAAATTACATTTATAAATAAACATAAAAATAAGTAAAGGCATTTATTTGTATTATTTTTGTATTATTTGTATAGCACTGTAGAGTTTCAAAATTATGCTTATATTGTAATTTTAAAAACTTATCAGATGAATTGCTGTTGCTTCATTCACACAATTGTATTTGAACATAGTGTGTTCATTTTGTTTTCATTTGCAAAATTCAATTGCTAGTACCTAAGTAAAACTCAACAATATATTGGTCAACACTGTACTAACAACTGAGCTAATTAGTTGCCTTCTTCACTGATAAGTCTCTAGACAACAAATTTTAAACGTTTAGTATGAAAATAGAGGAGCAACAAAGCGTGTTTAACGTTGTTGTCAGATCTCACTGTTTTGGTTGTTATTCTCTTTTAGTCACGATTTTTGAGGCGCTGTGCCTTGTGCTGTTGAAGAACTATGAGATTTTGAATATTTTTTACGTGTAGATTTAGCCAACTAAATGCCGTCTCTTAAACACTGAGCTAATTTCCGAATAGAGGATTGTCTTTAATTAAACGCGGGGTGCTTTTAAATGATCTGAAGACCATTTTATATTCACGCAAATAAGTCGCGAATTAGCGAAAATACCTAGAGCCCAGTCGGAACATGCTACAATGAAAATCTCACTATTGCTGATCGTTGTAGATCATCAGCTGGAACTGCGTCGAGTTCTTAGCGTTGTAGACATTCTGCGCGGTTTGAAGAATGAAGTTCAAGCTCTAAAATACAGTGATGACATAATCTCAGGTCACATAGATGCTCACTGCAACAGTCAACAAAGGAGAATTCCGGCTGACCGTATTCTTTGACTGATCACTGAGAATTTCGGAGAGTTCCACAGCGTAATAAGCCATCTCACACACTGAAATATGGTGAAGTTATCATCGATCAGGCTCTGGCAGTAGGGACTGGTTTTAGTAGAGCGCCTACCCATCGGTGGACAAGGGAATTCAGCCAGCAGGTCCGTTGTGAGACCGATCTTCGCGTCAGCTGTGGTGTTGAAGACCCATGCGGCATTTCCAGTGATGTTTGACAGAACCTGCGGTGGAAGTAGTTTAGATAGCGCTTTCTTCTTACCTTTGAAGTTGAAAAAATACGCTGGACAACCTCAGTATAGGGAAGACGTTAACCCACCTAGAGAAGCGCATAAATAACTTCTACAATGACAAAGACCACCTTTGAGGCATCTATTTGCTGCTAAAACGTAAGCAGGTAGCGGCTCATCCGGAAGTTGAGCTTTCTCTACGCTAGTCAGCAGAGGCCGCAAATGTTGTTAAGACATGGAGAAGGCAGTCACCCCGAACCTTAGCTAAATACCTGCTCCACACACGTACTGTTAAATGCCTTTGTTTTTATAGACTCCATATCTAGTGGTTCTCAACTTCACAGACTAACCGTTCTCGTCTCCGCATCGTAAACGTTGTCATCGCCGACGAAGAAGATATCAACGCCCATTCCCTTGAGGTCACCGGCTACATTCATGCAGTCTATCCATGTTTCTGGCGTCATTGGGTAGGGCCTAAATAGGATTCCTTCTGAAACTGCCTTCAGAAATATTTGAATGTGACTGGAGACTTACTGCCCGTCCGAGAGGAAAACCATCGCACGGCCGTGAGTTGTGCCACTGGCTTGCTTGAACATGTCCCTTCCTGCCTTCATTGCTCTGTAAATTTTCAGAAAATATTTAGCAGAATTCCTCATGCGAGTAATTCATCCTAGGAACGGTAGAAAACTCACGCAAGTGTGTTGGTCGTCCCGCCTGTGTAGTGGATTCCGTTCACAGCAGTCTTGAAGTCGCTGAGCGGGCGATCTCCCAACGTTTGAACTACGCTAACATCGGAGCTGAAATGCTGTAGTTTAGATCACAGCACCTACAAATACATGTGTGGATGCCTTAGGCGAACCTGAATGAAATTATTCCCGTACGCGTGTCGTCGCCGTCTACTGCACCAGAAAGCGAGTATTGAGAGATGAAGTCAGTGGCGAAGTCGGCATATTTCTAGATAAAATCAACTTTTCCCATATTTTTCCTGTGTTATGTTTAAAAGTTTTAAAGAATAATAATCGCACCCAAGTGGATAAATGCAGAGAAAACAAAACCAGATATTCCTCAAATCTATCTAGGCTGCTTGGTTTGTATTACAGCTATTATGGCTATTTAAGGACCCTTTCCCCAAACATTGTATTTTAGGGAATGAAGTGACGACAAGTTTGAAATTTGTGAACTACTCCTCATGACGGATACTTCAAGGAATAAGAAGTGTGTGCTCGTTGTAGGCTCTCGAAATGTCGTCTTTTTTCTGTTGTGAACAAATGCCCTTTCAGAAAGGTTTCCGGATACGTTTCATCGAAAGTGACCAGCAAGTATATGAATCCTAAACTCGACCTAAGCGTTATCACGAAGAGAGCGGTAAGGTTTATTCTTTCTAAGTTATGATGGAGCCTATACTCTTATGCCTATTGGAGAACTGTTGGAGAACACCTAAGATTGCATCTGGAATGAAAGCTGCTATTACGTAAATTGGTCCCCACAAATATGAAGGAAAGGGCTCGTTGACGAATAAGCTTGAAGTCCTCTTCACTACTTCTGTCCACTTAAGAGCACTCATACTCAGAGCTTTTGAAGAAGTACAGTTTTTTGGCGATGAGATATCTTCTTGTATGTGACCAGACCTGTTATAACTACATATTAGGTCGCTGCTTTCTGGTCGATTTTTCGTGGCTACGAATGTGCCTATTTCAGGCATTGTATACAGTTTCTGAAACCGCAAAAACCCCGTTTTTTTTTCGTTTTTTTAATTTTTTATCATTTATGCTGTTGTGAGATAATTGCCTCTTTCCGAGTTTTTGACGTCGTTTCTACTCTACTACAAAACAACAGGATATGCGGATGCCCTACTTATATTATTGGAAAAGTGGACACAACGCCGAGGCCACAGTTCGTAACATCAACGTTGGATTTAAGGAGGATTTCGCTGAGGAACGCACAATTCGCCACTGGTTCGCTAGATTTCCATTTGGAGATGAAAGTGTCGAAGACGAAGACCGAGGTAGGCCCCATCACATTTTAACGACGACCAACTCGAAACCATGGTGGAAGCGGATCCGCGTCAGACTGTGAGAGAGCTAACACAGCATTTATATGTGACCGGAAAAGTAAAGGAATCGGTCGAATGGATCCCGCGCACGAACTGACCGCCGGGCAGATGGTGAAGGGCCACGACACCTGCTAAGGGTGCGGAATCTGAGGGAACCGTTTTTGGACATGATCGTGATATGCGACGATATAACAGTCGTCGTCGCTCTGCACAATGGCTGGACAAGAATGAGAGCCCCAAGGAGGTGCCGAAACCAAGTCTCCATCTTAAGAAGACCATGGTGACCGTGGACAATGGCTGGTGTGGTCCATTACAAGTTCTGGAAGACTGGAGAGACTATCACAGCGGAAAAGTACTGTGCAGAAATTAATGTAATGCAACAGAATTTGATTAAAAAACAGCCGGCTTTAAGCAAAGTTATAACCTGTCACAATTAACAGCCGGCTCCAAGCAAAGTTATAAACTGTCACAATTTTTTAAAATCAAAATCCGTCCCTTCATATGCAACGACCTAATACAAAATTTTAAGGAAAATGCTTAAGTCCAGTGAAGCACCTACCCGTACGAAAGGCTCAACCACGCTTTGAGATGTGTCGAAAACGACGATGATGTCAAGCTTCTGGCACTTCGGGGTGTCTAGAAAGAGCCTTCGGTTCAAACTGTCCAAAGATGCCTCATGTATGTAGGATTGACAGATTGTGCCTAATTCTAGTAAAAGCAGTTTACGGTAATGACTCACCATCCGTTGCCGGCTTATCGGCAGCAAACACAGCAGCATTTGGCACGGCAACAGCGTCGGAATCTGTCGGTAAATAGCGCTAATAAAGTCAAAGCGGAAACTGGAAAATGCTCTGAAACGCCAACTCACATTGGCAGAATAATGTGGAGAAGGGGTTGTCAGTCGCCATTTTGCTCCAGGTATCGTAGGACTTCCTTACAGTCGTCAACTTATCGAAACCGCTGGAGACATATACAAAATCACGGGTAGGCCACCCAAAGCTTAAGGCCGACTAGCAAACTTACGGTAACTTGATTGCGGTGGGTATGACGGCACTCACGAACACTCCCTTTAGACGAATGTCGTTTGCGGCATCGACAGCTCCACTAAAAAACCTTCTGCGCTTTCAGACACCCGGACACTTATAGGATCGTTTTCCAAAATAAGAAAGGCTTTCCACTACTTTCTCACCTAAAAAATATGCAGCTAATCGATGTTATTTATCTAGATGTTAATCAATCACTCCAGTGTAAAAGTTCATCACATTATTGTCGCCCAGTCTTCAAGATTTTTGCTGGAAACTTTGCAAAAAGTTCAACTCTTGCCATTTCAAATATACTTTTAAAATGAATAGATCTTAAAGAAAAATAATTGAGCCATGTTTTAGCACGCATTTAAAAGTTTAACTTCAAAGAAATTCGCCGCCCGGGTATACGCACAGTAGCCAAGCGAACCGCAACATACACTGGATGATCGGAGATGAGGACAGCCTCCAGAGGAGTTTGCTGTGTGAGAAGCGAAGCGACAACTCCGTAAGCCGGGAGTACGTCAATCGAGTTCGCAGCGTCAGTGAACGGCAGTGAAGTAAGCTGGAAGCGAACAGCTGGGGTAGTGGGACGAAAACGTTGACATTCTTTGAAAAACGCATTTTATAGTCGTAGCCTCTAACTTTAATCAAACTTTTTTCTAATGTCGAAATTCACACCTGGTTCCAAACTATCAAGAACGATGGAGCATCTGACACGAAATCACCGATTTTCATTCCGCCGTTCAACGAAACTACTGCTACACGCACGCCGCTTCCGAATGGAATTCCATCTGCGAGCTGAAAAAGAGTGGCTTTTCTTAGAGAATCTTTCATCTACATAAAAAAGGTAAAGGGCAGCGACCAACCGTTGCTCCAAGTTGTACCAGAGCCGCTTTTTTCGTATCGCCTGTGGGTGATGCTAGGGTGTCAACCAAAAGTACAACATCACGCTTGAGCACTCCGTTGCAATCTGAAAGCAATAGCATATGCTGAAACTATTTAGAACTAGACTCCACAACACAAGTGGGGCCGGTTGCACAAACATTTGGTGGTCACAACGGGTGCGGCCGTCGAAGAGTGCTGTGGCGCGGGTACGGTAGTTCCGACGACGATTGGCTGAAGTGACTGGCAGACCTCCACAGCTCGGGATCCGTCTGCAAAGAGAATCCTTTCAATTATTACACGGGCAATGCTTAGGTTTTTAATTTTCTTTTCGATATCTGAATATCTCAGCGCCTTCCTTTGGCTCGGTTTTTCTTGAAAAGGTCAAGTCGTACTGTAGCTAATGCGTTCTTGACGAGATGAGTGGTCTGATGAAGTTGAAGTCTAATTATGAAGGTGTGTTGAAAAACAAGACTTTATTATAATGTTCTTTAGAATTTAAGCAACCACTGATTCAGACCTTTAACATATGGAAACGGTTAATCCAGGTTGATCCCTCAATCACACCGTTACACGTGGTTACCGTAAGAATCGGAAATGGTCAATCCCAAACTTCCTTCAAGAGAAAATGTTGGAAACTCACTAGAAATTGAGTCACTTAGAGTCTACAAATACCTAAATGTGTTTTTAACATCTTTCTAATTGATAGAAAAAGTGTTCTGTTAGTTTTTTTTCAAATCTTCCCTGGTTGAAAAACATGGTTTTCCTCCATATTTGCACAGAAACAGTTTCATCGTTTAAATCACGATTTTTATGTAGACTGAATTAAAACTAAAAAATATTGAGCATGCTTGGTTTAATGGAGAGGTCTTCTTTTTGCCAGACATCATACTCGGGTGTGGTGGGCATTGGGAAGGGACTCGAACTCGTGCGTGTGTGTCGTTCTAGCTTCGCGTAACGCCCAGACCACCCAAGGACACTGGCTTATCCATTGGCTCCACAAGTCACTATATAGTCCAATGCGTATTCAGCCGCCTTCCATGATAATACCATGCATCGCCTGCCAGATTCTTGTGGAAGCACTCCGCTGCATTAGCTACAAGTGTGTTTATAGCAGTCCATAAGCACGAAGGGTCAGATATGCTACAAAGAATTTCTGGCTAAATAGACGTTGTTGAGCAACACATCGTAATCAAACCAATTCAAACTGCACCGTCTACATAATGCTGCCACTACCACTGCACATCTGCACTATCCTGCTTTACCAACCTGTCCACACGGGACATTGGTATATCCGTGTATCGCAGCTTGTACGGACTCCTATGCATTGCTGCAAGGAATGAGGCACCACTACCACCTGGTGAGGTACTTGCAGGTTGCACTGCAGGAGAAGATGGGCTTGATGGCGTTTCCCATAAATTGTAAATGTATCGCCTCCAAAAACTAGTTTCATCCTACAGCATCCGGAACCTTCTACAATATTTTCCGTGATTGCTATCAAAAGCAATTAATGTTCCTTCCTCTATGGTTTTTCAGTGCACCTTCGTCACGAAGCAATAAAATGAATAAACATTTCATTTGGGAGGGGGGGGGGAGGGAGTGGAATCACTTTCCCATCCTTATTTTTGCTTTTCTGCAAGTTCTTCGGTTCTAGCGCATGACCTATTATCCGATGCCAAAACGTATGCCTTATTTCATTAAGTTAACAGCTGTTTGTCCTTACTACCATCATTTTGAGAACAGTGAGGTCATAGTGTAAGGAAATACTGAATCTTTGTATGTTTTGCAATATTCATCAACTGTTTACCGAACACCTCCTGGCGATTGATCGCTTACTGTTCTCGTTTTCTTGAACATTAATTACCTAACTTGTTTCCTCACTGCAGAGTAATCTACATACGTATATTACTGAGTCTAACAAAGGGCTGGAAACTCCAGACCGCTGGATTATGGCTTGGCCTACTTGTACAACACTACAGAAGGAATTTATAATTTCGAGGCAAAACATTCAAAAGAATGACTAAGTTGGATAGAACCTCGGGTAATCGGAGGCTTTATCTTGATCATGAGCACTACCGCTCGCTGAATGAAATTTGGTCCTTTTCACGAGTAATTTTTCTAGAGGAGCCATCCACTGTACGTGTTGCGAAATTATGCAATCGCTTCCTTCTGGAGACGAGCAATCGGCAAAAATCTCAGCGCACATTGCTGGAATTTGCCTTATCAGCGCCTAAGCCGACTTGTGATAGGCGATGTTCTTTGTAACCATGCTCAACTATCAGTTTGAGCCGCCTAAGTAAACACTGCTCGCAGAATCCCTGAACCTGGTCGAAGTGCTACAGGTGCCGTCATCATCACTTTCAGTGATGACATACGATTTCAGTGCGGTGGAAGTTGGGGTCTATCTACAACGTCACTAAGCTGAAGCTGGCACAGAGACGATGCAAATAGACACTCAAAACTTTTCAGTGAACCATTATGAGTATTAGGCAGAAGACACTTAACATTGCTTGCATTTTCGGGTGCAGTGAAAGAGCACATCACCTTATGAGGGCTCAAAGCAGGCTCAGCTTCTTTCGCACGAGTGCGAACTTCAATAAGAATAGGAATCGAATGCAGTTGTCGCAGTCACGTGTTGGGAAGAGCTGTCGTTTACGTGCACTCCGAATAGAAGTTCTTGGTTCAAGAACCTTTCAGGCCATCAAAGCCATCCATATCTCCGGATCGCCTATTGTCAGCATACTTGTATGCCGGGGACACTGGCTTGCCCAGCAGCTGTCAATTGTAACTCATTGTATATGCCAAATACTCATTAAAATTGCCTCCATGATTCTCAATAGAAGAACAATGCTCACACAGGGATTCAATAACGCCCTTCTTTATCGTTTTACTTTATTCGTTAGTTTTTTTTTACATGCGAGTGAAGTAGTACACGTGTAATCGTCAGCAGTCTTCCTTGACATCGAGTATTTCTGGAGACGATTTTTTTGTTTTATTAGGAAACGCTTAGATGTTGGATAAAATGCGTTCACCAGCGCGGAAGTAGAGTTGGAGTAAGTGGCGCATCTCGTAAAGGGAATGACTAATGCCGTCCGCTATCCTTTCCCCTTAACCGTTTTTCCACTTAAAAAAGAAAAATATCGCTGTGGTCGAACTTGATGTTAAGGCAGGCAAAACCACCAAAACAAGAAACAATCGCACATTTGGGCCACTACACATCGCTACCCAATCAAAGCGCAGATGCGAAGCCCGCAGCAAAAGCCTCACTTACCAGTCACTTGAGCAGACGCAAATGTTGTTCCCTTTAGGGCGCTCTGAACGTCGGCCAACTTCACTGATCCTCGTAGTGAGAACAAGGCCGACACTGTGTCACTGCGGAACAAACACATCATCAGAAACTGGAGTCGCAGCAGTACGAGTAGATGACAAACTTACTCAAGCTTCTCAACAGCAAGTGTGCCGACAGAGAACTTCTTCTGTAGATCATTTGTCAACTAAACAGTCGATTACATACGAAGGTTGCTCATGAGGGTTTAGGGTAGCTCAAGCTTGCTTTATACTCACTTCTGTTTTCAAGGCATCAGCCGCCTTGCCTGGTGCTGAAGAAGACAAGAAGAACCCGGACGAGGAATCTAGATGTTGAACAATTAAGGTATTATCGAAAGGTTTCGGCGTTGCTGGAAAGTTCCTGCAGCGCCACTGCAACAACCTCGGAGATTGTTCCTTTCTCCACAGGATTTAGACAAGAAGTTTCTTCCAAAGAAAGTTTAGAAACGAGTCATTCGAAAGTTTTGACTTCGCTTTTTTATTTTACATTGCTGAGCATATAGTAGCAAAATTGAGAGAAAAGGCAGAGAATGGGGGAGATTGTTCGAAAATTTCAGGCAAATGGTCCTACTTTGGCTGAATTAGTTGCGGGAATTGAATATGGAGATGTTGGGAACACCGAAGACGAACTTACCGTGCTTTGTGGCGAAAAGGATAATGAAGACAATAGACAGTATGAGAAAGACAATATTGGTCACTATAAGACCTATCCGCACGGTGTCCATGGTTGCTTACACAGTGGCGTACCCTAAACGCGTCACCATTAGGATAGATTCAGCTCTTCAAGATAAGGTTTTTCACGGCATAGAAAACGTCCATTTAGAATGACTCAGAACCACCATCCAGAATTGGAACAAAGAAGTATGTAGTGCGAAGTGACGCAGTGTCTGCTTCTCCTCCTTGCTAAGGTTGATGACAACGGCCATCTAATGTCAAAAAAATCCAGGTACTAAACAACTTCTGTTTATACAACTTATGTCTTCGTGAATATTAGAGCGAAAGAAGAGGTAATTAGTAGATAGGCCCTCATTTTTCAGGTTGCTCCGTAACTTAGGTTACGACGTGATGTAGTAAAATCTCCCTAGATGAAGCAGCGCAGTTATCGAGCAACCGAAAAAAAACTACGAAACCCTCGGAATAAGAAGGCGCAAAGTAAAATTGAAGTATCAGCTCCCGAAAGGAGAACCTGCTTTGTTAGAGTACGGGAATCGCATCGCTCGTAGTGCTTAAATGCCCAGACGTTATCGGCCAGCCTGCATATCTCACTGCTGTGATGAGTCAGAAAAGAGGGTGGTATCGTTGATAGGACACAACGTTCGTTATCAAATGACACTGATTCAGGCGCTCTCAGAAGGTTGTGCAAGGCTGATTAATCAGAGGAACACCGACGATCCAAAGCTCAGACAAAATGTTTGGAAAGCCATGGGGTGTGCTCCACTAACGATTCGAAGAAAATCGTTCTAAACGCGTTTCTAACAAGAAGCGGGAAGGGCCTGAAGTGTAGGTCTAAGCAGGGGGGAGCGAGTCATATAGGGAGCATCCTCACCTCTCAATTAGTATACAAATGTGTTTATTCTTTGCCAAGTCGTTAGACCCAAAGAGTAGGGGTCCTTGAAGTCACAATGAAATACGATCACGAGTTTGGGGGTCTTGTACTCTTGCGGTGCCTTTGCTGGCAAGCGGCTCGGAGCGCAGTGGATAGTGACGCTGCTTCATGGGAGGAAGGTCGGGGGTTCGATCCTTCTGCGCTGCTGTGTTTTTGCATTTCAACTGATTGGTTGAGATTTGGGGGATTCCGACGTCTATCATTTTCAGACGTTTTTTCCTAATTTTCCGGCTGCACACTGTGGTATTCAGCAGGATGATGTATAAATGTTCAACATCAGTGATACTCAAGTACAAAGTGCTTGAGGCAGCAATGGGCACAATACTGGCAGTGTATAAAGGCTACAGTTTTCTCACACTCTGTTTCCACACATTGAACAATGACCACGAGATTAACCATCCAGTTCGGATTTTCAAAGCGACCAGCATGTGACGTCGGATGTGGTTAAAATGAGAAACGCGGTCTGTGGATCCCGCAAATTAACTAAACGGCATCGTTACACTCTTTCCCTCATCTTTGCCTGTCACTTGGAAATCAGAGGTCTGCTGGAGGTTTTCTAAAAACTGACACCAACAATATTCGCGATGATCGAGTGATGATCCGCCTGGTCACTCTGAAGTGTGGCCCATCTATCCATGTGGACAAGGAACCTTCAAGGAAAGAAATCAAGCTGGTCGAACGGATGGCCAGCATACTAGAGTACTTCCAAGCACCTCAACTTGAAGTTGACCATGACGTTGTGGTTAAAAATCGGTCAGTAATAAACAAGTCGTAAGAAAGTTGCTCAACACAACAAACAACCGGAAAACGTCTGAAACTGGTATAGACGTCAGAATCCCTCAAATCTCAACCAATTAGTTGAAATGCAAAAAAGCACCAGCGCAGAAGAACTGAACCCCTCGCGTGAGGCAACGTCACTATCCACTGCGCTCCGAGCAAATGCCGGCCGAGGCATTGCGGGCGTACAAGGCCCCCAAACTCGTGATGCGCCGTATTCCACTGTAACTTCAAGCTCCCCCTACTCCTTGGTTTTAGCAACTTGGCAAAAAATAAACACATTTTTATACTAGTTGAGAGGTGGGGCTTCTCCACATATGACTCTCTCCCCCCGTTCAGACATACGCTTCAGACCCTTTCCTTGTAAGCTCTAGAAACGTTCCGCGATATCATTTCAACACCTTCGACAATTTCATGTGACATTATTGTGCCTTTGATCACCTCACAACAATTTCAAACTTTTACGCATTCATTGTGCGAAAATCTACCTATCAAGCTCAATGCTATTTATGAAAATAATGAACTTCCTAGGGAAGGAACTCAAGCATACCTAAGCAGGTAACGTCAATTCCACTGCGAGAGTCTCTACCCTTCAAGCAGTCGAGAAATGAGTTCCATTCTGCTTCCATTCTGACACAATACTAGAACCTACGTACCGAAACAAGGACTTCGAAAGTTCACCACGGAATCGTGCAGCCACACAAAGCAGTACATTTCAATATGCAGAAGAAAATGTGAAATGTGATGATAATGGTAACGCATCTCAAGAATTCGATCATATGCCTCTGCCCCAATGAAGTGCTATCTTTACATTTTTCTGCTGTCTTGTGCGACTCTGTGATTATTCCAGAAAATTTTCGTGGCCCTTAACACGGGAAGTCAGAGACTTTGCAAAAATGTAGTGTACTTTTCTTCTATTTGAAGCTTGGAGATTCTTGCAGTCTGTATCAAACTGCTCGATTCATGCATATTTCCGAGCCCTGGCTAGTTTTTGCCGTTTACCTTGTAAAACAACAACATTAAGCAGGAAACCCTAGTTCTGTTCTAGCCTATACAAACAGCACAGCTGCGAGTTCCAAGGAGTCGCCAAATTAGCATAAGATGAATTTGAGGCATGGTTATCCACCGAGTGGCCACTGTATGTAGTACATGCTAGGGTGGCGTATGTGTACGCCAAATGCGTTTTTCAAACAGAGGCTGTTCAACGCCGATCGTATTCTTTTATTATTACACCATTCTGAAGAAGTAGGCACAGTGCATTTCTATGAACATATCAAGAGTTCATTTCAGTGAAACCCTCTTTCGACTTTCGATAAAACAGTAGCATCTTGGCATGAAGAACTCGTTTTATTGTGGCCTTATTCAGCTAATAACAACGAAGCTTCTCCTATCGTTCGGTGTTTGTTGAAATTCTTAGCACTCACTTAGATAGATGACCCATTGTTTGCGGAGAATGCTGCAAGCTTCGCGAATTCCAGCAATTTTTACGTGTCATAACATCCTTGAGTTGAGCAAACATTAGCTTGACAACTAAGCAAGAGTACGAGCTGGGAGAACTTCGTTCTCTCATTTTTTCTAGAAATCCAAAATCACTTTTGTGCACACTTCAATTACGCTATTGGTAATATGCGCTTCACAGTGTATGATGTGTGTTCACCGATGTGCTAGGAAGAATGACTTGTCGATAGTTTTGAAAGCCGCTGTAAAAACTCTATCACCGTTACTATTCTTCGCTCGTTACCGCTAAGCGTAATAAGCGGGCTGGTGCCCGCGTCAGCGGAGGAGAGCACAGAAACCGTTTTCATTTGAGTGTTCCACGATGGTCTCATAATGGAGCGGTCACCAGCCCTCTTAGAACCCCGCTAAGATTTCAAGTGTGAAGAACGCAGTACATTGTACTCAATATATATTTCCTCAATCAATAAAGATCATAATTCTCGAAAGCGGGCTGGAAACAAGCACTCATGCTCGATACTGTTAGAATACAGTTATCAGTCAGGTCACACTATACTTGTTCAATATGCTTACTTCGTTTAATGGATAAGGATTTCGGAATCGAGCGACTCACCGCTTCGCAGGCTGTCCGTGCATCTCGAGCCATGTTCTTTGTTCTCCTCGTTCTGTTGACAAGTTCCTAGTCGGGAGGGGCAACCGTGGAGTGCTAAGTGCGTATTTAGAGCAGACATAGGGTTTCCACACTATTCGTTTATGCCTATTCGGGATCTCTTTCAGTCAGTTTCGTTGAAAGAAAAATCCGTCAAAAATTCGTCAAGTCGTTACATCAGATTTTAACGAAAAACACCAGTCAGTTCGTTGAAATCGTCAACCGTTAAAGTGACACTCTAGTCTCGTTGACCACTCTTCCTCTCTGCAACACAAAAACGCTGTCACGCTCTTCGCCTGGTATAACATATATAACATAAATTAACAGCAACTTCACACCCCAGCCTCTTGACTTTTTCTAGCCTCTGAAGGAGGACGTTGTGCCGAAACCTTGAATAAAGCCTGTATAGCAATCGCACTTCCATAGCTTTTCGCAGCCAGTACTACATATCTGTTCAACAGCATACTGCAATCCAGCAACATTCGAACCTGGACTTATTGGGAAGAACTAAAACGATGGTTTTCCATCGACTGACTACTGGAAGTCATAGTGTAGCCCAAGTATTAGGCTGCCGGTAAAGTTCTGATGGTTTTAACTGGTCCACTTCAAACGATCGTAACTTCCTTCGTGTATAGTGGATGCAGTCGAAATAAGCACCATTCGAATCAGCACACTTTTCCAATGTAACACTAGCTGAACAATTCCATCAGCGAAAAAACTGGGTGGTCTAGATGCATCAAATTCTAGAGAGGCAGTTTTTGCGTGGCATGATTAGCGAAGGTTCCACCAACGAGGAAGTTCTGGAACTGCCTCAAAAGGCGCTAGTCGGTTGGCGCAAGGTCTAGTGAGTATGGCGGTTGAGGCAAAACTTCAACTCCTTTCGCTTAATTTTCGCATGATGATTTGCGAAACGTGTGGGCGGGCGTTGTCGTGCAGAAGATTAGGAGCTCGTCTGCTGGCCAGTGCCGGCTGCAGCTCACGCTATTTTCAGTACATCTCATCAATTTCGTCACAGCAGGACCTGGTTCCGATAGATGTAGTGAGTCAAAGCAGTCGCCGACCAGCACACATCGTCTTTTTCTGCCGTGATTTCGGCTTTAAGAAGTGCCTGGGGGTTCGTCGACATCAGCACACAGTCCTGATCGTCTTTGTTCATACAATATCAAGGACTTATAACATCGCACAGAAATTGAGAACCAGGACCACCATTAAAAGGGCATTATTTACATTGGTGTATACTTTTCTCCTCCTAGCGAATGCATCTAAGATCGTACCTTTAGAAGGACTTTCGTGTGTGGAAAACTCACAAATCGACATGAATGGGCATTTTTCTGCATCTGATTAATCGTAGGGATCCGGGTTTTGTTGTTCGTTCTCCGGTCCGAAGATCACCGAACGACCAGCAATGAAGCGAATAGGCTAAAACCGCCGGAAACAGTGAATCCGCTCATCCCTTTCATGTAATGCATTAATACTTACTTACTTTGATACTTTGATGGTCCTTTTGTCGGCTGGAGGTCTTCTCAGCGGGGACCACAACTCTTCCAGACCGCTCGATCTCTGGCTGCTTGCATCCAGTGAGGCAGACTCCGCTCTCTGAAAGATCTTAGAATGAGTCTGCCCATCGCGTTGGCGGTCGTCCCAGTGGTCTCTTATGGCCTCTCGGGAGCCATTCTGTGACAAGGAGACTCCACCTATCGTCCTTTCGTCGAAGCAGGTGTCCGGCCCAGCGACATTTGGACTTCTTCATGTACTGCAGCGAGTCTGCTGATTACGACTTCTCCCGTAGCTCCGAGCTTCGTAGGCCTTCTTGCCATTGCTGACGAAGGCTTGTCCTCAGGAGACATCCCTCCAGTGCACGATGCGTAGTTTGCATTGGTCTGGCGATTGTCTTGTTGTCGGGCCAGGTTTCCGTCGCGTAACACATCGCAGGCAGTACAGAGGCGTTGAATATCGAGGCCCTGAGGCCGGGATCAGGGTCAAGCGTGGGGTTCGATTTTTGCCGAAAATTTACGACCCCCCCTCCCAGAGTGGGTCTGGTACGACCCCCCCCCTGTGTAAACCACCGTTTTATTTCCTATCCGCATCGAATTTTTTAAATTTTTTATGCGGTTTTTGTACCGTTTAATAGGTCTTTCTTTCCAGGTGCAGCATCGACTGTGTCAGATTAGTTCAAGAAAGAGTGTTACTAAGTAACTGTTTAATTTAGCAGTTTGTTAGAAAAAACGCTGATAAAGGTTTTGTGTATGTAATCTTTTGATAATAATATTTTGTTTGTTTACAGTTGAAAGTAAAGCACTTTTGAGAGCAGTTGTCAAATTAATCACAACGAGTTCAACTTTTCAGGCTTTCCGAGCATCTCGTGGACACGGCACATTTTTGTACGTGAAGTAGCAACATCCATTCGAAATTGTACTCTGTACAATGCCGAGTGTTAATTTCTAAAGCTGACTTGAGTGATTTGTCAACAAATTTTTTTTAGTCACTCTCGGAAGCGATGACGGAACGGCAACCGTAGGATGGATTTTCCAGGAATGCCTACGAAGGCGTGGAGTCTCTCATTCGTCCCGCAAAGTTGTAAAAATTAATATAAAAATGTTTCAAATAACGATTGTATTACTTGTTAAAAATAAAGATTTTCTGCACCCAGATTTGGAGTCAATGAGAAGTTTCCATTTTTCAGTTTTTTTTTCAGGAAGTCACGGACGCGACAGTTTTCTGCCTGGACGAGCGACATCTACGTCCTAAATTGCCGTCTATAAAATTTGAATTGTCAATTGCTAAGGAAAATTAAGTGCTTTTCCTACAAGATTTTTGGAAGCACTCTTTGAAGCGATGACCGAATGGCAACTGGAGGATGGACTTGTCACGGAACTAATTTTCTCTCTTTTGCAGGAAACAGCATCAGAAAGTGGAGTTGTACGCAATAAAGTTTTAATCCACAGTGTGACAACGGTAATAAAACCTGTTTTTATGAAAGGATCCACTGTATGAACAGACGCTCCGATTTGTATGATTTGCCGAAATTTTTCGACACCGTTAATTACATGGAGGCCGCTATTTTTACAGCCTGCTTTTTAAAGCGTAGAACCCACACTTCTTATTGTTTTAAAAGCTTTGTGATTTTTCAGAGATATCGCACAAACTCCGAAATATGATAGGTTACGTGGAGCCATTGCGTTATCCGATATCACCGATCGCCACTGAAGGATGGACTTCTCGCGGCAAAAAATTTCTACCTTCTGGAGGAAGAGCATCAGAGAGTGAAAACTGTGCCATCTTAGAGTTCAAGATGTGATTAATATATAATCGAAAACTAAGCTTCTTCGCAGTGATCTCCGATATGATCAGGGAAGATCGATTTGCAAATTCTCATGTTTCATGAAAAATAATTTTTTACCTGAACCAGATCGCGCACACAGTTGAAATCTTGCCACAAAAATTGACAGGTCTTGTTCAATGCACAGTGTAAAAATCATGGTTTTCTGAAACGAATAGATTGGATCGACCACTGGTCGATATGCACCGACGTCATGGGAGCGACGAAATTCGACGTTCACAAAAATGACTATAACTCGGTAAGTTTCCACAATTTGAAAAAGCCAAAGGATTTTTAGAAACCAGAAGAGAAGATCCTTTACATAGCATAAAAATCTGTTTTCAAGAACTAGATCTTCATACGGGGCTGAGGCCTTCGATTTTTGAGCGAAAAAAATTGAAGTGATTTTGTATAAATAATTATATCCCGGTAAGTTTTTCGAATTTTGAAAGATTTAACAGCTTTTTGAAAACTAAAGGAAAAGCGCTTTCGAACCATATAGAAACTAGTTTTCAACAGGGAGGTCTTCATAGGGGGCGGGTGGGGTTCGAATTCTGGTCCATTGTTGCAAAAATACGTGCAAAAAATCGAACCCCCCTCGCCCCGTATGAAGATCCCTTTTTTGAAAGCTGGTTTCTATATGGTTAGAAAGCATCTTTCCCCAATTTTTCAAAAAGCAATTGGGATTTTTGAATTTCAAAAAGCGAACCGAGTTATGATCAAATTTGTGAAGAACTGCTCGTAGACTCTGCACCGTCAACACTGGAGTGATTTCATAAAAATGATCATAACTCGGTTCTTTTTTCGAAATTCAAAAATGCCAATTGCTTTTTGAAAAATTGGGGAAAGATGCTTTCTAGAAGGGCTGACATTATTGCCTTCTGATCGCAGAGATCTCGTTTGCAGCGCTTTATGCTTGAGCCTTTCCCAGCGGCTTCTAACAGCTTCAGTCTTCTGTAGGCTTGAATGGACTCCTTCACTGCAATTCGACAGGCCTTCGAGATGGTGACTTTTTCCAGATGGGAAGCATTAGGATCCTGTTTAACAACTCTTTTTTGCTCCAGGAGCTTAATCGCATGTGCGTTGAGTCTTGAAGCAGACGGTGACGTGGCCTCGCAAGAGCTGCTAGCACATTTCAACAGTCCTTTGGAGAGAAGGTCGTAGTCTTCCGATGGATCTTCAAGAAGGTTCCAATCATACGACTTTATTGCATATTCCAACTCCTCAGACTTGAATGTGGGGATCCTCACCGGTGCCGGTTTATGAGTGTTACGCTTGAACATCCTCTTTTTGAGAGTCAGCTTCGCACGGACAAGATGGTGATCCGAGCCGGTGTCAAATGAAGGCAGCACGGAGAAGTCGAACAGACTCCAGCGTCTGTTTGTAAGAACATGGTCGATCTCCGAACGTGTTTCTCTATTTGGGCTTTCACAAGTCCATCGTCGGTTTGAAGGTTTCTTAAACATAGAATTTCCATGGTAGAGACGGCACGCGGATAGGAAGTCTATCAGGCGCTCTCCGTTTTCGTTCCTTGAAGAAGTTCCATGGGGTCCTAGCCTCCATTCGTCGTGATCATTCGTACCGACGATGGCGTTAAAGTCACCAACGACAACTTTGTAGTAGCTCTTCTCGTCGTTGACAGTCCTTTCGAACAGCTTGTAGAATTCCTCCTTTTCTTCATCTGTGGATGATGTTGGAGCATAACCATTTATGATGGAAATGGTCCCTTGATCTTTGGTTTCCAGACGAAGAACAGCTACTCGCGGACTGATGATCTTGTAAGAGTCTACTAGGTGGTGCACTGTCGAATTGACGAGAAATCCAACTCCGCCAAAATTCTTTCAATCCACCTTTGCTCCGATCATGAGAAGTTCGTTGTGGTCGGTCCTTCTTATGGTTTCCGTTCTGCCTTTCTTTCCTGCAGGGCGATAACGTCGTATTAGATGCCGTTGCTTCTGTAAAGCAGTGTCCGAAGATCCTGCTCAGATGCGATCGTACGACAGTTATAGGTGCAGACGAATAGGCAGTTTCCGTGTCGTGGTAGGAGGGAGTTTCCGGTAGTCCGACTCCAATGACGTCCTGATAGTTTAACTCCGAGATTAGATGGCCCCTCGCCGGAGGTGGATGCAACCGACGTCGTAGAAGTCCACCTCCGGCGCGCGGAGGACTGGGGCGCGGGTTTAGTTGTTTGAGCCATGGCGGTGGTCTGGTTACTCACATGTTCCTGGCCAGGGATACGTGAGAGCCGCCCATACACGACAAAGCATCGTGTACTGCGTGACCATTTGTGCCGTTAGCCATCACCAAGTGATGTTCACCCCTTCACCGCGGTGAGGTGGCACATGAAGGGGAAAGCATTAATACGCTGATGAAATAGCTACGAACAGCTGTTTGTCAGCCCCTATCAGACCAACTAGGACTCGTAAAGGATGTTTAGATGTTTTTAGGAATTAAGTACACTCTGATAAATTCTAGTCTTCCCTTGTGTGAGCGTGTTGATACATACATATTCAGACTGTTGTGTCAACGAATGCACAACACTCTGATTGCGTGATTATGGCCTCTGCAGTACCATCACCGTCTTTGGTTTAACATTTGCAGAGATCGCGTAAACGTGCTAAGTTAAACACTGCAAAAGGCGCGTATTCGCGAGGTTGCTTGAATGCTTCCTATTGCTTGACACACAGTCATGTATTTGCTTATCAGGAAAAACAACCATCAATGTCTGTATGAGTCAACACCACTCAACACCACTTGTGTTCTGTTTCACACGACATCACGTTCTTAACAAACACAATTTATTGCGCCTTCACAGGTTTATGGATCGGTGTAGCTTTGAAATGCCGGCAACTACAGCACCAGCTGCTCAAAGCTAACTACAACTACAAAGTGTATAATACAGGGGAGGACGGCTCTGCAAGAGCAAGGACACACCTTTTATTCGACGCTGCCAATCAGCCTTTGTTCGAAGTTGTCGCATTCGGTGGGCCGACATCAGTTCTCCGAACCGATTAGAAGAGTACGCCCCTGTGAATTCTTTACGATCTATACTCATGTAGTTTCCTCAGAGCGACGGGACGAGGATGGCGAAGCATCTCAATACGAAGCCACCCATAGTACATATTTAAAACTGTCATTCCTCAGATAGCGACCCACCATGGGTAACCAAGGACATCCTTTCACAGCTTTATGGAACCGGTGTACACCACAGTTCTTGATCATGAATAATGTTATAATTTAAGCTGCGTTTCATCAGAGATTACTAGTAAATGGAACAAACAATATATGAGAAGGAAAGAACTAACGACAAAAAGTGGTGAAGTCATAAATCTTTCCATCGCAAATCAACGGATTTCTTCAGTCGACCAAGAGACATCTGAAGCGCATTTTCTATTTTATTTATTAGACGCATATATTACATCTGCATGTAAGAGAACAGCATAAAACGCGCCGAAGAACAACATTAAGTGACTCATAATTGAGCAAAACAGAACAGTTGCTATATGTAATAAAGAGATAAAAATCAGAAAAAAGGAAGGAGACAATGGGGTGGGAGAGGGGTGGGGAAATTGGAGGTATTGAGCGCCGTGCGGGAACCAAGATTTTCAACCGACGTAAGTTTTAAACGTAGTCCGTCCTTTGCCAAAAGTGGGTTGAGCAGAGAGACAACCCTCTGAGAAGAGAACTGTGATCGAAGCCTAGTTTTGCCAGCAACCGCCTTAGTTTGCAACTTCTTGTGTGGGTGTTAGCGAATTGAAATAAACTGTGAAGAGTAACTGTGGTCAAGCTCGTGACAATTTTGTAAGCCAAGATCAGATCGTTTTTCACTCGTCTACTTTGGAGACTGCGCAAATTGAATAACTTGCTTCTTTGGAAGCCGTTAGGGATGAAACGGCAATCAATTCCAGTGAAAGACAAGCTTTCTAGTAGTTGTTTTGAATACTTTAAAGCAATCGGATATCCTTTTTTGACCAGTGGTCGAAAGACGCGGACGGTTCCCCTCGAGTGGAAATTTGACCGGCTGTGGCTTTTCGCAACTGGATCGGTAGATCCTAGGTATCCATATCTTGTTCCAGCCTCAAATAGCGCAGAGACTAACTGTGAAACTTGTATTTGAACCGTAGGGACCACAAGCTCAATTCTGTGGCTGGTCTTCACCATATGAATGGAGGCGTAGTCCATCACAGAACACCTCAGCATCAGCTTGCCGATGAAGCTATCATGAACTTTTTCCAGCAGACGTATATGCCTTTGGTCCTGTGCATACTTCGCACGAGAGCGACTCTTCGGCATTACTAAACATGCAAATCGATTAAAACCAAGTAATCGCCTCCGGGATCTGTTCGTACTCGACCGCTGTTGCCCTCGCTCCCGTCGCTGTCGCCTGTTCATACTGCATGCCGGTGACGGGAGCGGCGAGGACGACTGAGGCGATGGACGGAGTGTGGAGTACGTAATTGCAGCATAGCGCACTAGTGTTTGAAGCGAACGATTCCTATTCTGCTCTCGTCGCTGCTGTCGCCTGTTCATAGCTCCCGGGCGCTGCCGTCGCGAAATATGAACATGCCGTTTGCGTTCGAAAGGGTTGAATACAGAAGTTCCACTTTCAGCGATTTGCCTGATATACATTTTGTAAGCCGATAACAGCACCTTTGGATTTTTGACTCTGAACACACCAAATGGCTGCAGATATGAGCCAACCTTTCTTTACTAGCCATAAAACCACTTAGTGGATGTCGATGTTTCCCTTAAGATTCAACTCTCCGTTCAGAACCACCTTCCAGTTGCTTTTCGTCGAACAACTAGGTAGTGCTTACCTCCCCCATTGTGCATCTATGATGCGGCTTAAGCGTATTGATGCGAATAGCAGCCTACCATTATTCCTTGAGGTTGAGTGATAGCACAGCATCTACGTGACGGCTGCCTATGATAACCCTCAGAGATAGGCACCGGTTCTCAAACATCCCTAATCGTTAGTTAAGGGCAACCGCAGTTCTATAGTGGTAGATACTCTGCAATAATTTCGCACTTTCACTGGACGGCTCGAGGTATCAAAAATGAGCAGTTCGTCGAAAATCAGGCGCAAATGTCCGTAATGCGTTCCGCAGACACCAGCTGGAAGACAGCTGCCACCGACTACATTATTAGGCTGTCAAAAGTACGCCAGTGTTGCGTGGCATTGTTGAGACGAGTACGATCTCCGTACCACCATGCACGCCTCATGAACCAATGGAGACGTACGTGGCGCTCGCTAGATCTTCGGCAACGGGACGAAAGGCGTGTACATGTTCTCAATCAGATGATGAAATTTCGAAAATTCAACTTCACGCCTGTGTCGAAGAAGGAAGATAACTGATCAGCAAGTTATCGTTCTAAATGACTAACAAACACACATGAACAAGAAAATATTCACAGGCAAAATTCACATGAATCACAAAAATCATTCACAGAAGAGCAATATCGACGACCTCCAATAGGTCCTCAGCAATACGAAGCCACTACCTAAGTCCAAAAACAGAACTCAAAGGCATCACAAGTCAAGTAGAAGAAAAAAAGGCGAAAGGAATAACAACAGGACACGAATGAAACGTAACATTAAGGAAAGAACAAGAAATAAATAAATAAATAAATAAAAGAATTGGGAAGAGGAATAAATGGGAACCGTTTCAACGCCGGTGAAGCTAAACTGCTTAACCTAAGAGCACCGTTCATGTGAATCAAATGACAGGTTCACAGGAAAGACTAAAATCCGCTATGTTTATCGTGGCGCTGCCACAAAGCTCTACAACGTTACAAGATATCAAATAACAATCTCTACAACTGTACACTCCGTGGATACGAGCGTTTTCCTGACAAGCTACGAAGAATACTGCACAGAAAATAACAGGAACAAAGAAAGAAAAGAGAAGAAATGTAAAACTACAGTATGCAGTGATCGAGCAGTGGCTCCCTTACCACAGCAATGTCGATATCTCTTGCAGTATAGGCGCTATTTCGCCGTACGCGTCGAGCAAACTCCTCAGATCGCGAGCACCATCTCAAAATATGAATAGAGCTGAGGGTCATTTCCACAAAAAAAATTTAAAGATAGAAACGTTCGTAGAGCATGTTAATCTATGCTATAACGCTTTATATTAATACGTTAGCACCACCTGTAGGTGAACAGTAGTGCACTCACTGACAGCACTACTATTGGCCGCGTCGTTTTCGAATGTTTGTGGGCTGCTACTTTTCAATCCACGTTTTCTTGCATTTTGCCTTATCAGTTGAAAATAGTCCCAGCACGTGTACATGGCGCAAAAGCATATTTTTCTGATCTCATACCAGACTTGTGGGGAAAGTATGAAACACTGACTTGTCCTATGGCCGGCTACAGTAAATCATATGTATAGGCGAAATATTGATAACATGATGAACGGCATTAATCAATCTTTTTAGAGATGCGCCACGCATTCTCCTGGATGTCGTGGAAGTTTCCTGAATGCGTATTTCGCCTAAGCAATGATTTGCAGTGGCCAGCCAATGCACAAGTAAGTGTTTTATCCTCTCCAGACGAGTCCAGTAACAATTCATCGATCTTGGAGGGATGGAAAACATAGTTATCCTGGATGGGAAATCCTAACCAAGAACCTGGCATTGAGTGCCACGCGACAGTCACTGCCTCCTTCAACTGCACTGCACGCGCGTTAACGGTATTGCGCATCAAAGTGGTCTTGGTCCAGGCTCACAGTTTTTGATGAGGAGCAGAAAGAATGGAAGAATACCGTTGACCACACGCCACCTCCTACTGTCAAGATATGCACTATGTGAGCAAAGGGTGGACTTCTTACATCTGCAATGACGGGACGGTCTTCAGAAGGTGTATGTATGGTTGCGAAAGCTATATGATTGTGTTGTTTCCAACTTGAGCAGATGCTATCCTATCATTGGACAAAAAATTACAGTCGCCAATATATGTGCACTGTACATGGAAATCAAGGCCCATTCTAAACCTCTGCGTTATTTTACAAGGCAAGATGGCCAGAAGCTCGGAATTGCTTAGATCACAAGGTAACATGAGCTACTTGTGTTAATGCCTAATGCCAAAAGACACGAGGAAGGGCATCATCCTTCTCGACTCCAATAACGCCCCCGTTTTGGTAATCATGGGTGGAACAACACACTGACAGCTGGGCTAACATACGTGTCTACCATTGGGTGACATTAACGAACCGAGCTGGTGACAACTGGGTGAGAGAGAAGAGCTTGTCCTCTAAAGCATACCCACTTCCAAGCTGTCAGCCGGCTCGTGTCTCTTCTTTTTTGGCGTACAGTCACTCCCTCCGGGAAAATCGCACTTTGACAAAGACATGGTAGAGTCATTTTGCTTAAACATTCTACACTAGCATATGGTCTACACACCCCTGTTTGTTTCACAGTGCGCGACATGGCGAGAATGACAGAAAGTGATGAAGTCATCGCACGCAACTCGACCGATGATGATGATGTTGATCGTGATCGCGTTTTCGCAGCTCTATGGAAACGATTTAGTAGCGCGGACAGTGGGTAGCCTTAGGTTTTATAGCTCCTCTCCCATGGCGAATCAACTTTAGACCTTGCGGTCACAAAAAACTGCCAACTATTCAAGCAGTACATATATGGCCGTACGATATTTCAGTATAAGAATCGCTAACGTCTATAATCTGCGTGTTTCCTGCCGCCGGACACAACATCGAAATAGGTTTTACGCTTAAGCCTTCAGCTGGTCAATTTTTAGAACGGTTGCACCTACCTCGACCTCTGCTAGAGAAATCCTTCAGCTGATTTGCATACAGATCGCAAACCTTTTCGAAGAATTCCCTAGCGCGCTCCCTCGACAGGCTTCGAACGGCTTGAATTATCGGCTGATGCAACACCTCATAGACGTTCATGTTCCAGCAATGCGCCATCTGGAATGGAGGCCCAAAAATTTCACGCTGGAAAATGGAGGCGGAGACGACATGGAAGTCTTACGGTCATGAAGGAGATAAACAAAAGACAGGCCTCCTCCGTGTATTCATGATTCATACGCGCAACAAGCGAAACTGGAATAAGGGCTGGTCGCTGCAGAAGCAGAGAAACAAAATTGTCGAAAGACCACGGTTCAGGAGAGGCTGCAAGAGATTCTGTATCAGTTCCTCTGCTCCCATGTAACAGACCTAAAGACGACAGCAAACTGAACTGCTCAATTCTTCGATCACGTTGAACACATCGTGCTGAGTCCACACGTACTCGGTTCTCTCCAAACGATTCGTCTTCAGTAGCAGATGGAGCACATCAGATAGCGGTTTAACTATCGTTTCGGCCAATTCCAGAGAAGTAACAACGTGCTCGCAAAACAGTCGCCAATCAACGGCAACTGAAACGTGCATAGTTGATTGCAATAATCCCTACACCAACTTGTTTTGGTCGATTATACGATTATATATCACATTAAAAATTTGCAAACACTGTTGCGCTTACTACATGGATGCCCAGGTGAATGAGAGAGAAAAAAGAACAAGTGAGGGAAAGTTTTTAACTGCAGAACCGTATACTTAAATAGGAGGATTTTTAGCAATATAAAAGATTAAATTAGACTAAATTTCATAGAAAACTACTAGGTGCCAGGAAGCAGGTAAACCTTAGAGGAAAAGCGTGCGCGTGAAACTATTTTGGACGCCTCCAGTCTTTTAGAGGGAAGAAATATTATGGGGCTACACACGACAAGTACTCCGTTACGTCGATAGGCGTGACGGAGCACTCGCGATTCGCGCGATGTTGCCGTATCACTAAGAAAAGGACATCAAGCTAGCTGCTCTACTTGTACAACTATTCTCCCCACCTAGAAGTACAAAAGGCTCGCAGTACGTACAGTATATAGTATGATAGGGTATCTATTGGTTCCTCATTACTGGTCCTCCCTTAGTGAAACGGTCCCCATTACTGGTACTGGTCCCGCACAAGAATCCACCCTTAGCGGACGACTCTTCGGCACGCCTTCTGAATCCCCATGCACACTGGTCAACGTCTTTGGCACGCCTTCTAAATCCCAGGCACGTCATGCGACGTTTTCCGCACGCCTTTTGAATTCCCTGGCACGTAGAGGATGTCTGGGTATTTCCGCTATTTTCGCGCCCGTAATTTGATTAGTATCGATTGACGGTGATAAACGAACTTCAGATCCGCGTTATGCGACCTCGACTACCCCAGGGCTAAAGTTTCGGACCGCCTGGACGACATCCACAAAAATCGATAGTTTGACCAATATAGATTGACGGCAACCGATCGATACTTGAAAAACGAACTTTAGATTCGTGTTCAGTGAACTAAATTACCCCAGGACTGAAGTTTCTAGGCAGGTAAAAAACGTCTAGGCATTTTCCGTTATTTTCCTGCATGGTAATTTGATCAATATCGATTGATGACGATCGATACTTCAAAAGCAAACTTCAGATTCGTGTTCAGCGACCTCGATTGCCCCAGGGCTGAAGTTCCCAGGTAGGGGGAAGACGTCTGGGTATTTTCGCTATTTTCGTGCCGTAATTCCCCCTCCCTCCCATTTTCCCCCCGATTTCCCTCTATTTTATGACCGATTTCTCCGGCGGCGCAGATCGATAGTATGACTCAGCGCTTAGCGCGTTAGAGTATGATGGTAGTTCCGTACTCGAGTAACACAGGTACTGAAAGCAGGTAACAAAAAGCGGTCGATTAGGTGTGGAAAGAACCTTGGACAGATTGTACAACCTTTCTGGCCTTTTACGGCTATTAGATTGCTATTGCGTCTGGAAAGATTATACTTTCGGTTTATATGAAACCCCATGTCAATCGTTTCGCTCCCATCCTGAGTTCCTTGTTATCTGTCTGATAGAGTGCTTCGGTGTTGTTGGGGCCAATATGTAATTTTTTGGTTATACCATATCCACAAAAGTGTTAAACAAGCTGAGCAAAATCGTAAAATATTGAGCAGCTTACATAAAGCGTGATTTAGAAACTGTTGGACCTGCTGAAGGCTGACCAACGGGTTTATTGAAATTTCAGTACTGACACAGGGCAATATGCATGCAGTATCGCTTCCAGACTGAACAGTGAGTACGCTAGAGTAGTATAAAAGAACCGCGCTTTTGAACCACTTTCGAAATCACATCAAAACACTGACTAAACCAAACTGCATAGCTGCAGAGCAAGCTGTTTCTCATGCAGTAAATAGTACCAGAACATACCTTCACCATTCAGTTCCACTGTAGGACCAAACAGAACCATCAGCAACCTGCTCTGCGACATGGGTTCCGTGAACGTACGAATCACTGCTGAGATCCAGAAAATCCACTCCACATCAGCGCCTTCGTAACGTGCATCTCGACCGGTGAGTAACAACGAACGAATAAACTCCCGTACCTGGTACGTTCTCTGTTAATCACAGAAGAAAATCCTCAATAGTTGTTCAACGACGGAGGACTTTCCTAGTTAGACTATTCTGCACTGATCGCCACCTTTTTATCTCAATTCTACAAACAATCGTTAGGGTATTCTTACTAGGAAGATCTATAAATAAGAAACAATAGTTGTATTTGAGTATTGAGGCGAACGGTATTTTCACACGTATACAACGAGCCAAAGAAATGCTGAAGGATTTTAGGAATTCGTTATGATCCAGAAAATGGCACACTTTAAGCCACGTCGAACCATGAAGTTGTTGGTAGTTACGGGCTGTCGGTTCAGTGTAGGGCGCTGGGTAGTACTGAAGATAAAGGCGGCAGCTGTGTCCGTCCACCCCGAATCGACGAGGAATTATTGGGTCACGTCTAGCTTTCCATTCCTCTGTAGGCGAAGCTGATCTGTCTAGGAAAACACTGAATTTTCGATGGATTGACCAAGGATAGGCCAAATACGCGGTAAAATCGCCCCTTCACCTCCCCGTAAAAGTAGAATGCAAGAAAATTGACAAATGTTTTCTTCGTTCTGTAGTTCGTTCTGGTCTCGAATAAATATGAATCGTTCGTAACTACAATAGCCTTGAACAATAGCTTTGACTCGGTGTGCCAATGAAAATTGGGGTTAAATTCTGAATTCGTGTTCTCTGAAATCAAGGTTGCCTGCGAATTCTTTCTGATCTACGACCAAAATAAATTTTCTGGTTTAAAGTTTCAAAATTCCATACCATTCTTTACTGTTGAAGTGCATCTGGTATAGATCAAGTAATTTATCAATCTGAGACGCTAGGGGTTAACTCCAAACTGGCTAAACTTTGTACATCTCTTTGGAACAGTAATGGTCCGATGTTACTTTCACTACCGACAGCGTGAGCGTTGTTGATGGAGAAGAGGGGGGGGGGGAGGGGATTTCTAATCGCATTCCATTTGGAGTGTACTTCCTTAGTATGAAAGGTTGCAAACTCAAGAGCCCGAAAAGATCGAATAAGTTCGAAAAAGAAACATGAGATAGAAACGATCTATCTCGTCATTCACCGGAGCCTTGTCGCCCTGGACCGCTACAAATTTCCTCGACAAACTCGTGACCATTTTGGCTCCGCTTCATCGTTGTTGCCTGGAAATGTGCCACTCTCAAGCCTCTTCGCCTTTCCTACTATATTGCTCGGTTGTGCTTCACGGGTATTATAGATTTTTCCACCTCGAAAACCCTAGTAACGATAGGATGGCACAGCGACATTGACAAAACGTGTTTTTAGGGGTAATTAAGGAAAAATATTTCCCGGCAAAAGCTCCATTATGCGATAGTTTACCGTAAACGGTGAGATTACTTGCTCTTTTTAACAAACGACGTTCCTCTCCTCCCCCTCCCCCCCCCCCCCCCATCAGTCCCTGTTGACTCCCTGTTACGTATAGCATGGAGATACTGCCGATATATGGTATTGTCTCGTTGGGTGCGTGAAATCACGTAATTTCGGTGGCGTGATGGCCTGACCAAATGACCGGATCAAACACCTTGATCTCTGTTCCGTATATAAGCCGCCATTGTTTCTAATAGTTCATCAGTATTTTCGTCTGTGTTCCAGTCCTCTTAATAAACTACTATATTCGCCGTATACCACCGTCCAAGGACACAACACTCTCCTTTTAGCATGGTTTTCTTGGAACCGGTTGGCCTAGTTTCAAACCAAAACAAACCAGCTCCGGTGATGAACCGTCGAAAATGACGTTACTTCCGTTATAGCGCGAAACGGGGAAATTTTTCACTCATTGTGACCCCAGAAATAACGCGGTAACAATTTCGGTTACACACAGAAGTTTAGACGAGCAGGTATTCAGGCTTACACTTCTAAGGCTTCGTTCGTAGTCAAAGCAATTTGCATGCGACAATGTATGGGTACCCCAAGACGTTTTCGCGCACCATCCACGAAAGTGGTCGCAGTTTTACCGACGCGCGCGACAATGTATTGAACACAAACAAGATATCCAGAAGCTACTGGAAGCTGCTATAAGTTGACGATTTCTTCCATTAAATCACGAGGAACAGAGAAGTCGGTTCAAGCCCAGACTTCAGTTTTTTGATTGATCTCACCCAACTTACCGTGATATTCGTGTATCCCACGCATTTATACCACACTTGTAATTACTGCTGAGAACACCTCCGAAGGAAGGCATATGGGTATCCCCCTCTAAACAGTTGCTTCTCCATAGAATGATTGGGCAAAAATTTGCACATTTTCCTACTTCAGTGTTGTTTTTGCGTGTAAGTGTCACTTATGTAATAAACATACACACATTCGTCAATTTGGTGTGCGGCCTACAGTTTATGACCGTTCTGCCGTTGTGCAGCCGTAAACAGAGCTCCGCGGCGGCCGGCTGACGCAGTAGCTTCCCAGGTCAATCTCGGCATGGCATACTTTTTCGCCGCGCGCGCGGTGTTTAGCGCTGGTCCTGGGCCGTCTCGTTCTCTTGCAGAGCAACGAGCACTGAGAACTTCATATTCTTTTGCATCGCTCTGAAAATTCATTGCTGAAGAGAAAGGAGGGAAGTATGCACGAGTCTTTTCGCCACAAACCAACGCGATAGGACCATTGAAGCCAGGAATAACGTTTGTCGGACGCTATTCTCTACCTATAAGCTGCATTTGTGGTCGAATACTTCGTTGGTGTTTTGCCACTGAGTGGTTTTAAAGAATTCTGAACATAAAAGACTGCAAAAAAGGCCAGTTTCGGTTAGTGCGCGACTTACGTTATAACGCGGATTTCCTCCGATCCCTTCTAACGCCCCATAACAGGATCGAAATGATATACCTTGGATTTGAATTTTAAATTAAAGAAGAAAAGCGTTTCACCCCCCCCCCCACTCCTGACCTCAAATCGGTAATCGCGGAAGCACTTCCTTTTATTAGTTTTGTTTGTTGTCACTTTATAGGATTACTGGTGATAATTTCTTCTTGGTTCTATCAATACATCACATGCCTATGAGAGTGTAATAAATGCTAATGTTTTGCTCCTAGAAGGCTGTGTTGTTAAGTGCAAGCATGCATGAACGGGTAAACTGTACCTCCATTTCAACTTTTGGAAGTGATCCAGGTTCCCCTTCTGATATCTGCTTCAGTGCCTTTTTTAGTCGACAGTCATTCAATTCCAGAATCGCGTGCAGTACTTTGGCACATTCAGAAAAGGCCCACTTATGACACATCTGCAACAAAGTAGAGGCCTAGAAAGTACAACAATGTAATAATAATGCAGCATCATAGCAATGGCGCAATGGCATAGTAAAACAACTCTCACCGTGTGAATTATTCTTCCCAATCCATGCAGGTTAATTCCATGACTGATTGCCCGCTCACAGAAGCGTTTCAGCAATGTCACTCTTTTCGATGTGGGGAAGCATATCGATACAGCTTTCAAAAGTTTACCTGAAAACCACTAAATAGATTTTATTTGATAACTCGAGAATGGAAACAAGTCGGGTCAGAACTAACTGAGCGCTCTTATGACCCGAACAGGGCGCGTGTTCCACGCCTGTCGATATGTTATGGCTTAAGGAGGGGACAATTGTCGGAGCAAGAGAGCAGTGGTTGCAAATTTGGCCTTGAATCACAAGACCATTTTGCGTCCAACTGTATAATAAAGGTCATGACCAGGGATGTGCGGAATTTCCGTTTCCGTGTTCCGAACTCCGGCTTCCGGCCGTTTTCAGTCCTTCCGTTCCGTTCCGTGTTCCGCTCTCTTTTGGGCCGGAAGACGGAACGGAAATGATGACCCATCACTCATTGATTGTTTTGATTCACCTCTTGAACTCAAACAAACGGCTGAAGAAGGAGATCCACTATATGTCCTTTTTCGGGATTGTGTTGCTTTCAAACCGGTTGTGCATCCTGATGTCGAAACAGTAACCAAATTGAATATTTTTTCCTTTTCTTGAAGCGATGCACTTCCGAATACTATAAAGCCACAAAGGTTTCATGAGTGTTTGAATGAATAATCAAATTCCTTATCGAGAATATGCTTATTTTTTTCTAATAATCTTGGGTATGGCTTGGAACACCAATTCTAAATCAGAGTTCTATACGCACTCTTGGGTTGCTAACAATGCGCTCCATAGGAGGCATAGGATTTATCCTAGTCAAAGGAAGGCATTCAATGTCTTACCTCTCCATCCTCTCCATTTAGTTTGTTCCAGAGCTTCAGCTACTGCCAAATGATACTATGGTACCCATGCGAACTAAGTGAGTGGGTGTCGCACGACGATGGACTCCAAGGCCATGGTAAACGAAATAGAAGAGACGGACCGGCGACTCGCATTTATTCGGTCTCGGCGCTTCAAGAAGGTCCTCCTGTTTGACAACGCCGCACCCTATCGGGCAAAAGTGACCACGGATAAGCTTGCGCAGCTGGGCTACATACGTTCACACGCCCCACCCAACGTATTCGCCGGACATCTCTCCATGCGACTACCACTACTTCTTGAGCCTACAGGAATTCCTGGTCGGAAGGGACACAAGAACCCAAGCAGTACTTGACAACCATATCGAGCAGTTGATCAACACCAGGCCCAAGCAGTTCTGGAGGGATGGGATCAGGAAGCTAGATGAGCGATGGCAGCAAGGTTATTGCCCTTAATGGCAAACACATTCCTCAGCATCGTTGAGTTGTAATTGAGTTATGAAGAGATAAAGATTTTTTCAATTTGTCTCCATTACTTTTGCCCCCCCCCCTAATATGTACTACACAGACTGCCTGTTATACTAAATGCATACCAGGGCATGTAATTAGTTGGAAAACAACGAATGACACTGCCAACAATGCAAGGCGCCTGCTTAAGGAAATCCGAACCAGGAACCAACTATCGGGTGTCCGTGACAGCCGGCGGCACCTCCTCAGACTGCGCCATACACGCCAAATGAGGAGCACAAATAGCAAAAGCATAAGGGACAAGGTTGACTGCCTTATTCCCAGAGAACGGTTCTATGTACCAGTTGGTGCTTGCACTCAGCTCTCCCGTTTTCAGGTCATGAATCCCGCGATGTTAAGCGTAACACTTTCTCGAAGCTTTGCTTTTAACATATCCGAACTGAGGGGTGGAGCATTTGGACTTGTTAGTAAACAAATCGTCAGCTGTGAAGAGACTTAGTTACATAACTGCCTGATTTTATGATACAGGGAAAAGTGCCTACCATGACAGTAGAATGGATCGTAGCGAGTGAAGAGCAGCTTCCTTGACAAACCCTCCTTCGTGGTAAAATCGTTGCCTTCATTATGTAGACGTTGAATGTAAATGTTTGACTGTACATAATTCAGTAGATGAGTACTCACTGCCGAAGAAGTCATGCAAAGCGAAACCAAACAAGAAACTGAAAATATCAATGACTCTTCAGGACATAACGACTGTTGGAATTCCAGGTGCAGTGCGAGACGACAGGACTTCCAATCCAGTACAGAGCAATTGGATAAAACACGATTCTTCCCAGTTTAGCGTCTATTTATTTACTTATTTGAGATTTGGCCAACAAACTTTACAACAATGCAAACCTGCTATGGTTGAATGTAACACTTCTTCCGCTGTAGCGCTGAGAAACGATTCCGACGAATGCACCCCGTATACCAGCTGTCTGGCCCTCCTGCTTAGAGATCACGCGTCGACGTCCACGTTGCCGCGTCCGATCGATGTCTTGTGCCTCCGCGACGGCAGCGCTGGCAGGTAGGTCGTGGTGCAATGGGTAGCGGCTTACTTCATAGGAGGGATATCGAGGGTTCGGTTCCCATGCGTCGTGGCATTCTTCCATTTCAGCTGACTATCTGAGATCTGAGAAGTTTCGACGGTTACACAACGTTGCGCATTTTTGCGCATTGTTTCAGCCGGATGCGCGTCGCGATCGGAGAGCGCAGAAACCCAGCCGCGGACTCCCCTGAGCGACGAAAGCAGTCTCCATACGAGTAGCTTGTATGGCACACACCCTGGAGTCCCTTCCCTAGTCTGGCTCTGCAGAATCCAGCCGTGGACTCCCCCTGGGCGACGAAAGCAGTTTCCACACGAGCACGGCTACTGAACCCTAGGCACGTTGGCCGACGTGTTCAGCACGATTACTGAACTCCTAGGCAGGTTGGTCGACGTGTTCGGCACGGCAACTGAACTCCTAAGCACGTTGGCCGATGTGTTCGGCACAGCTACTGAACTCCTAGGCAGGTTGGCCGACATGTTCGGCACGAAAGCACTGGTAGCGAATGTGTGTAATTGCACGAACGCGATTTTCTGACGCCTAAAGGATACGGTAACCAGTCGGGGGTGTGTTCGTCAGGATCGTGCTAGTCTGTAGCGCGACTTATATAGGGACGCTCAATTCAAAATGGCTCCCAATACAAGGTATCCAGGGCTCAATTCCGTCTCCACGCGGAAACTGGAAATACAATACGCGATAATAAACGAGCTGGCGCCCGCTGAGCACCGGCAAGACATCTTAAAGAAACCATGTTTATATGAGTGTTCCACGACCATGGGCAACGCTAACGGCGCTAACAGCGTTTCGTAATAAGACCTGTCCTCCTACAGATTATCCGTTCATAGTCACGATCGGGGTAGGCGATAATGCATATCGACGTAGTTGGATATCGACGTTTCTTCGCTCGGGCCGCCCACAGCAGTGTTGATAATCACGTCGGCGTGCGCAGTCGCGACAATATGTCGAGCACGATGCACACCCAGTACTCGTTAGAAAACGCCCTACAGTGGAACATTTCCTGTATCACGAACAATGGAAGGTGTCGGCGCGAACCCATCGTCAGATTACTCAGCTTTTCGGCTGCATGCGTCTAAATTACCTGTGCTGTTCCTTGTATTCCACAGGCTTTTATCACATTTATAGCATTATTTATCTATAGCGCACGAGAGTGCAGAAAAGCAGTTCCGGTTAGTACGCGACCCTCGCGATAACACAGGTTTTCTGCGGTCCCTTCGAGTCGGTATACTTGGAGGTAACTATATGTATTTATTAGGTTGTCCCATAAGTCACCGCCGTTTTTTCGACGATTCGTTGCGGATTTCGCCGGCGATCCTTTGCACAGCCTTCCAAAGAGAATGATTTGCTCTATCAGAACATGCTTTGCATTTCTTTATTCATCCTGAATTTTCTCAATTTTTAGGCCGTTAAAGTGAAAAGTGAAAAAGTGGCCATCTGCGCAGTCGCTTCTCTCCGCTTAGGTTTGGAAATATTGCGCAGTTTTTCATAGCATTTGGAAGACAATGTTATGTACTAGAAGAATACGTGTTGGTTCCATTTGCTCATTTGTCCTTTATTGATTTTTAGGTCATCAAATTGGGACGTCCGAAGGAGGATGGTTATTTTTGCCGACAGCTCCTGCTCTGTGGAAGGCTTCTTTTGCTTGGTGTTATATGTCGTTCGGAAGAGAATGTCCTGCTCTGTAAGAACTTGTGTCGCGTTTATTGGCTCATGCTGATTTCTGTCGAATATCAACAAAATGCCAAAAAGAGAAAAATCATCTTCACCAACAACTCCTTCGCCTTGCTCAGTCTGTCCTGGTCAGTTTTATTTATATGACACTCGAACGTGGATGCCTTGTTCTACCAGAATGTATGATTTGTTTTTGAGCCATTTAAATTTTTGCTAATTTTCAGGTCATCAAAATGGAGTGCCAGGTCGACAAGGATGAGCACTCCTGACAAGTTGATGACCTAAAAATCAATAAAGGACAAATGAGCAAATGGAACCAACACGTATTCTTCTAGTACATAACATTGTCTTCCAAATGCTATGAAAATCTGCGCAAAAGTTCCAAACCTAAGCGAGAGAAGCAGCTGCGCAGATGGCCACTTTTCACTTTTCACTTTAACGACCTAAAAATTGACGAAATTCAGGACGAAAAAAGAAATGCAATGCATTTTCTGATAGAGCAAATCATTCGCGTATAGCGCTAAGCTAGAGGCCGCCGTCGAAATCCGCAATGAAAAAAATGCGGAACTTATGGGACAACCTAATGATAGTTTATTTAGGAGCGCGGGTTACCCCACCGTCTCCTAAAAAGTGTAAGGTGAAACACCAAACGACGCCAATGGATCACCAAAGCAGTCTCAGGAAGAAAGCGGCGGAATCACTACCCACTCCGTCATCGGGGCAAGGTGGTGTCAATTAGCCGAGTTACTCACCAACAGTTCAACATCGTTACAGTGTGCAGTTTGTGCAGTGTCTGCGCCTATATGCATTCCTCCAAGAAGTGCTAAGATCTCTTCGTTGTCCTACTGACTTTCTATTTTTATTTATTCATGCACTGGACCGTACTTCTTGCTAAAACATAAAAAGGTCATACTGAACATTGAAAAACGTAACTTGAACGATAGAGGGTGGTCCCGCCACCTCGCACTGCATCCAATCTCCTTCCCAGCCTCGTATAACTCACCATCAATGCCATGAAACATGTAGTGGTATAAACTGGGTGACAGCTCCCCAAAGAAACCAAGCGGCGTTGGTGGATGTAGAGCAGCAGCAGCTCTTTGTAGACCATCTTTCCGCTCTTCAACAAAATGACTCAAATTGAGCGCCAACTGGCCGGTTAGCTTTTCGAAGAAAAAACGATTCGCTCACCATCTTGAACATCCAGGCATCGGACGTGAATTGGAGTCATTCCACTGCGAACTTCTGCTGGGGAGAGGAACTCGGCTTTTGCGATCACCGTCCCCCTTCGTCGCTTCTCAGATATTTCAGATGACACCTCACTTGTGCAAGTGCGTTTGCGGACTGGGAAGTAGGACATGATGGACACCATGGAGCTACGTTCCTGAAACTGCAGAGACCAATCCATCCTCATTTGTCTCTCACTTCTTCAACTGCGAAAAATTGCGCGTTTCAACGTTAAGCGCTGGTATCTTTCCTACATACAACTATGAACAGGCGAGCGAACGAAGTGACAGCGCTCGACCATAAACAGATTTCGTGAAGATCGCCCGGTTTTAATCGATTTGCATGTTTCCCATGAGAAATCAATTATTCCCATTACGAACAGTGAACGAACTGAAAAACTGGTCTTTATTTTATAGCGCACCACGCCCGAGGTACGCCTGCGCTCATCTTTCACCTTTGTGCTTGCCATCCAAAGTTGTTCTAGACTGCCGCTAGTTTTTTCAAATAAGCACTGCCAGTCAAACTCACCCGCTAATTGACAAATGATTACGTGATTAATAACTGTGATATGAAACTCACCTTATTCTGGGGACTTCCACTCATCCAAGGCGATCTCCGCCATGGGGATCTTCGACAGGACGTTGGCGTGACACAGTAATTACCACTATTTACCATTTTGCCGCTATGCTGCTATACAGATTCTGTAAAAGACGAAAATTAGGGACTACGACGGTCGTTTCAGCTACTTTTAAACACAAAAATTAAGGAAAACGGTGAACGATCAAATGAGGAACGGTTAATGCATTCCCACTCGTTGCAGTGACGCTTTACCGACTGGGTGCAGATTGACCTAGAGCTGTCATCTGATGGAAACTGTCAGCAGACTGTCGCTATTCCTGTTTTATTTAGCACAATAAATGAAGTGAGAGGGAGAACTGCGCAACTAGTCTAAGGAAGGGCTTTCCCAGCATCTTTTCTCTAACTTCTAGATTCCAAGAATTTAATATTTTCTTCTTGATTTAAGATACTAAGGAAGAATAACATATCATGTCACTTTCGGCACTAGTTAAAAGTTCCGACTCCACCGAGGACTTCGGTCGAAAAATGTTTTCGCTGAAACTTTGTCTAGGGGGTTATTTGGGGTGCTGATCACGAATCTGACATCCTCTTCATAAGCGTCAGTATCTTGTAAAAGATTTCTCACCTTGAAAGAAAAGCTCGAAAAGGTACGGTGGTGAGAACGACCAACCTCCACCTGTTGCCACCGGCAGAAATTTTAAGAATGTAATCTTGTGCCTTCTCGCATCTATATTATCCAGCCGAATCGTGAAAACGTATGTCAGATTCGTGCTCAGCACCCCAAATCCCCCCCCCCCCAGACAAAGTTTCATCGAAAAGTTTTTTTTTTCGACCGAAGTCGCCTCGATGGAGTCGGAACTTTTAACTAGTGCCTCACTTTGTTCTAGAAGCGAAAGTTGTTGGTCCAAAACTGTGATTTTGTCCTTATTTGAGGAGATTCAATATCAACTCACAAACAATTTCACTCGTTGAACGAAGCGCTCCTCTTTCGGGTGCAGTAACGAATTAAAAATGCCCTTAATTTAGTCATAGTCGTGGTGGGATGGTACCGAATGGCGACAATTAACGGAAAGTTATTGCACCTACGACCATGAACCGATTCAAAGTATGGACTTCGGCACATTTTTGAATCGATAAACACTAAGAGCTTCACCACCTTTAAGTGCTTCACTCTTACGTCTATTTTTTTGATTCTTATAGGGCAGCATAGAAATAACTCCAGGATCTCCACCTACCACACCTGTGTCAAATTTGGCCATACTCTGGAGTTTCCTTTCTCGCCCTAACCGGAGGCCTTCGTTTTTCGCGCACAGTCCCTCCGAGAACCCTATCTTGTCCTAAGTCGTCGTCTATTCAGCTGTTTCTCAGCCCGATTTCAGAAGCAACGCAATCTACGCCAATTTCAGCAGGTACGCCTGGCCCCAGAGACGCGAATGTGTGCCGTCTCGGGGGTGTCGGCAGATGGCGGAAGGAACGAGGCGATCCAGGTCCTGGGCAGGAACGACACTGCGAATGAAAAGAATGACCGGAGGAAGGGATGACGAAAGCTGCCACGTAGCCGGGATCGATCGAACGACGGCCGGCGCGGGAAGTTTGAATCCGCCAATGGCGGCTTTCCGAAAAGCCGGCGCCGGTCGAAAAAAGTCCCGGCCGGCGGGTTCCCACGTCGGGAGTCCGCTGTCGCTATTGCCAGGTACTGTGGGGATACCATATCTTCGACCCATCGCCGTTTTCCACATCAGTGAGGAACCAGTGTTTCTGCAGGAGCGAGCCGTTCTCGTGAGGAAGGACGAGTTCGCAGTAAGAACCATCCTCTTCCTCATCTGCTGGAAGCTGTCTGCACCCGAGTGTATTCGCTAGCGGCACGAGCGAACACTATACGTTGCCAGAGACCGCACTTGGACGAGCTACCTTGAAACGTTCATAGTCGCGAGCTGGAAAATTGGCTTGGGTTTGACAAGGGAAGGCTTGGGTTTGACAAGGCGTCTGAACGGGGGAGCGGATCATATAGCGCGAATCACTACCTCAATCAGTATAAAAAAGTGTTTATATTTTGCCAAGTCGTTAAACCGAAGGAGTACGGGGTCCTCGAAGTCACAATGGAATACGGCGCATCACGAGTTTGGGGGTCTTGTACGCCCACAATGCCTCTGTAGGAAAGCGGCTCAGAGCACAGTGGATAGGGTGTTGCTTCATGCGAGGAAGGTGGGTGTTCGATTCTTCTGTGCTGCTACCTTTTGCATTTCAACTGGCTGGTTGAGATATGGGGATTATGACGTCTATACCATTTTCAGACGTTTTCTGCGCATTTTTCACTATACGCTGTGGAGACTACCTTTCGTGCGACTTGTTTATTACTGATCGGTTTTTTAACCACAACGTCTTCGTCAGTGCTTTGAAGCATTGTTGGTGTTAGGTTTAAAAAGCCTTCAGCACACCTCTGATTTCCAGGTGACAACCCAAGATGAGGGAAAGAGTGTATCGATGCCGTTTAAGTTAATTTACGGGATCCACAGACCTCGTTTCTAATTTTAACCACCTCCGACGTCACATCCTGGTCTCTTTTGAAAATCCGAGCAGGATGATTTTTCCCGAGGTCATTGGTCCATGTATGGAAGCAGACTTTGGAAAGCCTGTAGCCTTTATACGCTGCCCGTGTTGTGCCCAGTGCTGCTTCATGCAACTTCTGCCTGTGTATCCCTGATGTTGAACATTATACATCACCGTGTTGAATACCTCAGCATGCAGCTGGAAAATGCGCAGAAAACGTCTGAAAATGGTATAGACGTCAGAATCCCCAAATCTCTACCAATCAATTGAAATGCAAAAATGCAGCAACGCAGAAGAACGTAAACCTTCCTCGCATGAAGCAACACACTATTCGCTACGCTCCGAGCCGCTTATTGGCAGAGGCATAAGGGTATCGATTCTCCCTATATGACTCGCTCTCCCCGTTCAGACATACGCTTCCGACCCTTCCGTTGTGAGAGCAAAATGGCTGCGCGTATCGCGCCCTGAAAGCTGACGGTGAAATTTTCGCATTCAATGGTTTCCGGTGCAAAGTGGTTTCGAGGAGAGCAGCAGTGCCACAGATAGACTCGCAACTGAACATAAAAGTAGCGACGATTTTTCCATACCTCATGACTAGAGTGACTAACGTCTTTGTACTTATGGGGTTCAATATGATGTGATCATTTTCATTATTGATGTGGTAGGTGGACCTCATTTAGGAGATCTCTGTATGCCACCGGTTCTTTGCCACATAAGCCTAGTTTATACTTGCGCAGCGACGCAGCATCAAAATCGCCATAAATATCAGCTCTTACCTCGCGTTACCTGACCGATACCTACTACGACTATGGTGTTGCACCGCCCAGCTGTGCATCTATAAACTATGGCTAACCAGGATACTATCTCAACGGTAGGTCGGAACGGCGCAAGTGTTGTATATGGGCAAAAGCGCCTCTCTCTGGGTAGTAACAAACTGCAGGTATCTCGACCCCAATACAACTCTGCGCAGAGTTAGGGGCGACGGAAGTCGCGGGTTGGCGCCGTGTTGATTCACGTGCTCCACAGCTGACGGGCGCGCGCGAGATGAGGGCTCGTATCGCGGCCAAGCGCAGTGCTCAGGTGGCGTAGTAGGGAAGAGATCGGGCTCGTAAACGCGGGGTCGGGAGTTTGGATCCTGCAGACTGCGTTCGTTTTGCACTTTTGCAAAATCCATGTTTTTCATATAGGTAATCCACCTAGGGGTATTATAGTGTGTTATAGAGCATGTTTTCATATAACATATGCTTCAAACTACAGATTAGCTAGAATGTTCACTTCTGTGTGTCACTTGTTTGAAGCCTATTTTGTGTGACCGTAGTTATGTAACGATAGATATTTTGTGGCACTAGTTAAAAGTTCTGACTCCACCGACAAGACTTCGGTCAAAAAAAATTCCGCTGAAGCTTCGTCTAGGGGGGTTATTTGGTGTGCTGATCACGAATCTGACATCCTTTTTTCACGATTCGGCTGAATAATATAGATACAGGAAGGCACAGGATTACATTCTTAAAGTTTCTGCCGATGACGGCAGGTAGAGACAGAATCGTGAAAAAACGAATGTCAGATTCGTGATCAGCACCCCAAATTACCCCCTAGACGAAGTTTCAGCGAAATCGGTGACCCTGCCTGGACCACCCTTGTTAACGGTATGGGTGGTCTCCGACCGAATCGTGAAAAAAAGGATGTCAGATTCGTGATCAGCACACCAAATAACCCCCCTAGACGAAGCTTCAGCGGAATTTTTTTTTGACCGAAGTCTTGTCGGTGGAGTCGGAACTTTTTACTAGTGCCACCAAATATCTATCGTTACATAACTACGGTCACACAAAATAGGCTTAAAATAAGTGACACACAGAAGTGAACATTTTAGCTAATCTGTAGTTTGAAGCATATGATATATGTAAACATGCTCTATAACACACTATAATACCCCTAGGTGGATTACCTATATGATAAACATGGATTTTGCAAAAGTGCAAAACGAACGCAGTCTGCAGGATCTAAACTCCCGACCCTGCGTTTACGAGCCCGGGCTCTTCCCTACTACGCCACCTGTGCACTGCGATGAGTCGCGATACGAGCCCTCATCCCGCGCGCGCCCGTCAGCTGTGGAGCACGTGAATCAACACGGCGCCAACCCGCGACTTCCGTCGCCCCTAACTCTGCGCAGAGTTGTATTGGGGTCGAGATACCTGCAGTTTGTTACTACCCAGAGAGAGGCGCTTCTGCCCATATACAACACTTGCGCCGTTCCGACCTACCGCTGAGATAGTATCCTGGTAAGACCAACGTCGTACTTTATACCTTCTTATCTTTCAGAAGAACGACTGTTGGGTCCGCTGAATGTTCAGTCTTTAGGGGCTGTTCATACTTCGCGACAGCAGCAGCAAGAGCGCAGCGCGCAGAAGTATGAACAGGCGACAGCAGCGACCAGAGCGACAAGAGCGGCTGGAGCGACAACGCCGGCGCTCGAGTATGAACACTTTTCGGAGGCGCGCGCTCTGTTTGAATCGATTCGCATGTTTTGCACGGGCGACGGAAGCGACGAAAGCGCAGCGCGCGTGGCGTGCGCAGCGACCAGAGCGACAAGAGCGGCTGGAGCGACAACGCCGGCGCTCGAGTATGAACACATTTCGGCGGCGCGCGCTCGGTTTTAATCGATATGCATGTTTTGCACGGGCGACAAGTCGCTCTTGTTGCGAAGTATGAACAGGCCCTCAGTAGATCCGCCCTGACCAGCGGATGACCCTGAGCAGTCTTGAAGCTTTAGACTTGTGGTTTAAAACATAGTGGAGAAGTCTAATATGCATCGATCTCGGAAAACCTCCTAGTCGGAGAGCATGCATAGAATGCCTCGCCTCGCCATTTGTTGCTCTTATGGGCAGCTCGTCAGGTAGCTTCATTTAGTGCTCGCGATGAAAGTCTAGTGGTTGCACTTTGTATCTCCTCCACATTTAGTGGCTTCACCCTAGCCAAAACAGAATTAGGCTTGCCCCTGTGGTTGCGTCAATATTTGCCAGCGTTAAACTTGCTTATTTCGAAAGGTTTTTGGATAAATTCCTCGGATGCTATGAAAGAAATGGCGCAAATAGAGTCAGGAGTGGGGGTCACCACTACTCAGCGGTTGTCCGCTTTGGTAAGAAGGCATGTGTATGTCCAGTTACATCAGAAATGGCCTACCTCATCGTCAGTTCAGTGTAGGAGTAGAATACATCAGTGCCTCAAAAAATTCTGGTTCCAACAAGCACAAACCGTTTTGGTGGGCTGTTCTACATGGTGCCCCCAACTCTATTTGCGCCGAGGAAAATTAGTTTGACCCCGTTCTACACTTGTACCACGAACACTCTTGGCGAAATTCAAGCCCATGGCATGTAACCCTGGAATGCGTTGCTTTGTAGCTGCCCCTTCCGAATAGGATAGAAATTAGCTTGTAACATAATCTACTTCTACCATTGTTAGCTGCATCGTGTAGCATAATTTCTATCTCAACCTCTAATTCTTTTCTCCTCAACCTCTGATTTTCTTCTCCTCATCTTTATTCCTCCCTCAGCATCAGTTTCACCTTCCTTTAAGCCTTTCGTGTTCATAGTTAGTTAACTCTGTTCGAAATAGTAAATATCAGTGCGCCTTCAGATAGTATTTATTCACCTTAAAATATTATCTCAGTTTTCAATTAAGTAAGAACAATAGAAGAACAATAGCGCCTAACGACCTAACGATTACGAAAAAGTTCGATAAATGCACAGGGACAGGAGAGATACAATTGTGATCCTGCACAACTTAATAAAATTAACGGAAAACTTGGGTAAAGACATATAGTGACCTGAAAGCACTGCATTATAATGGAGGCGCGAAAACAGAAGGAGGCAATAAACGCAAAAACCAGGGAGAAGGAAAACATAGAAATAATGTGCACTGAAATTTGATTATTGATTATTATTAAAGAGCCGCGTGCAAGCTGCAGCAGGAACCTCGACGGAGTTTCCTATCTCTGTTGGGGTGCACCAAGGATCTGCGCTTTCCCCACTCCTCTTTGTTGTCGCAATGGATGCCATTACGCGAGATCTTCAGAAGCCCGTCCCTTGGACGTTGCTATATGCTGATGACGTGATGCTCGCCTGCGAAGACAAAGGTGAACTCGAGCGAGAGGTGCAAGCTTGGTGCGATCGCCTGGCGATGTTCGGACTCAAATTGAACGTCAAGAAGACCGAATATTTCACGATTGACGTAAATGAGTCCGGCTCCATTAAGATTAACGGTACTGAGCTTGCACGCACTTCGGTGTTTCAATAATTGAGATCAGCAATAGCGTCTGATGGAAGTATGATGGTTGAAGTGAACTCACACATGAGTGGAGCTTGGTCCAAGTGGCGCTCGTTGACTGGAGTACTCTGCGACAAGAAGATGCAAGAGCGCTTAAAGTCAAAGATCTATAAAACCGTCGTCCGGCCGGTAGCGATGTACGGAGCTGAGTGTTGGCCTGCGACAAAGGAAACGGAACGTCGCCTCAGCGTGATGGAAACGAAGATGCTGCGCTGGATGGCTGGAGTCACTCGCCTGGACCGCATTCGAAGCGAAGCTATTGCTGCAGAAGTTCGGTGTCGCGCAGATAGCTGACAAGTTGCGCGAAGCTCGCCTGCAATGGGACTGTTCATACTTCGCGACAAGAGCGACTCGTCACCCGTGCAAAACATGCATATCGATTAAAACCGAGCGTGCGCCGCCGAAAAGTGTTCATACTCGAGCGCCGGCGTCGTCGCTCCAGTCGCTCTTGTCGCTCCAGTCGCTCTTGTCGCTTGTCGCTCTCGTCGCTCTTGTCGCCTGTTCATACTTCGCACCGGCGCCGGGAGCGACTGGAGCGACTGGGGCGACGAACGGAGTGTGGAGTACGCCGCACTACATAGTGCTGGAAGGCACACTAGTGCTGGAAGGAAACGATTTCTGTTCGGGCGTTCTTCACACAAAGGTAAGGAGGGATTTTATGTCTATTTTGAGTGCCAGACTGACGATGTAGGTAATATGATTGTTCGCTTCTGTCTGTTTCAGTTTCGAACAACTTTTTTGACTAAAATATGTCTGTTTGCTTGTATTTGTCTCAGTTTCCGGAAACTTTTAACTAATATAACTGTTTGCTTGTGTCTGCTTCAGTTTCCAAAAACTAATGCAATTGAAGTTAGACGTGAAGACCTCTATTCGATTGATATTTTAGGCCACGAAGTAGGCGTTATGGTGCAATTACGTACACCACACTACGCCCGACGCCCCAGTCGCTCTTGTCGCTCTTGCCGCTCCAGTCACTCTTGTCGCTATTGTCGCCTGTTCATACTTTCGCGCGCTGCGCACGCCGCGCACGCCACGCGCGCTGCGCTCTTGTCGCTGCTGTCGCGAAGTATGAACAGGCCCAATGGTACGGTCACGTCCTGCGTGGAAAGGAAGACAGCGTCCGTAAGATAGGCCTTAACTTCGTAGTGTCTGGAAAGCGGCTTAGATGGCGCCCGAAGCAGCGCTGGGCTGATAAGTTACACAAGGACTTTAAAGTAGCTGGTGTCCACCTTGATCGGGATCGGGAAAGATGGCGACATGGCACCAGAAAAGTGGACCCCGTCATGAAGCGGGACAAACGCTGAAGAAGAAGAAGAAATTTGATTATTGACCGGGATTGGTAGATTGGTAATTAGGGATGATAGAAAACACGTCCTTATTTCGATAGGGTTAGTAGCGAGTCACTATGCACGGAATATTGCATGAAAATGAAATTTATGCCATCCTGATGTGTTGAACTTCTGCGAAGGACCACGCTGGACCAAACTTTGTCATGACAGGACATTCATTTTTCAACGGATCGCTTTGAAGTTAGGAAGCCCCACAAACAGTAGTTGTGGTTGTAACTCTTGTCAGCCAGGGGTCGGATTCATCAACGACTTACATAACTTCAACAGAAAATTCACAGCTGAAAAGTCAGAAATCGCGGCTTTTCGCTCACCATACCGCTTGATAAACCGCGTTATTTGAGTTTTCCGCTGTGAATTCTCTCATAAAGTTATGTAAGTCGTTGACGAATCCGACTCGCGGAAACGTCCGGATGTGGTTTGCTTCAAAGCGGTAAGGCATATCCATTGTCCATTCGATATCGGTCGATATTATCGGTTTTTGGCCAAAGTTCATACTTTGAGCTTATAATTGTTAAAGTAAATCCGATGAACTATTAGCTTGTAACGAAATAAATGGCACTGAACCACTGCAAATTTAAACAGTTAATATCTCGGCTTGTAGGCAAGTTTATTAATCGAAATAAAAACCTTCTGATTCTACACATCTTTGCCAACGTGACACAAGCTTTTTTATCCCAATAGCATAAAAATCAGAAGTTCTGGAATTGACGAAATCTTCGAAGGCACTTTGGGCATCCTGTTGGTATTTGAATATTTTCCCTACCAAGAAGTCGCCAAGATGCTTGAAGAAATGGTAGTCTGTTGGGGAGAGGTCGGGAGAAAACGGAGGATGTGGTAGAGTTTCAATGCTCAGCTCATTCAATTTCTGCAACGTCATTCGTGCTACATGGGGGCGAGCATTGTCGTGCAGAAGGAGAACTCGCCTTCGGTTTACCAAGGCCGGCCGGATATCCTTCAACATTCATCATTTCTTCAATTTCAATGCAGTACTTCTCTGCCGTGATGGATTCACCGGGAGGGAGGAAGCTGTGGTGAATAGTTCCCAGCGAACACCACCATACTGTCACCATTACTTTCTTTTGGTGCAATTCCGGCTTCGCAAAAACCTTGGGGCTCTCATCGCTGTCCACCCACTGTGCCGATCGTCGCCTGTTGTCGTACATTATCCATTTCTCGTCACAGGTTACGATGCGATCAAGGGATGGGTCCGTTTCGTTCCGTAGAAGCAGTGCGGACGAGATCTCATATCGTCGGTTTCTTTGCTCCTCAGACAGCTCGTGAGGCACCCATCTTTCCAGCTTTTTGGTCTTTCCAATTTCCTTCAGATGCCGGGCAGCTGTGTTGTGACTGACGCCAAGAACCTTCGCTATCTCCCTGGTACCTTTGTGTGGATCCTCCTCTACCACATCTCTCAGCTTGTCCTCATCAACATCACTATGCCTCCCACGACCTTCATGTTCTTCCAAGCTTTCATCTCCATTCCAGAACTTCTGATACCAACGATACGCCGTCCGAATTGTGGAACATCCTTGACCGAATGCGGCGTTGATCTTCTCGTCCGCCTCCTTAGCTGTAGTGCCCAGCTTGAATTCATACAAGTAGATGCCTCGGATTACCCTTTTGTCCATCTGCAAAAAAGTCAATAAAACTCTAAAGTTCTCCCACTTTTATATAGAAAATTTGATACTCACCGGTAGCAAAGTTTGCGCTTCTAATGATACGCCACATGTCTTGATCAAACGCGTAAAGACGCACCAAAAAATGGCGCGAGCCAGTGCCATTTGATTCGTTACAACCTAATAGAACGTCATTTCTTTTCTAAAGCGGGTGTAAGTACGCAATAGCAAGGCTCAGAAGTGTCGCCACCGTGTTTCTTCCGGCTGAAAGTCTTTCTGCGAGAGTTCTAGGCAAGATTTCCTCTCGCTGCAGAGCACCATTAACCTTCATTGAAATAGGACGATGCAAAACCATAGGGCTAAGGTTCTAGGAGCGTGATTAGCAACAAAATCGACAAAGAGCAGGCTCAATACTTTACCACGTCTACTCTGTTGTGAACAAAATCGAAAATTCTATTCAGGGACCGGATTCATCAACGACCTACAGCAATTTAACAGAGAAAATTACAGCCGAAATCTCTGATAGCGCGGCTTATCAAGCGATATTATGAGCGATAAGTCGCTTTATCTGATCGTGTGTTTTCCGCTGCAAGAGCCCAGCATAAGGCTCGATGATAAGGTTATCGATAACAGTGCGCACTATACTAGCCTATGCATCAAGTGCGACGTTTTTCAACTGTTCTGCAACTTGTGTGCAAGAGTGCTCCATAAGTTCTCCATCGGGTCCAGCTCTGAAAAACAACTGAGCCGCTCCAAAAATTTGATTTCTATAGCGTTCATTCTATAGTTGACTGGGATACAAATATGGATGGATCACCATGTTGATGAAGAAGGGGCCTGAAAAATATTCGGAGAAATGCCAGCAGATGGTCTTCGAGCTCTTTCTGTTAGCCTTCACTGCTCATCTTACTCGGGCCGAACTCCAACTGAACACGTACGTATCCAGAAAAAACCCAGATCACGGGACGTCCACTGTCAATGTTGCGTATGGAGATAACTCGTCCATCTCTCTAGTAGTTCCTGTATCCGTCGGGTCCATAGGCAACCCACTTGTTTTTGGTGGAAACACGGTCTAGAACTCCCAACTACGTACGCTTCTGCTCGCTTGTCAATTTGCTGCTACCGCATATTTATATATTTATTTATTTATTGCACTCAAAGGTGCACATAACATCAAACACATCATAAACGAAGTCCAGAAGCAGATCCAGTACTAACCAAAAAACTGCAAACAAAAGAAGTAAGCCTTCTAAAAAATAATAAAGGAGGAAACATATCAAAATGAAGAAACAAATCATATCATACTCACAAACAATGTAGGGACGTGAGGTACGAAAAGAGCGCTCTGAATACTCCTGTTCTGAAGCAATAGAAATCCCCTTATCCTTTCCCTTGCAGTACCTTCACTCTACACTTGAAAACTCTGAAATCTACAGTACAAAGATATGGTGTGGTTACGAAGTCACCGCTAGAGTTTACGTATATCACAAGGCAATCCCCTTCCACGAAATTTGCTATGTCGACGCATAGGGATTGTTGGTAGGCAAGTTAGGTAATGCAATACATAGAATTGCACACCCAAGATAGAATGAAACGGTTTGTATAAGCCAGCCCAGCTATAGCGTGGTTCTTTATACTCAAACCACTCTCGAGCAACATTCTAGGCTGGTCAACACCTAAGCTTCAGGTTGTAGCCTTACGTACTTAGGCGAGGCAATGCTTCTTTCAGTGACAGTCATTGTCGCTACTATAGCCGCAACTGGATGACATAAAAACTGATATAGACTATTGACTGGCAAAATTATTCGAAACATGTTTGCTCAAGTTTGACCTCTCTTGCCAACCAACTAAACTCCACTAGCAACACAGTCCAAGGCCACATTTTGTGATAGAATGTGATCGTACGAATATTGAGGCAACAGCGTGACACCATATAGGAATCAAACGCTGTAGTTTCATGAAGGTAAAGCAAGGTGAAAGGAGTATCATGATCTGGAACCTGGAATAAGGAACATATCATAACAGAATTCAACACAGTCATCATTCGATTCCAGTCACAAGGCTTATATCTACTTCTCATAATCCAGGGTGCTGCGTGGCTATCCTCATTCACGGCTCTGAAGCGAGGTTATCTCGTTCACGACCTTTGAAGTGAAGTCTATGTAGAAGAACCTGTTCGACATATCTGTAAGTAAAAAAAGCGATAGAAAGGCATTGTGGAACTGTCAACCATCGCAACAGTCTGTAATATTGAGAACCGGGAAAAGATCAATTTTTTTAAGCAGTGTGCGAAAGATTTTACTGTTCGGCGAATCAGTTATTTCGGAAGGCAACATCTGTATCCATTTCGCAGCACGGAAGAAAAAGTTGCTGTAGATTTTGGAGTTTGTTCCACTTCTCAGTCTGATATTCTGTAAGAATAGTGATCTAGTACGTCCCCTGCAAGGCCTAAAAATCCAGTATTTACTCGGCCTGAGTTTTGATTCTCCTTTCAAGATTTTGAAGCAAAAAACTAGATCGCTGAATGTACGTCTGTAAAACTGAGTGTCAAGCTTGAAAGTCTCTAATCTTCTTCTGTACCTAGGCATTGTGCGGGGATGTTCAGGATCAGGAAAACACTTATACATCAGAATCCTAGTAAAGCATTGCTGGACCTTTTCAATTTTATTTTGGAGCTTCCTAGTGGCAGGACTCCAGATTTGGGAACCATACTCCAATATGGGAATAACATACGCCTTATACAGTTTAATTAAAGTTTGAGGACTGTTGCAGCTCGTGTTTCTGAATAAAGTAAAAAGAACACCAAAAGCTTTCCTAACGATCATGTTAATATGTGTTTCAAAGTTTAAGTCAGCATTGACAAGAACGCCAAGGTCGCGAACTTCTTCTGCATTCTTCAGAACCGTTCCACTGATCATGTACGTCGTATTTTTGGTGTTTCCCATATGAAGAACATAGGTCTTAGACAGATTCACAGGAATCCCCAAACTGAAGCCCAATCAATCATTTTAGAGATAGAAAGAGAGACGACCTGGTGGACTTCCGACTGATTGGTCTCGTCATATATACCGTATACCACGTATACCATATATGCGTCAGAAGAGGTCCAGGCTTCATACTTTGGTGGGGGGGGCGTACACTACTGTTGAAGCTACGTAGTTTTGTCCACTTCGATAAAGGGAGGTTCAATTGAAGGTCATTCGCGTCTTGGTGGATTTAGGGACTATTGTCAGATGATGTTTCCTTTTGATCCATTTATACCCAGTTTTGAGCGCAAAAAGCTTTGAACTCCGAACAATTTCAAATGGCGCTACAATTTGCATCGCCCAACTTATCAACAAAAGTTCACCATCTCCTGAACCGACAAATTATTCGGCCTGGAATTCCTGCCTAAAAGTTTTCTTCCGAAAGGAGCACGACAGATCACTGCTAAGGCTTGGCGGTGCGTTTTCAGGCCACCTTTTTGAAACCCGGAAATGGCCCTAAACATAGCCTTGCACTGCGGTGCGTAACGGATGCTAGACGGTCTTCACAACAATAAAAATGCTGACTGGTCTATACTAGTTGTTTACTGACGATTTCTACGAGAATTCTGAACCAGTAGATTGTGATAATTTGTGATCTTTATGTGGGTGCTGATTCCTGTATGCTGGATTTCCGATAGTTTAGTACATGCATTCTTAGTGTACCCACCCTACTTATGCTACTTTAACAAATTCTAAATATTGCTCTCCAGTTTTCTTGGCACTATTGTACTTTCAGGACTACAGAGGTCGAGGAGAGGTGGGAAAAAATTCGCACAAACTTCGCCCAGGGAGGTTATTTGGGATGCTGATCACGAATCTGTCATCCGTTTTTATAATTTCGGCCGATTGCGGTAGGTGACCGTAGATACGGGTAACTAGGGTCATGGTAACCGATCTCGCCCTAACCCCAGTGCAATACGAAAAATGAACGTCAGATTCGTGATCAGCATCCAAAATACTTTCCCTAGCTAAAGTTTGGGCAAAATATGAGATTATGGCCTCGACTACCTTTATCATCGGCGCCTGCACTAACCTACCGTAATCGGCCGAAATTTTAAAAACGGATGTCGTATTCGTGATCAGCATCCTAAATAACCTCCTTGGGCGAAGTTTGGATGAAATTTTTTTCGAACTCTCCTCGACCTCTGGAGTCCTGACAGTGCATTAGTGCCGTTTTCTTTTATTTATTTAACACACCAGTCGTTCGGCGGCCTAGCGGCCGCCTACGACTGGTTGGGGGCTTCGCCCCCAAACCCCGAGAATAGGACGCCATGGCCGCTACGGGTTTCCAATTCTTTCCTAGGCCTTCTGACCATTATGTTAATCGAGATGGATCGGCTGATCTTCCCCGACGTGATCCTCAAAAAATCGATAATATCGATCGATGTCGATTGATCCGACTTCAGATTCGTGTTCAGCGACCTCGATTACCCCCAGGGCCGAAGTTTCGTGCCGCTTGAACGTCATCTTCAAAAAAGCGATAATATCGATCGATATCAATTGATCCGACTTCAGATTCGTGTTCAGCGACCTCGATTACCCCCACGGCCAAAGTTTCGCGCCACTTGAGCGTCATCCTCAAAAATCGATAATATCGATCGATATCGATTGGTCGACTTCAAATTCGAGTTCAGCGACCTCGATTACCTCCACGGCCAAAGTTTCGCGCCACTTGAACGCCATCCTCAAAAAATCGATAATATTGATCGATATCGATTGGTCGACTTCAAATTCGAGTTCAGCGACCTCGATTACCCCCACGGCCAAAGTTTCGCGCCACTTGAGCGTCATTCTCAAAAATCGATAATATCGATCGATATCGATTGGTCGACTTCAAATTCGAGTTCAGCGACCTCGATTACCTCCACGGCCAAAGTTTCGCGCCACTTGAACGCCATCCTCAAAAAATCGATAATATTGATCGATATCGATTGGTCGACTTCAAATTCGAGTTCAGCGACCTCGATTACCCCCACGGCCAAAGTTTCGCGCCACTTGAGCGTCATCCTCAAAAAATCGATAATATCGATCGATATCGATTGGTCGACTTCAAATTCGAATTCAGCGACCTCGATTACCCCCACGGCCAAAGTTTCGCGCCACTTGAGCGTCATCCTCAAAAAATAATATCGATCGATATCGATTGGTCGACTTCAAATTCGAGTTCAGCGACCTCGATTACCCCCACGGCCAAAGTTTCGCGCCACTTGAGCGTCATCCTCAAAAAATCGATAATATCGATCGATATCGATTGGTCGACTTCAGATTCGAGTTCAGCGACCTCGATTACCCCCAGGGCTGAAGTTTCGTGCCGCCGACGTGTTCGGCACGTCTGCGGCTCGCCATGCACGGTTGTTGACGTGTTCGGCACGTCTACGGCATCGCCAAGCACGGTTGTTGACGTGTTCGGCACGTCTACGGCATCGCCAGGCACGGTTGCCGACGTGTTTGGCACGTCTACGGCTCGCCATGCAGGGTTGCCGACGTGTTCGGCACGTCTCCGGCTCGCCATGCACGGTTGCCGACGTGCTCGGCACGTCTACGGCTCGCCATGCAGGGTTGCCGACGTGTTTGGCACGTCTACGTCTCGCCATGCAGGGTTGCCGACGTGTTTGGCACGTCTACGGCTCGCCATGCACGGTTGCCGACGTGTTCGGTACCTCTCCGGCTCGCCATGCACGGTTGCCGACGTGCTCGGCACGTCTACGGCTCGCCATGCAGGGTTGCCGACGTGTTTGGCACGTCTACGGCTCGCCATGCATGGTTGCCGACGTGTTTGGCACGTCTACGGCTCGCCATGCAGGGTTGCCGACGTGTTCGGCACGTCTCCGGCTCGCCATGCACGGTTGCCGACGTGCTCGGCACGTCTACGGCTCGCCATGCAGGGTTGCCGACGTGTTTGGCACGTCTACGGCTCGCCATGCATGGTTGCCGACGTGTTAGCACGTCTACGGCTCGCCATGCACGGTTGCCGACGTGTTCGGCACGTCTCCGGCTCGCCATGCACGGTTGCCGACGTGCTCGGCACGTCTACGGCTCGCCATGCAGGGTTGCCGACGTGTTTGGCACGTCTACGTCTCGCCATGCAGGGTTGCCGACGTGTTCGGTACCTCTCCGGCTCGCCATGCACGGTTGCCGACGTGTTCGGTACCTCTCCGGCTCGCCATGCAGGGTTGCCGACGTGTTCGGCACGTCTCCGGCTCGCCATGCACGGTTGCCGACGTGCTCGGCACGTCTACGGCTCGCCATGCACGGTTGCCGACGTGTTTGGCACGTCTACGGCTCGCCATGCACGGTTGCCGACGTGTTTGGCACGTCTACGGCTCGCCATGCAGGGTTGCCGACGTGTTCGGCACGTCTCCGGCTCGCCATGCACGGTTGCCGACGTGTTCGGCACGTCTACGGCTCGCCATGCAGGGTTGCCGACGTGTTCGGCACGTCTCCGGCTCGCCATGCACGGTTGCCGACGTGTTCGGTACCTCTCCGGCTCGCCATGCACGGTTGCCGACGTGTTCGGCACGTCTCCGGCTCGCCATGCACGGTTGCCGACGTGCTCGGCACGTCTACGGCTCGCCATGCAGGGTTGCCGACGTGTTTGGCACGTCTACGGCTCGCCATGCATGGTTGCCGACGTGTTAGCACGTCTACGGCTCGCCATGCACGGTTGCCGACGTGTTCGGCACGTCTCCGGCTCGCCATGCACGGTTGCCGACGTGCTCGGCACGTCTACGGCTCGCCATGCAGGGTTGCCGACGTGTTTGGCACGTCTACGTCTCGCCATGCAGGGTTGCCGACGTGTTCGGTACCTCTCCGGCTCGCCATGCACGGTTGCCGACGTGTTCGGTACCTCTCCGGCTCGCCATGCAGGGTTGCCGACGTGTTCGGCACGTCTCCGGCTCGCCATGCACGGTTGCCGACGTGCTCGGCACGTCTACGGCTCGCCATGCACGGTTGCCGACGTGTTTGGCACGTCTACGGCTCGCCATGCACGGTTGCCGACGTGTTTGGCACGTCTACGGCTCGCCATGCAGGGTTGCCGACGTGTTCGGCACGTCTCCGGCTCGCCATGCACGGTTGCCGACGTGTTCGGCACGTCTACGGCTCGCCATGCAGGGTTGCCGACGTGTTCGGCACGTCTCCGGCTCGCCATGCACGGTTGCCGACGTGTTCGGTACCTCTCCGGCTCGCCATGCACGGTTGCCGACGTGTTCGGCACGTCTACGGCTCGCCATGCAGGGTTGCCGACGTGTTCGGCACGTCTCCGGCTCGCCATGCACGGTTGCCGACGTGTTTGGCACGTCTACGGCTCGCCATGCACGGTTGCCGACGTGTTCGGCACGTCTCCGGCTCGCCATGCACGGTTGCCGACGTGCTCGGCACGTCTACGGCTCGCCATGCAGGGTTGCCGACGTGTTTGACACGTCTACGTCTCGCCATGCAGGGTTGCCGACGTGTTTGGCACGTCTACGGCTCGCCATGCACGGTTGCCGACGTGTTCGGTACCTCTCCGGCTCGCCATGCACGGTTGCCGACGTGCTCGGCACGTCTACGGCTCGCCATGCAGGGTTGCCGACGTGTTTGGCACGTCTACGGCTCGCCATGCATGGTTGCCGACGTGTTTGGCACGTCTACGGCTCGCCATGCAGGGTTGCCGACGTGTTCGGCACGTCTCCGGCTCGCCATGCACGGTTGCCGACGTGTTCGGCACGTCTCCGGCTCGCCATGCACGGTTGCCGACGTGTTTGGCACGTCTACGGCTCGCCATGCACGGTTGCCGACGTGTTCGGCACGTCTCCGGCTCGCCATGCACGGTTGCCGACGTGCTCGGCACGTCTCCGGCTCGCCATGCAGGGTTGCCGACGTGTTTGGCACGTCTACGTCTCGCCATGCAGGGTTGCCGACGTGTTTGGCACGTCTACGGCTCGCCATGCACGGTTGCCGACGTGTTCGGTACCTCTCCGGCTCGCCATGCACGGTTGCCGACGTGTTCGGCACGTCTACGGCTCGCCATGCAGGGTTGCCGACGTGTACGGCACGTCTCCGGCTCGCCATGCACGGTTGCCGACGTGTTCGGTACCTCTCCGGCTCGCCATGCACGGTTGCCGACGTGTTCGGCACGTCTACGGCTCGCCATGCAGGGTTGCCGACGTGTTCGGCACGTCTCCGGTTCGCCATGCACGGTTGCCGACGTGCTCGGCACGTCTACGGCTCGCCATGCAGGGTTGCCGACGTGTTTGGCACGTCTACGGCTCGCCATGCACGGTTGCCGACGTGTTTGGCACGTCTACGGCTCGCCATGCAGGGTTGCCGACGTGTTCGGCACGTCTCCGGCTCGCCATGCACGGTTGCCGACGTGTTCGGTACGTCTCCGGCTCGCCATGCACGGTTGCCGACGTGTTCGGCACGTCTACGGCTCGCCATGCAGGGTTGCCGACGTGTTCGGCACGTCTCCGGCTCGCCATGCACGGTTGCCGACGTGTTCGGCACGTCTCCGGTTCGCCATGCACGGTTGCCGACGTGTTCGGCACGTCTACGGCTCGCCATGCAGGGTTGCCGACGTGTTCGGCACGTCTCCGGCTCGCCATGCACGGTTGCCGACGTGTTCGGTACCTCTCCGGCTCGCCATGCACGGTTGCCGACGTGTTCGGCACGTCTACGGCTCGCCATGCAGGGTTGCCGACGTGTTCGGCACGTCTCCGGCTCGCCATGCACGGTTGCCGACGTGTTTGGCACGTCTACGGCTCGCCATGCACGGTTGCCGACGTGTTTGGCACGTCTACGGCTCGCCATGCAGGGTTGCCGACGTGTTCGGCACGTCTCCGGCTCGCCATGCACGGTTGCCGACGTGCTCGGCACGTCTACGGCTCGCCATGCAGGGTTGCCGACGTGTTTGGCACGTCTACGTCTCGCCATGCAGGGTTGCCGACGTGCTCGGCACGTCTACGGCTCGCTATGCAGGGTTGCCTACGTGTTTGGCACGTCTACGTCTCGCCATGCAGGGTTGCCGACGTGTTTGGCACGTCTACGGCTCGCCATGCACGGTTGCCGACGTGTTCGGCACCAGGGATGAGCGGATAACAAAATTTTCAAACCCGGATAACGGATAACGGATAATTTTGCCCAAAAATCGCCGGATAACGGAAAAACGGATAACGAACAAACAACAAAAACAAAACTGGGCTTAAACTGCTCTAGTTTCAACATCAGACATGGAACGCAACTGCTGTCAAATTACAAGTCCTTTCCAACGACTTTAATGGGTTTTTTTAAACATAGTGCGGTCGCTTTAACAAAGCCCTATGAGATTCTCACAAAACTTCAGTGAAAGAAACGCTTCTTCATTGCCATCCAAACCGATGCCGAGTTCGAATTGCGAACCACGATTCCTTCACCAGGTTCCACGAACTGCTATCAAACTCAACAGGGAGGACAAATAGCAAGACCACCAAGCTGTGAAACTAAAACTGTTCTGCAAACTCTACTCTTCTGATGTTTCGCTATGATCACCTTAATTTAAGTCTGGAAAAGATGAGGAGAGACTTTGTTCATCCAAGCACATTTTCATAATACGATTTACAATTTTTCAAATTTTTGCCGTTTAAAGCGAATTGCAAGAACGAGGCAAAGGATGCGTAAAACAGCCCAACTAACCGTATGGAAACATTCATAAGTCGCCCTTGGAGGGAGAGATGTGAGACTCATTCACTTCTTATTCACTCACATTTGTCTTCATCGAACAACTTGCCCTCATTTTGCCCGTTTCCATTGTTGGGTGGTTTTAGTGATCAATCGTCAGGTTTTCTTTTTGAATTAAGACTGTGACCAAACAGATTGATCCTTGGATGAATAGCTCCTCCGATGCCTCTTGACTTTTCTATGCTAGGCCGACTCAGCCGAATAAAGTCTGCATAACAATGATGGTTTCACGCGGATCGATACTCTTGTTCGACGGTATCCCAAGATCTAAGAAGAACGTGGAATGAGATGGGTGAAATACCAGCTTTCTACAGGCTAGCCACTACAAGCCATTGTGCAGTCCTAATGCAGAGAGATATGAAAACTAGGAAAGCGGAAGTAGAGTGTCCCTGAAAAGCAATCTTAAATTAAAATGAAGCTCCAATATGCGCAGCTGGGAATCAGCTTAGTACAGTCCAATTGCACTATTTTGATTTTTAATAGAGTGGATCAATTCCTTAACACTACGGAGGTACCACCAGTACCAGCGTACAGAAAATGCTTTCAGAAAACCGTTTCTATAAACAAATCTCAACAATTTGTAGGATTTGTAGGCGTAGCTTTCTCCACTCATTTAGACTGAACCTGTGCCCATTTTGCTTGTATTCATTACTGCTCAGCGGTATGTGTTTAATGCGTTACAACAGTCTATCAGTAAAAACTAAAATACCTTTGCCGAATGCTACCTACATACTGCGATCATGGAAAAGAACGCTAAATTCGGCACTAAACAATTCTTCTTGGGATGTGCCAGGCCCTCCACTTGTGACCGTCAGTAATATTATCAAGCCAGCTTGTATGCCTTCTTGGTCTGCATATGGCTTGTGGTGAAAAGCTCATGAAGAAATCAGCCCATAGTAGGTTTCATAGATGTATGGGATAAATGGACGACCCTGGAAGGATGGAAGTTAGACGTCTTCCAACTAGTAACCAGTGCCTTAACTCTCCCACCTCCTAGATTTGAATACCCTCTGTTGTTGCTCGCGATCACTCCTATGATTGTGGAGCTTACACAGCTATACAATACCACGCCCAAACCTGGGTATCAGCCAATTTGTTGTTCGTTATCCGGTCGAAAATTGCCGGATAACGAACAACAAAACGGATAGGCCAAAACCCCCGGAAACCGGATAACGGATAACGGATAACGGATAATCCGCTCATCCCTGTTCGGCACGTCTACGGCTCGCCATGCACGGTTGCCGACGTGTTCGGTACCTCTCCAGCTCGCCATGCACGGTTGCCGACGTGTTCGGCACGTCTACGGCTCGCCATGCAGGGTTGCCGACGTGTTCGGCACGTCTCCGGCTCGCCATGCACGGTTGCCGACGTGTTTGGCACGTCTACGGCTCGCCATGCAGGGTTGCCGACGTGCTCGGCACGTCTACGGCTCGCCATGCAGGGTTGCCTACGTGTTTGGCACGTCTACGTCTCGCCATGCAGGGTTGCCGACGTGTTTGGCACGTCTACGGCTCGCCATGCACGGTTGCCGACGTGTTCGGTACCTCTCCGGCTCGCCATGCACGGTTGCCGACGTGTTCGGCACGTCTACGGCTCGCCATGCACGGTTGCCGACGTTTTTGGCACGTCTACGGCTCGCCATGCAGGGTTGCCGACGTGTTTGGCACGTCTCCGGCTCGCCATACAGGGTTGCCGACGTGCTCGGCACGTCTACGGCTAACCATGCAGGGTTGCCGACGTGCTCGGCACGTCTACGGCTCGCCATGCACGGTTGCCGACGTGTTCGGTACCTCTCCAGCTCGCCATGCACGGTTGCCGACGTGTTCGGTACCTCTCCAGCTCGCCATGCACGGTTGCCGACGTGTTTGGCACGTCTACGGCTCGCCATGCACGGTTGCCGACGTGTTTGGCACGTCTACGGCTCGCCATGCAGGGTTGCCGACGTGTTCGGCACGTCTCCGGCTCGCCATACAGGGTTGCCGACGTGCTCGGCACGTCTACGGCTCGCCATGCAGGGTTGCCTACGTGTTTGGCACGTCTACGTCTCGCCATGCAGGGTTGCCGACGTGTTTGGCACGTCTACGGCTCGCCATGCACGGTTGCCGACGTGTTCGGTACCTCTCCGGCTCGCCATGCACGGTTGCCGACGTGTTCGGCACGTCTACGGCTCGCCATGCACGGTTGCCGACGTTTTTGGCACGTCTACGGCTCGCCATGCAGGGTTGCCGACGTGTTTGGCACGTCTACGGCTCGCCATGCACGGTTGCCGACGTGCTCGGCACGTCTACGGCTCGCCATGCACGGTTGCCGACGTGTTCGGTACCTCTCCGGCTAACCATGCAGGGTTGCCGACGTGTTTGGCACGTCTACGGCTCGCCATGCACGGTTGCCGACGTTTTTGGCACGTCTACGGCTCGCCATGCAGGGTTGCCGACGTGTTTGGCACGTCTACGGCTCGCCATGCACGGTTGCCGACGTGCTCGGCACGTCTACGGCTCGCCATGCACGGTTGCCGACGTGTTCGGTACCTCTCCGGCTAACCATGCAGGGTTGCCGACGTGTTTGGCACGTCTACGGCTCGCCATGCACGGTTGCCGACGTGTTCGGTACCTCTCCGGCTAACCATGCACGGTTGCCGACGTGTTCGGCACTTCTGTGGCATCGCCAGGCACGGTTGCCGACGTGTTTGGCACGTCTACGGCTCGCCATGCAGGGTTGCCGCCGTGTTCGGCACGTCTCCGGCTCGCCATGCACGGTTGCCGACGTGCTCGGCACGTCTACGGCTCGCCATGCACGGTTGCCGACGTGTTTGGCACGTCTACGTCTCGCCATGCACGGTTGCCGACGTGTTCGGCACTTCTGTGGCATCGCCAGGCACGGTTGTCGACGTGTTCGGCTGCCGCGCCCCAACTCAAAGTGGGACGGACGGACGGTGTGACACACACAGTGACACACACACACACACACGCTTGCTGCTTTATATATAGTAGGATTCGCGACGGTGTTCACTCATATGAGTGGACGGAAGAGTTTTTGGAAATAACTTTTTTATTGATGTTCTTGTTTAATTTTCTTCTTAAATTCGCAAATTATAGTAACAATAATAATAATAATTTATTACGTGGTATAAGACACACGTTTGAAAAAAAAACAATGAACAAAAAAAAAACACGGCACTAAAAGAGACATCATGGTTCTCAAAACTTTAGAAGAGAAGCAGCTTCTTCTCAGCCATACGTTTGAAAGAGCTGGAAACCTGCTTGACAACACAAAATTGTGTTTTAGAGACAAATATGTCGATCCTGCTCTGCAAGTGAAAACCCCTAACCTTTGTGTAGTTCTAGGGCTTCGGAAGGAGATCTTTTCCGAACCACCTCTAGTTCTAGAAGGTAGGAGAGAGTAAAACTGAGAGGCATCGACGTCCATGATTCCTGACAGCATTTTGAAGATAGCGCAAACATCTCTAAGTTTCCTACGGGATTCTAATGTGTGCAGATTGAAATATCTGTTTCTAATGTTCCCTCGTGGCACTCTAGAGTACAGAAAACTTCCTGATCGCAGTAGAATTTTCCTAGTATAACTGTTCTGATTCTTCTCCAGGAAGGTAATGTCCTTCTTTTTATAGGGAGAGAACATGGTAGATCCACTCTCAACAATAGGTCTTACGTATGTTTTGTAGGCCTGTACCAGGACCGCATTATTGCGAGTGCAGAGACCTTTGAAAATTTGGAACATACGTGACTGGGCCTTCCTCGGGATGACCTCGTAGTGTTCCGAAAAATCAAGCTTATCATCGTAATGGAATCCAAGATCTCTCACTGAATGAACTTTGGAGATAGGGTAATCGCCAACCAAGTACTCAGACGGTGCGTCCGACGATCCTATTCTCATAAACACCGTCTTTTCTGGCGCCAAAGGTAGACTCCATGCTGTGGACCAGTCTCGCAGTTTCTGAATGGCCAACTGCAAGATACCGTGGTCTTCAGAAGATAGTACTTCACGGTAGATCTTGATATCGTCCGCAAACTGTTTGACTACAACACCATTGTCCATTAGGAGTTCTGGTATATCGTAGGTATAGATCATGAATAGCAAAGGAGAAAGCACCCCACCCTGGGGAACGCCACTCTTAACCTGTCTGCAATCAGATAGAGCTTTCCCTACTTTTACTTGAAACGTTCTGTTGGCTAAAAATTTATGTAGCCAATTACAAATAACTGGGTGAATACCAAGCTGAGAAATCCTTTGAAGCAGCTTACTGTGGCTAACTCTATCAAAGGCTTTTGAGAAGTCAAAGTACACCACATCGCATGACTTTTTTGTGTCTAAGCAATTAGACCAGTCATTAATGCATTCCAACATATTCGTTCCAACCGACCGTCCTGGTATGAATCCATGCTGACTTTTTGGTATCATTTTATTTTTTAGAAGATAATCGAAAATATGGCTTTTTAGGACCTTCTCAAAAGTTCTGCAGAAAAATGATGTAATACTCACGGGTCTGTAATTATTAACGTCGCTAGCAGGATTCTTCTTCAGTAGTGGGGTTACAAAAGAATGTTTCCATCTCGCAGGCACTTCCGCATGTATTAAGGATTGATTGAATAAATACGAAAGTGGGCCCACCACAAGGTGGGCGACCTTCTTAATGAAAAGGGCTGGAATAAAATCAGGTGTTAATGACGAGGAATCTGACCAACCAACTATGATCCTATAAAGCTCTTCTTTAGTAAACCACGGAAAAGACTGCATGGGTTCAGAAGCTTCTGCCCTAAACACTGGCATTCCTTCATCGTCAGAAAGAAAATCTTCACAAAATTTGTCAGCTAAAACATTAGCCTTATCCAGTTCAGTCACGGCTACCTGACTGCCATTCACAATGCTGCCAACATAACTGCCGCTTTTGAGATTTCTACGTAGTAATTTATAAAACCCAGCCTTATTTCCGGACTGAATAACCCTTTTCTCTATTGACCCATTGCATTTTTGTAAAGCTTTGTGAAATTTTTTAGAAAACAAATTGTACTTCTCCCAATCCCGTTCTGTCTGAGAATGTAAAGCCGCGTGGAAAAGACAGGAACGATGATCCAACATATTTTGAAGATACGATGGTAAACATGAGTGTTTTACGCTAACACGAGCCCATGGCACAAACAAATCGATGGAAAGCTGAAGTGTTGATATGAAAAACTCATACTTCTCATTCACAGTATCAAAAGTCTCAAACATCCTTCTCCATGCAACTGCAGCCAAATAATCACAAACCTTATCATAGTCGCATCTATTAAACTGACGGCTGTACGTATAGACAGGTTCTGTTAAAGTGTAGCACATATCAAACTTCACGCTATCATGATCACTTAGTCCAACGGGTGCCTCAATCGAAATTGACTTAATAATTGATACATCAGTAGACAGAACAAGGTCCAAAATGTGCTCACCCCTTGTAGGTTCCAGCACATGTTGGACCAGACCGTGACTGCATACCATTTCTACGAATGGATTAGTATTGAGGAATAACGATTGAGATGAAGGAAGTATAGACCAGTCGATGTCGGGGTAATTAAAATCTCCCATAATGACTGATGCATGCTCACATGCCAACAGGTCACTAATACTCTTGACCAATTGTTCGTTTTCGGCTGATTTGCAAGGCGGAGCACGATATACTACAATAAACCTTACTGAAATACCATCAAGAACCAAGTCCGCCGACAGAATCTCATAGGAATTGGGAATAGATTCGGAAAATATCTTAACGAAGCCCAAAGAACTCTTGAAAATAATGGCAACCCCTCCTCCAGCTTTTCTAGCTCTGTCACAACGTAATGTCTGATAGTCGCCACTCATATGAACCAGAAGAGACGAGGCAATGTGATGAGATTTCAACTACGTTTCAGTAAAAACATACACATCAAAATTTTTCGCCAGAGCAAGATCAACATGAGCTGCATTTTTCGTGAGAGAGCGCACATTTGAATAGAAACAGGACAACAGTTTCGAGGTAGACAGTGGTTCACGATGAGGAAGGGACCCTAGTTTAAAATGAGAGGGGTAATATTGGGCTTCCGACATTCTGGCGTAGTTCCCCGAATTCAGCCCCTCCCCTCCCTATGGGGAAGGAATGACCGAACTCTTGCGAACTCCGCTATCATGACGGAGACGACGTAACTGCTCTTGTGAATGCGATTTCCTAATACGAACACCAACTTGAGGATAGAGCCATAGGCGACTTGCACGATGGAGAGCGATTTTTTGAAAAACACTAGATGGAAAGACCACCTTAAGAAGCCTATTACGGTTAGATGTAGGTTTGCCCAGACGATAAACCGCCACGGGCTCACATTGAATACCTAAAAAATCTAAAACTCTTCTAACACTATTGAAATCGTACAAAACACGATCTTGCAAACGACCTTTCTTCAATTCAAGGATACCGCTAACGGCGTTCCGCTTCATTGACTGCACGGAACTCATTCACCGCATTGTTACACACAACCTGCGACTCGATAGGGACATTAAGGACTGATGAAGCTTGAGAGGAGTTTTGGGATGGCATCTCAAAACGAGCAAGCTTCATACGTAGCTGCTCATTTTCGCAGCGCAGAACATCAATGAGCTTGTCATTAGCTTGCAAAATTGTAAGCATATGAATAGCCAGCGAGTCCAACGCCTTTTTGATGCATAGTGGTACATCGGCCGATTGTTTGACGTCGTCAATCGCACCCATCATCTCGGTGAAGGAGTTGACCGCGTCGTCGCTGGTACTCCTGAATGAGGTTGTTCCACTTTTTAGATCGCCATCCTTAACACTCGCATACATCTTCATACTCAGATAGAGAAGGCACCGAGTTCAATCAACGGAACTAATACACCTTTCCTAGCGACCTAGGAAGACCGATGATCAAATCGATTGTCTGCGGGTCGCTCGCAGACGGCACCTGTGCGAAGAGTCGTACTTCAAACGCTGAGCTGCCAGACGGAAGAGTTTAGTTCGAATTACTGACGACAGACGACGAAGAAGAATCTACAAGAACAAATCAATATTGGGTGTGCGTAGGCAGAAAAATGATTGGCTTTCACGTAACAAACTAGACAAGAACTTTCCCCATTACTTCTAAATGAGAGTTAATGCACAAATTTCAGACGAAACATGAATTGAACACTTAAATGAAACAACCTAGGCTCTGACTGATTTTGACAATAAACAAACATTCAACAGGAACATTTCCCATCGTTGGATGGCACCTCAAACAAACACATTTTTCATAACTGGAGCAGTGCGTGTGGATTCTCCTTCCTTCCTGGCAATATCTCTACCCAGCCTACTGCTCAGTTTTTCATGTTTTCGAAGACTCTATTTGTTGTTGTTTTTTTTTTTCGCGGGAGTCCACACAAATGAGTGGACACACGCGGACGCCAGAAAAAAAAAACAGCCGGCCCTCGCGCGCAATGGGCGCGAAAGCGCTCTCGCCGTGAATGTGTTAATAATCGTTTATTTTCTTTTATAACGGTGTGTGTGGCAACATTTAATCTGGGCTGTATGTAAATGCAGCTTGCTTGACCTTGATGCTTTCCCGGTCGTAAGGCCTCTGCACACTTGCGGCGAGCGTCGGACGGCGAAAACGATGGGTCACGTCGCTCAGCGGCGACTGTGGGCGCCACCCAAGGGCTCATGCAAGGGCTAGAGCGCGCCACTGGCCGCCCGCTGAGCTTGCCGCCGTCGCTCGCCGCTGGCGGCGAGCTCTGCGTCTCTGCCCTGTGGTTAAGGATAGGGCCGCGGCGTTGCCACAGAAGTGTGTGTGTGTGTGTGTGTGTATGTGTGTGTGTGTGTGTGTGTGTGTGTGTGTGTGTGTGTGTGTGTGTGTGTGTGTGTGTGTGTGTGTGTGTGTGTGTGTGTGTGTGTGTGTGTGTGTGTGTGTGTGTGTGTGTGTGTGTGTGTGTGTGTGTGTGTGTGTGTGTGTGTGTGTGTGTGTGTGTGTGTGTGTGTGTGTGTGTGTGTGTGTGTGTGTGTGTGTGTGTGTGTGTGTGTGTGTGTGTGTGTGTGTGTGTGTGTGTGTGTGTGTGTGTGTGTGTGTGTGTGTGTGTGTGTGTGTGTGTGTGTGTGTGTGTGTGTGTGTGTGTGTGTGTGTGTGTGTGTGTGTGTGTGTGTGTGTGTGTGTGCGGGCGGGCAGGGCTTTAGTGAGTTAATGTTCAGGCTATCGTCTCCTTGCATTTTCAATAAAGAATGCAATGGAAACCACGAAGTTCGCGACATTTGCTTATTTTGGAAGTCGGTGTAGTACAACGCTTGCATATTCAACGCCTAGGATGAGTAACATATCGCTGCGGTAGGTGTTATGCCATTTTCACGTCAAATTGGACAGTTTTGAGATAAAGTTAGACACTTCTGAGCAAGCCTGACGCTTGAAATCAAACTGAACATCTTCGAAATCAAAACGAATGCCTTCCGCGGATTAAGCTAGAGACTTTCCGACGACAGAAATTCTTTTATTAATGAAAGCTTTCCATGCTTTCTTAAAATTCAATTGTTTCAACAAGTGAACACCTGATTAGATTTTTATAAGATTTTGATTTGAAGGAAAGGTAATCATTTATAGTTCATTTTAAAGCACGAAGGCAGCAAATTTTTAGTGCTAAAAGTAGATGCTTGCTTTGTGGTACTGGTCCCGGTCGTCCCGATTTTCATTTGATTGATAGCGAAAAATCTTTTTGGGTAGAGCTAACAAAAACCGTTGTAAAAAACACACATACTTTGGTGTTCCAAGTAAGCGTCATCCACTCTATCAATCAAGTGAAAATCGCAACGAGGTATACGAGTGCGCGACGCAATCTCTTTATTTAGTATCCTAAAAAATACTTTCTTCGCACTCTAAAACAAATGTTAGTGCATTACTTTTCTTCAATTTTTTTATAACATTTCAAACTGGTCACTTATTGCGGCAGATGATTCTGAAAAACTCAAAAAGGTTATACCAAATTTTGAAGTTATTCTAGCCTTTATGAAAAGTCCATTTTAATCTGGAAGAAGCGCCTTCCGATTTGTAGGTGCTCAGCTTCATTTCGAAAACGCCTAGCTTGCTTAGACGGGCGTCCAATTTGAACAAATTGGGCACTTTTCATATTGAATTAGTTCTAAACAAGCTCACCGCTTTTGAAATCAACCTGGACATGTGACGATTCAGAAGTAGCTTCTTCCACACTATTTACTTTGTAAGATGTTCGGGATAATTTTTGTCTCAAAAGTTAGTTGATTTTAACTGTTTTTTAAATGTAAAGGCAACAATTTTGGCACAATAAAAGTGGAGGTAGCGGTATGCACTCGACTGAATCGTTGCGATGTTTATTTGACTGATAGTGTAAATGTTGCTTACTTGATGTATTGTGATGGAGTATATGTCGCTTTGTTTCACTGTTCTTGTTGTACTGTTTTCATCTGTGCTTTTTCATGGAGGAAGTATTGTTTCTAACAACCAACAAAAAAAGTCGCTACGATCTATAGGAGTGCATGGCGCGACATCTTTCGTTACAATATATGATTTTTGCATTCCCGCGCTTTAAATAATAATTGTTTCATGATTTTTTCTTTGCTTAAAAATTAAAATATAAAATTTCAAACATCGTGTTCGCCCATTATTTATTTGTTTGTTTATTCCAGGCGTAGACATGAGTCTTCGCGTTACAAACTAACAAAAAGAACTGAACAAAACAACTAAAATACGTAATCAGCTTAGACGTCAATTCTTGTGCTACATTTTCAGCAAATATCGAAATTCCAGAAGAAGTCCTACTAAATTTACCCTGAACAAGAGATTGTCCCGGAGAGCCTATTTTAATGTGGAAAAAGCACGTTTTGTATTGTAAAATGTTCAGCTTCATATCAGAAGCGTCGAGCCTGTTTATAAAAAACTTCAGTTTGATTTGAAAATTGTTCAATTTGACGATAAAATTGTACATATGTCACGTAGTCAGGTAGCCGCACATCACCTGTATCACCTGTCGTCCCGTTGATCATCGACTTGCTCGAGCGGGTGCCAGCAGCGTCTCCATTGGTCCCTGTCGCGTACCAGAGTGCTCCAATGGATCCTCCTCGCACGAGGGACACGAAGGGTGTCATATCGGTCGTTCACCGCCTTCACGAAGAAGTCCGACTAACGCGTTGGTGGGCGTCCTGGTGTTCCCTTGACATCCCGCGGAATCCAGACGGTAACTGCGCGGAATCGAGAGGACGATGCTCGGAGTGAGACTACTCGCGCAAGTGAGAGAAGGCCTCCGGAGTTCCGAACTTCGCCGACATTCGAAGATCAGAGACGCTGTCGCGCGGGTCTAGTTGTAGAAAAGTAGGTGGGCCGGCCACGTAATGCGCTTCGCAGACAACCGCTGGACGAGCCGCGCATCATCGAGTGGTGAATGAAGAATAAGCAAACATGATGAAGAATGATGAATGATAATGGTAAACAAGCAAACAAACAGAGATTAATGTTTATTGACAATTCCCGTGGAATAAAGCGAAACAAAAATACATTTTTTGTTGAAAATGAGTACAACTGTTCGAAAATACCGCTTCAATGAATGTATATAGAATTTCACAGCGTTAATACCGTTAATACTTCGACGACATGTCCTAACTACAACAAGGCCAATTTTTGGACGCTACTGGGAAACTAGCCAAATAGAACTAGAATGCACTACCACCGCTACTCTGGTATATGTAATATGTTAGACGCAATGACGAGAATTCGTTGGCAAGACCAGAGGGCACAAAAGAGGATTTGCAGAGATCGGATGAAGCTGGTGTGAAGCAGGCGCCATATTTCTGTCTATGTACATGTTAGCAACCAGGCTGCACTTAATCGCAGTGCTTTACTAGCCCGGCGTTGACTGAAGCGAAGCACAACTTGGCGCTGTACTGTAGATGAACATATCGCACGAAATGGACATTTTCAAGTTATTATTCAAAGAGAAGCTCTTCAATTAGGATACGAGGATAGGTGATATGAGTGGGAATGATTGCGCTCGTAATGGCGATGTCAAACAACCGCTGAAGTCTTTCGTGGAATCACCAAGCACTTGTACTTTCTTGGCACATTCGTTAATCCTTCACTTCGCTGTAGAGATGGAAGGGGTTCACCTTCTGAAAAGGATAACGCGAAACTCAGCAACTTGTAAGTGAAGGCTTTAGATGTGGCTTTCTCCTCACCGATTGGTTTGAACTCGTATTTTTGGAGTAGCGAGGTGAAGAGCAGGAACAGCTCGTAGCGAGCGAGATTCTCGCCAAGACATGTCCTCTTCCCCATCCCGAAAGGATTCATCTCCGGCCTTTTCTTGAAGTAACCCTGCTCGTCAAGGAACCTGAACATGGCTGTGTGAAGATTAGGAGCTAACTGATTATTTCTGAAAAGGTTCACGTAACCATAACGAACCAGAAAAATTTTCTCTATGATGTTAGCTTCCAGCGCAAGATGTCAGAAAAAAAAGTACACACGATCCAAAGTTTGGCCTGGAATGTTGGGTAAATTCTGACACTCTCAGCTGCCGTGCAGTTTTACAGACCATTCTAAATACCAAAGAGAAGTTTATGGTATGTCGATGTGGAGGTTGCGCCATGTGCTGTTCCAGGTCTTCGCTGTTTACGTCTTTTATACCGAGTAAGAAACCGACATTGCAGGCCAAACTAAATATTGGTCAAAACTAAACGAAAAAATAAGCGCAACGGTTTTATTGTACAACCAGGTCTTTAGCCACCTAGGGGCCTCTACAGAACCTTGAGAACTCGTCCAAATCGCTCCCGCCGCAGTGGGACCCACGCTGCCACTGTGGTGGAGGCCGCGGCGCGGACGAGTTGTCGCGGAGCCGCCACACGCAAGGGTCCTCGAGGGCTGCCGCAGTTCACGGCGGCTCTCACCCGCAGCGCTAGGAGCTGCGGGTGAGACCCGCCGGAGGGCCTGACCGGACGGGAAGCTTGGAGAAAAACAGTTAGAGCTAAAGGTACTCAATAGAAAGCAGCATAATAACACTAAAATGTCAAACCATCATGATAGTTGCGCAATCCACATTTGGTAGTACAAAATCCTACGACATTTAAAAGTGTATAACCTTTTCCGTTACTACACCTTCCCGGTGATATAACAAACAAGGATATACACTCTTTAAACAGTAAGAAAAATAGTTGAAGCTAAGAGGTACTCAACAGAAAGCTCCTAACTGCTGGAGCGGATGCAACACAGACCAGAAGAAGTAACTGAATCTCTCACAAGGAAATAGAAGACCAACTCAAGAATCCCACCACGATTTAGCAACCGAATCGTTCAGTCTAAAGCATTAAAAAGCACTCCGGCGCAAATAGGGTCGGGGGGGGGGTCAACATGGCCTGCCGCGGCGGACAGCCGCGGCGGGTAGCCACATACAGCGGATGTAAATACAGTCTTATCTCCTTGCTTCGATTACATATCCGTGTTTTATGTGCTTCCGAATTGGGCAAGGGAGGAAACTCCAGGATCTAGGCAATTTTAACACGGGCGCGTCACTCGAGCCACACCCTGGAGTCCCTTCCCCTGCCCAAATCTGTGCTCTCCTACGCTGACGCGGAGGAGAGCACAGAACAGAGCTATACCATTGTTTGTGCCTATTCTTTACTATCAGTGTGTTTTGTCGCATTGTTTTTGCGTTGGTGACATTTTTTAGGATGTGACCCTCCCGACCCTATTTGCGCCAGCACTCCACGGAAGCTCGCTTTTCAGATGAGTCAGAAGAAATTCTTACGAAACGTTCAAACAAGTTGGAAAAAATCCAATGCCGCCGAAATCCATTCTGTATTTCTTCGTTCCTCCCGGCAAAAGTACGCAGTATTGCGTCGCGGGGCCGCACCACCCGCCGTTGTCATGGCGGGCCCGCGGCACCCGTAAGACTCTGCTGCTGGCCTAACGGCCGCCAAGCATATGGTTGGAAGCAGGGGTGCACACAAAATTCTGTGCGTTAAATTTTTTTAACGAAATTTTTTAACGGAAAATTTTCGTTAAATTTCCGGTAAATCGTTAAACTTCGGTAAAAATGCAAAATAGATGCAAACATTTATTTCAAGTGAAAAAAATCAAGGAAATCGTATAGGTTTTCACTTCAAGAGTTAACAGCTAACGTTCAAGGAACGGAATGCAACATTGCAGTGTAATACAAACAATTCAAGATCAACAAACGTAGAAAAAATAAACAAGCCTTCAGTAACAAATTATCTACAGGGTGTGGAATAAGAACAGCTATGGAATTATCATGGAAAATGATCACCGACAAGGCATCTTAAAATGTGCGATCAGGCAGAATCCGAAGTTCCCCCACCCTTTCCTAGTTCTTTGCGAAACCGTTTTGTCTAACTTTTCTACGACCATGTACAATTTCGATGCGGGCACAGGCCACTAAGTACAAAAAGATCAAGTAAAGATACAATTAAAAGCCAGTCAGTGGAATGTTTCCACGTTATTGGACGCACGATTTTCGGGTGCCCGATGCGAGGGACCATCCATTTTTTGCAACGTCGTGGCCATGACGCGGCATCGTGTCACACGTCCCACACTGCTGAATAGGTGTGACACATCGTTAATGGGTTAGGCCTTTGGTATACTCCCGTCCGCTGCAGCGACACGGGAGTGCACAGCGACGCGACGGCTCGCCAAAGCTGAGGCTGACATAGTTCACGCAGTTCTGCAGACGGATCTTGGATTCCTTGTTTTCTCGACCGTTTCGTTCGTGCTTTCGTGTTTTTTCCGTTTTATTCCCTTCTAATTCGTATGCCGTTGTAGAATTGTTCCATGCCTGTGCTCACTCATGCATTTATTTCGTTTCTCATTCCAACCACAGACACGGAAACCGACATTTCTCCCTGTGACTTGTCCGGCCAGAAAAGTGGATTTCGGTGCCGGCGAGGAAGTTCACAGGAGAAAAAAGCCCGAAATGAGCCTAGCCACGACGGAAACCCTACGAGGAGAACAACAGAGACATCACATGACCACCAAACCATCACCAGACGTGTGCTAAAACCACTGTGGTACGGTCACGAACCAAGGAAGTGTCGAAATAAGTGAGCGGAAGTGTACAGAATAGGGTACGGCAAGCACTCGCCCTCCGTGACCACCGCTGCCCATCGCACGGGAGTATGTTCCGCTCCCGCCACTCGGAGGTATAACACACCTCTGCGACGCGTCGCAGAAGCGATGGCGCGTCAACTGACAACCGCGCCCCACTGCGTTGGCCGCCACTGCAGCGAAGGCGCGTCATTGACAATTGCACCGCGCCCGTCGCTGGAGCGACGCGCGCGTAGACCATTGGGCTTAACGTTCAGGAAAAGTAGCCTCCCAAATTTTTGTTATTAGCGCTTTTCTAAAATCGTTTAAAATACGTCCAACGGCCTAAAAAATATTCTCTCCGTCTCGGCTGTTCCAGGTGGCGGGTAAAAGTGTTCTGGGTTAAGCAGCGCCAGGTGAGGATAGGCATATCTCACGAGGCGGTTAGACCAGTATATTTTTGTCGATTCGCTGACGTACTTGGGGGCATGGGGGCTCGGCGAAGAAATTTCTAGCTCCAAAAGGCATTAAAGGATAAGGATGAAGGACGGCGTTACTCAATCCCTTTTGGGATGCGCCACGCATTCCACTTCTATGAGATGCGGAGGCGATTTGAATGCGTGTTTGGCCAATACCTACTCGCGGTGATGAGCCGATGAACAAATCAGCCCTTTATCCTTCCAGACAAGTCTGGATGGAAGGCTTGGTTGGCTGGGGCGGGAAATCCGAACCAGGAACCTGGTATCGGATGACAGCCGGCACCTCCTCCGACTGCGCTACCCGCGCCCCAAAATGCATTGTTTCCAACAATTCAAAACAAATACATGAAAACATCAAAATGTTCTTGCCAATTTCAATAGTTTTTCAGGATCAATCCTAATCGGGAGGGTGAGACCTGCAACAATCGTGAAGACTAAGGGTAAATGTGATAAAATCACCGAGTAGAAAGACCGTTAAAAATTCCGTTAAATTTCTAAAAATTGCCGTTAAGTCGTTAAGCCAGATTTTAACGAGAAATGCCGTTAATTCGTTAAATTCGTTAAATCGTTAACCGTTAAATGTGCACCCCTGGTTGGAAGCTTCGACCACAGCTCCAAGAATAGAACATCCCCGACCGTCTTCTTTTCTTCTTTAGGCCTTCCCACTTTCATTTCAGTAAAAAACTGGATTTACTTCATAGAATATTATATCGGGATATAGCAGGACAGAATCTTCAGAACCTCTTCTATGAAGTCTACCCTTTACAGTACCGGACATGCCGCTCTATCCAACAAGCGCAATCGGTGCGAAAGATGAAGAGCGGTACAAAGGCGCCGGAAAGCGCCGTTTCCGCTCGCAACGCGTCGCGTCCGAGGCAAATCGCGTTGGGGCGCGGCATCCTCAACTTCTGGGCGTTTGGCCGATGGAAGGAGCCTGTCCACGCGTTGGGCAGGCATGGTCTACTGTTTGGAACTAGCTGCCGGCATGGCGCGCGCTGTGAACAATGCATATGGGCGCGGCAGAATGTGTCGTGTATCTGTTGCATGTTCAAGATTTATACTCAGAAGTGGCCTTTCCATAATTGGTGAGAAACAGATCGTGAGAGACCCAACCCGAAGAGCTTAATCTGCAGAAGCGTAAATGAAATCAATCGGTATTGGTCGACTAGTTGATATCCTTTAAGGCGCGACAGCAATGAAACCCCTCCAATCCCTTTACTCCCTTTACTCATGTGCCGGCATAGAAACGGAGTGTGATTCAAGCCCGCACGTGGTCGTTGCGCAAATCGTTTAGAAGATCTGAAAATCCAACGCACGCTGCCCAAGGTCTGATCTGCTGCACGTATTTTGGATCTAGACAAAGGTTGAACGGCGTCTGTGTCACGTCTTCAGAAACCCGGCACAAGTTGGACGCTAATGAAGAAAATATTTGGCCCACTCCGTTACTGGTTTCTCCTTCACTATTCCCACTTTTACGGGTCTCCCCTCTATTTATTAGTCCCGATTTACTGGTCTCCCTTCACTGGTCCCGTTTCCCTGATCCCATTACCGGTCCCACTTCGCTGGTCTTCCCCTTACTGATCCCCCTTTACTGCTTCCCCTCACTGGTCAATCCCTACCCTTCGAATACCAGCGCTCAGCGCATCGTCTCCATCCATACTCTGACCGTTGCCCACTCAACTATTGTAAACTTGAGTGATCTGTCGCCAAGGATAGCTAGCTCGCTAGCAATCTCCCATGGCTAAGATCAAAGAAAGATCGACTGGAATACGCCGCTCTGTCGAAGGCATCCCTAGGGTTTGGTCATCCCCCCGTGACTGATAACGTTACATGCGAACTTACTAAAATATCATAGGAAGATTCCACATAGTGAGTCCTGAAATTTGCGTTGTTAACGAAATAAACAAGGTGAGGCAGTGGTTTAGCGTACGGCGAAATCTCGATGAGTTTCATGTCGTGCGATTTTCTCTCTCTTGCTCCTTGGGAAGGGACTCACAAAATTATTGTAGCTTAAGAAATAAAAATTTCATAAAACTTGAGTTAGTGCGCGTGTACATTTTTTGAGACATCCTGCTAAAAGTCACAACCGTCCACCGTACCTTTCCGGTTTGAACTTCTCCGGTTCAGGAAAGTAGCGCGCATCGTGCTGCACTGTTCCGTACTGTGGCAGCACGGTTATTCCTTTCGGTAGATGAAATCCCATTACTTCCACGTCGGCCATGGTTCTAAAATGGTAGCACGGCAACGTGAAGCTTTCATTACGGTTCTAACCCTTCATCACGAAAGCAAACTATGTATGATCTCGACGTACCTGTGTGGAATTGCCCACGGAAGAACGTTCACTACACGCTGCAACTCCGCGATGGTTGCCTCTACATAAGGAAGCTGCTTGCGGAGTGCATAACTTGGCTGGTCTTCTCCGAACACCTAGGCATTTTTCATTACTTTTGGTGCAGTGGAATGCAACTCATACCTTGCTAAGAGCCACTCATGAATGGTAAATTAGTGGGCACTTTGTAAGTTAAGGAAAAGAGCTCTAGAATTGTTACTGTTATCCCTGACTTAAAGGCGCGTGTAGATCGTAGTCGCAAGAGATGCTGGGTGTCGTTGGACCCGATACCAAGTTCCTGGTACGGACTTCCCGCTCGTGCCATACAAGCCTTCCACCCCTCCGGGGTCGGTGAATGGGCACCGGACTCGTCTGGGAAGAAAAAAGCGCTAACTTTTTCATCAGCTGGCCACCGCAAGTCATTGTACGGTATAGTTGTATTCTCGGATTTTTTTTCGAATATTCGAGTGGTTTCAAATGCTCACAAATTTCGAGTATTTGAATTCGAATGCAAGCAAAAAACCGCTACAACACTACAAATTATTTGACTGCAATCACATTAGCAAAGTTGGTGCAAGCAACAACTCTACTCCAAGCATATGTAGGCATTGCCACCATATTGTCTTACCTATCAAGAAGGAGGTCTGGCTACGTATGAGTCCCATGAGTTAAAAAAAAATGTTCTAACCAGGAAACTATCTCAACGGTAGGTCAGAACGGCCCAAGTGTTGTATATGGGCTGAACCGCCTCTCTCTGCGAAACAACAAAAAGCAAATGTCTCGACCCCAATACAACTCTGCATAGAGTTAGGGACGACGGAAGTTGGGCCGTTGGCGGCGTTAGCCCTATGCCTGGAGGCGGAGGGCGGGCTCAAGTTGCCTGGAAACAGCGATGACGAGCGAGCGATGGTGGCACAGTGCGTAGAGGGGCGGCGCAACCCCATAATCTCTGTTACCAGCCAACTTGAGCCCGCCCTCCGCCTGCAGGCATTGGGCTAACGCCTCCAACGACCCAACTTCCGTCGTCCCTAACTCTGCGCAGAGTTGTATTGGGGTCGAGATATCTGCATTTTCTTGTTTCCCAGAGAGAGGCGATTCTGCCCATATACAACACTTGGGCCGTTCCGACCTACCGTTGAGATAGTTTCCTGGTAAGACTTGACCTTGCGAATGGTACGCGCACTTTGGGCTCTGACAGATCTCGTCAGTTTTCCACACAAGAATTCTTCTGTGTCGTTGCTTAGCTGTTTGATGAGGATTTTAAACATCATGGTAAGATCTACTCTCTTTCGCCTCCTCGTTACTGAAGGTAGACCAAATAGCCAGATATTTGAGGCCCGTTAGGAATCATGTCGTAGCCCACCGGGAAGCATCTCATCATCAGTTTTCCGGTGAAGCTGTGCTGAATGCTTTCAAAAAGATCGATATTTTTTTTTGGTTGGAATAAAGACCGCTGCTCCAGATTCTAGGATTGGCCTCACATAGGCCTTTTAGGCACGGATGTAAACTTCCGAACTGTTTGTCTTCAAGACTCGGAGTAGGTTATATATGTTGTAATTTGCTTTTATCACTGAAAAGCTACAGTGTTTGCTGAAGGAAAGATTGTTTGTAACTATGAAGCCCAGATCCCGAGCTTCTTCCACTCTGACTAGAACATAACCGCTGACAGTGTGCGTGAGAATCAGGGGTGCCCACAAATTGTGCGTTAAATTTCCTTAACGAAATTTTTTAACGGAAAATTTTCGTTAAATTTAGTTGAAAATACAATTGTAAACCATTATTTCAAGTGAAAAAATCAAGGAAAGCCTTATACGTTTCAACTTCAAGAGGTCAATAGCTAAAGCTCAAGGAATGATGTGCAACACTGCAATGTAGAATAAGCAATTCAACATCGACAAACACAGAAAAATAAACAAGTCTATAGCAACAAATTACATACAGGGTGTGATGCAAGAATAGGCATGGAAATATCCTTCAAGATGATCATCGACAAGGCACCTTAAAATTGAACGGCAGAACCCTGAGCCCCCCCCCCCCACCACCTAGTTCTTTACGAAAAAGTTTTGTGTGACTGTACTACGAGTATATGCAATCTCGATGCGGGCAACAGCCCATCAAATACAGAAAGAATTGAAAAAAGTACAATTAAGAATTAAATTAAATTAAATTAAAGGCTTCACCGGAAAACTGATGATGAGATGCTTCCCGGTGGGGTATGACATGATTCCAGACGGACCTCAAATATCTGAACTATTTGGTCTGCTTTCAGTAACGAGCAGTCGAAAGAGAGTAGATCTTACCATGATTACCATGATGTTTAAAATCCTCATTAAACAGCTGAATCAGCCGAAAATCATGTTTTTGACAACATGCTACACATTCCACTGATAGGCTTTTATTTATTTATTTATTCATGTATACGTGGAAATCCACGCAAAATCCACGGCATAAACATGATTTTCAAGTGCCTGGTGCGTGGAACCAATCCATTTTTTGCAACGTCAGGACTATGACATGACATCGTGTCACACGGTTCCACACCTCCGAAAAAGTGTGACACGTCGTACAGGTGTTGCCGTTCAGAAAAAGTAGCTTAAGAAATTTTTTTATTAGCGTTTTTATAAAATCGTTTAAGATAGTCCAAAAAAAAAGCGGCCAAAAACATTCTCTCCGTCTCAACTGTTCCAGGTGGCAAGCAAACGTATTCTCGTATAAACATCGTCAAGTGAGGATAGGCATATCTTACGAGGAAGTTAGACCAGTACCCTTCTCGATTCATTGACATGCTTGGGGGCTCGGCCAAAAAAATTCTAGCTCTAAAATGCATTAAAGGATGAGGATAAAGGACGGCGTTACTCAATCCCTCTGGGTATGCGCAACGCAATACTTCTACGGGATATGGTGGGGCGATTAGAACACACCCACACACAATGACTTGCGGTGGCCAGCCGATAAAGACGTCAGCGCTTCATCCTTTCCAAACAAGTTCGCTACCAATTCAGCGGCTCCGGAGGAATGGAGGGCTTGGTTGGCCTGGGTGGAAGGGAAATCTGAACCGGGAGCATGGTATCGGAGAGCACGCGACAGCCGCCACCTTCCTCCGACTGCGCAACACTCGCTGCTAAAATGCATGTTTTCCAAAAATTCTAAACAAATTCATGAAAATATTAAAGTACTTTTGCTGATTTCGATAGTTCTTTTAGGAACCTAATCGAGAGGGTGAGATCTGCGCAATTAGTGAAGACTAAGACTAAATGTGATAAGCTCACTGAGAAAAAAGTCCTTTGAAAATTCCGTTAAATTTCTAAAAATTTACTTAAATCGTTGAAGCAAATTTTAACGAAAAACGCCGTTAATTCGTTAAATTCTTAGCCGTTAGATGTCCACCCCTGGTGGGAATGTCATGATCGCCTCTTGATCCAATCGTAGGAAAATGAGTTTTTCCCGCTGCAATAGGCAACTCTCATCGCTTTGCCCAGCTACCGATATAATCAATTGCCAAATGAAGTGTGTTTGAATCTTCCGGGATCACTATACTCTCATAGATCTCGATATCGTCGGGGAACATTTTACAGTTCACCCCATGCTGGTAACCGAGTTAGGCAATTCATATGTGTTTAGCAAAAACAACAACGGAGGCAGCACTACACCTTAGGTACACCACCCAATGTAATGAAGACCTTAGAGCACCTGTCCTTGATCCTAAGTTGATAAGTTCTATTTGGCAAAAACTGTCTGGTCCACTTGATGAGCCCGGGATGTATTCCTACCGCTTCCATTTTTGCCATCAACTTTCCTAACGGAAGTTTATCAAAAGCCTCCAAAAAATCGAACTGGACCTATAGATCGGTACGATTTCTTTTTTAGAAAGCCTTCAACCAATCGTTGATGAACCTAACTAAATCAGTTTCAACCTACTCCCTTTAAGAAACATACACTGATTTATCGAAAATATTTTACATGATTCGAAATGTGCCAAAAATATTTCTGTAATTTTTTTCAAATGTTCTTGCAAAAATTGAAATTATACCAACCGGCCTATAGCTCTTGGTGTTATTGAGCAAAGCTTTCTTCAAATAGGTATGAAGAATGCATGCTTCCACCTGATTGCGCCTTCCGCTCTAGCGTACTCAGATTAAATATGTGCTCCAAAGGATAGGCTATGCAATGGATAACGCTTTCCACGAAATTCAAAGGAATTAAGTGCTGTGACAGAGATAGATTTTAGCCATGTAGAGAATACATCACTAACTATAGCTGTACTGTGATCCTCCTCTCCAGACCCACTTGACGGTATCAAAGTGCATGAGAATTAGGGAAAAAGGTCTAATGAATTCAATGAATCCCCTGGTAGGCAAAGTGGCGCAAAATGGGCTCCGTGGCTCAAAGCTTACTCGTTTACAAAAACTCGTCCGAGGCGGGCTCAGCAGCCGGTCACACTACCGTAAGCGGAGGAAGGCGATCATGATGCCGTAATCGAGAGAGACACCTAAGATACATACAATACCCTGGACTATACAGCGCACTCAAAGAAGGAAACGGTTAATGCGGGGGTTTGCCTTCTAATCATTACAACAAAAAAATCTGTTGTTGACATGAAGGACATGCGCACAAAGGCTTGGAAGCAATTCTCAAAGATTTTTTGAATTTTATAGTTTTATAATATTTTATGCACAAAAAATCCTATTAAGGGAAACAGCTCTCGGTTGCGACCATCTCACGTCGCCTGCTCGTTTTACTAGTGCTGTTGAAAGAAGAACACGTATCGAGCAGTCGAGGAGAACCTTGTGTTCACCGCGAACCTAGTTCCGCTATAAAGATCCAAGCCTTCCATGCAGAGGAATGGAGCGTGCATCCGGAATTTCTTTTCCCAACGCAGCCAGCTCTTCCATTCTAAGCCCGCGCGCACTATTCATACTAATTGTAAGAACGAAGGTGGATAGCGGACTGTTCTTAACTCGTAAGATGACATACGAGTTCACACCTCCCACACCTATTCACAATAATTGGTCCAGGAAAAGAGAAGTCCGGGCAATTTGAATGCGCATTTGGCCCATGCATACAATGAATTGCGATGGCCAGCTGATGGACAAGTCACTGGTTTATCCTTCCCAGATAACTCTGTTACTAATTCACCGATCGCGAATGGTTAAAATGGCCACCGCGATTGCACAGTAAACTCGGGGCCTCCCTTTAACGACTTAGCAAGAAAGAAACACGTTTTTATAGTAAATGAAGGGTGATTGATGGGTTTACGGTCCTGTATGTATGACTCGCTTTCCCGGTTTGGACATACGCTTCAGACCCCTCTCTTGTAGGTTTCAACGGGTACTATTCTGAGGTAGGTGTTCCCGGCCCTTGAGAATTCTTTCTGATTATCACACCGTTTCTACATAAGGACAGTGACGCATCACCCTTTGGAGAGCAACCGCAAAGACGCTGATAATCAGCTATGGTCCTTCCCATGTTTTTTGTTTAAGTTCAAGAGATGAACACTCGATGCGATAATATGTCACTGTATCTGCTCCTTCTTCCGGTCAAGAAATTAGAACGGGAAACACTGAACGGAAGGAAAAAGTGGCCATATCCGAGATTCCTTGCTCGGAAGCGGAAATTCCACGAATTCCTGCGTAGATTCCTTCCAGGCCGCTTACCGTTTACCCTGTCTAGAAATCGTGCTGCCAAATTGTCGTCATGTGAACAGCAGACGAGGAATGGTGATGTCACAAGAGCAATTACTGTTGACGGTTTGTGTTCGGCAGTCTGCCCAAACATATTTATGTACGGAACCAGTTAACCATTTATGCTCAAGAACGATGAAAAAGTGCTCGCTCTATGAGCTCGGAGATGGCATATGTTCTCTCATTGGACAGCCCTGTAAATTCCATTCATGCGAGCTTAGAACCTTGCCCATCACTTTAAAGCAGGAAATACTTCAGCTTAGACGCCAACGCCAGTTTGCCTTCCCCTTTAAGCTCCTTGATCTTTAGTCAACGTTCGGCTGAACAGTGTCGCTAACCGTTAGTTGATATCAGAATTAGAAACCATAAAAAGGGTTTTGTGTAAAACCCGTGACATTATTTGCGGCTGCAATTCGTCATATGACGACAGTGATAAGGGAACAAATTTGCACAAGAGCAAAGCACAAAAGATGTAAGTCAGCTATACACATTTTGAAGTGACTTCTCGCGAAAAAGATCTTAAGAAATTTGGAAACATCTATACGGGGAAATTATGTGACGTCTCCACCAATTGACACGAAGTGTATGTAGGTGTGAAACGAGTGGTGTAAGTGTCGTGGCATCAATTCCAAGCAATCTTTGGTTCCCAAGACTGGTCATTCAGTTAGACCATTAAGTGACTTTCTTTCTCCTTACAGGAAAATTTTGTTGCACAAACCTCGATTCGTTAGACTAGTAATATTTGAAAGGTCATCCTAATAATGATACGAATACAAGGATGAGTGCTGGTGGGGAAGAATCGCATGTGGCCTTCCTTACCTGCCTCTAAATTCGTTAAAGGTAATTTATTATATTAATTAGCACAGCTATTGCCACAATATTGGATATATTTATAAGAAATTAAATAAAGTAGTGAGTTTTGTTTGAACACATTTGCCTAAGCCTGGAGCGGCTGGTAGAGAGACTATATGTTGTTAAAGGATGTTTTGTTGCTGTGAGTTTTGTGTTATTTCCATGTCCCTGTTTCGTATTCCGGTTTCCGCCCATTTTTGAGCTATTCCGTCCCGCATTCCGTCTTCCACTTTTCTCGAAAAAAAAAATTTCCGCACATCCCTGGTTTGTAGCATAACAAGCCGAGAGGTTCCTCAAGAGCCATCAGAAACCAGGTTGCGAATACTGAAATAAGAGGCAAAGTGTCCATAAGGTTTTGCGGATTTTCCACATACCAGTTCTGATGCGAGCGCCTGTTGCTCCAGCTGCTTCTACTATGAGTTTCTACCTGAGAGCATCCCTTAGGCCTATGGTATACTCCCGTCCGCTGCAGCGACGCGGGAATGCACAGCGATGCGACGGCTCGCGATGCGCGTCGCGAGCCGTCGCCATCGCTGAGGCTGACATAGTCCGCGCAGTTCTACAGACGGAGACTTTTGCAGAATTTTAGCGAATCAGCTGAATCAGCATGCCTACGACTTGTGGTCCCTTTTCATATAGAAGTGTGGATGCGCACTTCTCATAAGTCTTAATTGTTGGAGCTAAATTAAACGCAGTACTCTTGTTTGGAGCGAAATGAAACGCAGTACTCTTAGAAATGCGCGGACGCGAAAAACCGAGTTCAAAACATTAATTTTAAAAACATGGAGCTGAAATGGCAGATTTGTGATCAACGCGTCACGATAACCCTCTAATGACCTGACAAGCGCAAAACTGGACGAAACGAACCTGAGAATCAAAAGAAATACTGCAGTCAGCGAAGACGCGAAAAAAACCCCGCTAGAAAAACATGACTTCGAAAAAATCAGCGTTCAATTGGCACACTTCTGTGCCGGATATGTCAACGGGACCTCCCTGTGACTTGTACGGTACAGAAATGTAGATTTCGTTGCCGGCAAGGAAGTTGAGAGGCGAAAAAATGCTAGGATCAGCACAAAAGAAAGTGGGAAAAAACCGCCTAGAAAAATATCTCCTCAAAAAACTAGCTGTTCAAGCCGTCGAAAAAAAGCCCCAAAATGAGTCTAGCCACGACGAAAACCCTACGAGGAGATCAACAGAGAAATCACATGACCACCCAACATCACCAGACGTGTGTTGAAATTGCTGTGGTATGGTCACGAACCAAAGAAGTGTCGAAATAAGTGAGCGAAAGTGCATAGAATAGGGCACGACAAGCGCTCCCCCTCCGCGACCATCGTTACCCGTCGCTCGTCGCAGTGCACTGCACTGCGACGAGCGATGGGCTGCGACGGCCGTCGCACGGGAGTATGTTTCACCCCCGCGACGCGGAGGTATAACACCCCTTTGCGACGCATCGCGGGAGCGATGGCGCGTCAACTGACAACCGCGCCTCATTGCGCCGTCCGCCACTGCAGCGAATGCGCGCCGTTGACAGTTGCCCCGCGCCCGTCGCTGGAGCGACGCGGGAGTATACCATAGGCCTTACGATATCAATGCTCTACAAGAAGCTGTGTGAGAAAGTACTCTAAGAGAGTACGCACTTCTATCGGCCGTCAAAACTGTAGCAAATTCACAGCTTGTAGAGTCTAACCCAATAAGCAGCACTCTGCTCAATAAGCAGGGATACGAGTTCGTGCCCCGTTCGGAGCTAGAGTTTTGATCGCAACCAGGGGTGCACACAAAATTCTGTGCGTTAATTTTTTTAACGAAATTTTTTAACGGAAAATTTTCGTTAAATTTCCGGTACATCGTTAAATTTGGTTAAAAAGTACAATTAGCTGCAAACCATTATTTCAAGTGAAAAAATCAAGGAAAGCCTTATACGTTTCAACTTCGAGAGGTCAACAGCTAAAGTTCAAGGAATGGAGTGTAACACTGCAATGTAAAATAAAAAATTCATCATCATCAAACACAGAAAAATAAATAAGCATTCAGCAACAAATCATCTGCAGGGTGTAGAATAAGAGATGTATGGAATTATCATGCAAGATGATCACCGACAAGGCATTTTAAAATGTGCGATCAGGCAAGACCCGGAATTCCCTTCTCTTAGTTCTTTGCGAGACCGTTTTGAGTGAATGTTATACGAGCATATATGTCTCGACGCGGGCACCAGACCATTAAGTGCAGAAAGATTTAATAAAGATACAATTCAAAGCCTGTCAGTGGAATGTGAACACGTTGTCGAACGCACGATTTTCGAGTGCCTGGTGTGTGGGGCCTATCCATTTTTTGCAACGTTGAGACCGTGACACAACATCATGTCACACGTCGTTCACTGCCGAAAAGGTTTAATACGTCGTCAATCTGTTAACGTTCAAAAAAGTACCTTTCCTAATTTTTGTTATTAGCGTTTTTCAAATCGTTTAAAATACCTTTAGTGACCGAAATCATTCTCTCCGTCAGGACTGTTCCAGGTGGCGAGCAAAAGTGCTCTGGGATAAGCATGCCAGGTGAGGATAGGCATATCTTACGGCCAGGTTAGATCAGTATCTTTGTAGATTCGTTGACGTGCTTGGGAGCTCGGCGAAGCATTTTCTAGCTCCATAATGCGTTAAAGAATAAGGATAAAGGGCACCATTACTCAATCACTATCTGCGCCACGCATTCTACTTCTACGGTATGTCTTGGAGGCGATTTGAATGCGTGTTTGGTCATACAATGACTTGCGTTGGCCAGCCGACAAGAGACGAGTCTGGAATTCACCGACCCCTGAGGATGGAAGGCCTGGTTAGCCTGGACAGGAAATCCGAACCAAGAACCTTGTACCGGGGCACGCGACAGCCGGTACCTCCTCCGACAGCGCTACATGCGCCCCAAAATGCATTTAAAAAATTCCAAAAATTCAAAGCAAATTCATGAAAACATTAAAATATTCTTGCTGATTTCAATAGTTTTTCAGGAACAGTTCTAATAGGGAAGATAAGACCTGCAACATTTGTGAAGACTAAGGGTAAATGTGATAAACTGACTGAGAAAAAGTCCGTTAAAAATCCCCTTAAAATTCTAAAAATTTTCGTTAAGTGGTTTAGCCAAATTTTAACGAAAAACGCCGTTAATTCGTTGAATTCGTTAAATCGTTAACCGTTAGATGTGCACCCCTGATCGCAACCAAACATTGTTGCAACAGTTTACAACCGCTACAACAACATAACATAACATTAACATTTATTACATGCGCAAGCACATGTAGAGATAACAACACAAAGTCATGAGACAAAACAAACTCAAACAAGCTGAATATCTAAGATGTTTAAGAGGTTAGGAAAAAAAGAGGACTAACAACTATTGTTTCCCTCGCAGGTAGCGGTACACATCTCTTTTAAAAGCGGGGAAGGATTTAGATAGTTGCATTTGTTTGCACAATTTCACATAATCTGAGCCAGCTCTAAATGCAAAAAACGATCTTCTAAGGCTTGTTTTAGGGTTACCAAGTAATAACTTGGTGCTATGACCGCGGGTAGATGAGGCAACGAATTTGAAAAAATCTCCAACTTTCAAATCGACAACGCCATTAATGATTTTGTAAACCGTCAAAATATTGTTACGCCTCCTCCTCAGATGTAGACTATCCAAATTGAGCATCTTATTCCTTACTGTTCCACGGGGTATACTGTTATATGTAAAACCAAGAGCTCGAATGAATACTTTTCTTGTAAAACTATGTTGAACCTTCTCGAGTCTCTCCACAATAGCTTTTTTACTAGGAAAGAAAACACAGGTTCCATATTCGAGAATAGGACGAACAAAAGTTTTGTACGCTTTAATTAACAACGAAGGATCGTTTGAACTAATAGCTTTAAATAGAAGAAAGAGTCTTTGATCAGCTTTACTAGCTACTTGCTTGCAGTGATCGTCGAAGCACAACTTGGCGTCTAAGTGAAAGCCAAGATCTCTAATTTTTTCAACCTTCTTTAAAACTATCCCATTGATTTGATAAGGCGCTTTGTAGTTGCTCTCTCCAAGATGGAAGACTTTAGTTTTTTCAAGCGAAAGAGGGAGCTTCCACTCAACTGCCCATTTAGCAACAGCATTAATAGCTTCCTGAACTTTCAAAGAGTCATGCTCATGCACAACTCTGCTGAAGATCTTAACGTCATCAGCAAACATCTTACAAGAAACACCGGCTTGTTCAACAAGCATGGGAAGATCGTTTACATAAATGTTAAACAGCATTGGTGACAAAACCCCACCCTGAGGTACTCCACTGTGAGCCGATCTTACGGTAGATAACTGTCCATTTATCCGAACTTGAAATGTACGGTCACGCAAAAAATCCTTAATCCACTCTCTTATTCTAGGATGCAGCCCTACTATCTGGAGCCTATCCAACAGTTTGCTATGTGGGACCCTATCAAATGCCTTTTGAAAATCGAAATAAATTACATCTAAGTTAGCTTTATCTTCTAAAATCGACGTCCACTCATTCAGTGCCTCAAACATATGTGTTTCGGTTGACTTGTGTTTTCTAAACCCATGCTGATTTGACGACAAAATCTTGTGGGAATCAAGATGCTCAGTGGTACCCTTTTTTAAGATTTTTTCAAAGAGCCTACAGAAAACAGACGTAATACTCACAGGTCTGTAGTTGAAAGGATCAGTATACGGGGACCTCTTAGGTATCGGTGTCACAAATGAGTGCTTCCATTTCTTTGGAACTTCCGCACGAAAAAGGCTAAGATTAAAGAGGAATTCCAGGGGCGATGCAATACATAACAACCAAATGTGGTTCACGTAAAACGAATTGAAAACTCGCACCGTGATGGACTGCTCCCGGATACTAATAGAGAATGATGACAAACTTACTGAAGGAGTTGGTCGTGTCCCAGCTGGCACTTGGAGTGTATTCGCTTTAGAGATCACAACACTCACACCAAAGAAAAAACAAAGCCGCTTTAATAAACCGCTTCGGGGAGTAAAGAATGGACCCTACGGATCTGATTCATCTATATTCTGGGAATGGGTAAATGCAGCTGGCGAGAAATTGTTAGCGAGGCTTCGAATGTCACAAAATTTATAGTATGTGAAGGATACACGATAAAGGTTGGCAGTAAACACTAATTTTTGGGCAACTTCGGCTGAATGAAGAAACTGATTTCGGCGCAAGAACGGAGCCGAGATGAATGTGCCTTGCTTTATACCCAACTTCGAGCAGCTTAACAACCACCGCCCTAGTTGCATAGGAGAACACTACGGAAAACAGGGAGTGTAGTAGGGTACTTATGTCATAAGAGGATTGGGCGCTAGGGTAGTTGGAGAGGGCCATCATGATATGCCGCAGCGTGCAGGCCTGGCGAGTAGCTACCTACAGCGAATGTAAATGCAGTCTTATCCCTCGTTTCGATCACAGATCCGCGTTTTATTTCATTATGCATTGGACGGGAGAGGGAACTCCATGGTGTAGGCAATTTACACGGGTGCACACCTCGGAGTCCCTTTCCCTGTGCAACTCTGAGCTCTTCTCAAGGAGAGCACAGAACAGAACTATAGCCTTTTTGTTCTCTTTACTGTCAGTATGCCTCGTTCCTTTCTTCGTGTTAGTGACACTTTTTATAAGGCGACCCCCCCCCGTGGATTGTATAAGAGGAATGCATAGAATATGACAGAGCAGCGTTGGACATGGAAGGCTGGGCACTTTAAATAAATAAATAAACATTTAGTAACATAATGGAACGCAGTGTTCTCGCTCGAAACCACATTAAAACTGTGAGTAATAATAGAGAGCGCGACAGAACACTTCCTACACTTCATCCAAACTTTTAGGAGACGACTTCAGGTACTTTCTGTTATTAAATACAATGCAGCGCTGACTCCCTCCCTCTGTAATACATCGCATACTTACTTTGATACTTTGATGGTCCTTTGTCGGCTGGAGGTCTTCTCAGCGGGGACCACAACTCTTCCAGACCGCTCGATCTCTGCCTGCTTGCATCCAGTGAGGCAGACTCCGCTCTCTGAAAGATCTTGAGAATGAGTCTGCCCATCGCCTTGGCGGTCGTCCCAGTGGTCTCTTATGGTCTCTCGGGAGCCGTTCTGTGACACGGACACTCCATCTATTGTCCTTTCGTCGAAGCAGGTGTCCGGCACAGCGATATTTGGACTTCTTCATATACTGCAGCGGGTCTGCTAATTGCGACTTCTCCCGTAGCTCCGAGCTTCGTAGGCCTTCTTGCCATTGCTGACGAAGGCTTGTCCTCAGAAGACATCTCTCCAGTGCACGATGCGTAGTTTGCATTACTCTGGCGATTGTCTTGTTGTCGGGCCAGGTTTCCGTCGCGTAACACATCGCAGACAGTACAGAGGCGTTGAATATCGAGACCCTGAGGCCGGCATCCTTGACCTGATCGGTGACTTCGCGAATCGAACTGAAGGCTGCCCATGCTGCGCGTCTCCTGCGGGCGATTTCAGGAGCGAGGTCATTATCCATGTTCAGCTCTCTTCCCAGATAGACGTAGGAGTCGACCTGTTGTAGAGCAGCTCCATTTAACCTTAAGAGTCCCGTATCACACCACTGGTTGACCATAAATTGCGTTTTAGACATATTCATGTCCAATCCAATCTTCATACCTGCCACATTGAGCTCGTTCAGCATTTCCTCGACTTTTGCCGTGCTGGTAGAGATCAGAACAATATCGACGGCGAAGCGAAGGTTGCTGATCCGTTTACCGTCGACAAGGTAGCCTTTATCGTCCCAGTTCAAGTCCTTCACGGCATCCTGGAGTGCCGCTGTGAATAGCTTAGGAGAAATCGTGTCTCCCTGCCGTACTCCTTTCCCGATAGGAATCTTAAGCTTTCGATCGAACAACTGGATGGTGGTCGATGTGTACGAGAAGCATTCGTCGAGAAGTCGGATGTAGGGCGATGGTATACCAGCATGCACAAGCGCGTTCAGAATGGCGTTGATTTCCACAGAGTCGAACGCTTTCCGATAATCCACGAAGACAAGGACAAGTGGGAGGTGGTATTCGCGGCTCCTCTCGATGAGCTGTGAGACAGTCTGAATATGGTCCATGCAGGAGAAATCCTTGCGAAACCCTGCTTGATCCACTGGCTGATATTCATCCAAGCAACGCTCCATGCGGTTAAGCAGTATCTTGGTGAAGATCTTGTACACAACCGAGAGAAGACTGATGGGTCGATAGTTGTTGATATCCTCCTGCTGACCTTTTTTGAAGATTAAAACTGTTTTCGACTCCTTCCATGAGTTCGGAATCCTACCAAGTCGAAGGTAGTTGTTGAAGTGCTTGGCAAGAAGTGAGCAGAGGGCACTGCCAACCGCACGAAGGAGATCAGCAAAAATGCCGTCCGGTCCGGGAGCAGTGCCTGGCTTCATCCTTCTGATGGCATGAGCAACTTCTGATTCCAGAATGGGAGGTACTTCCTCAGCGGGTGGCATCAAGCATTTTGGGACAGTGATGGAAGAACGGAACAGATCTGTGTAGAATTCTTGAGCGATGGCCTCCATCGCTCTTCGAGACGTTTGCGTTGTTCCATCCTTATCCGCAAGGGCTGACATTATTGCCTTCTGATCGCAGAGATCTCGTTTGCAGCGCTTTATACTTGAACCTTTCCCAGCGGCTTCTAACAGCTTCAGTCTTCTGTGGGCTTGAATGGACTCGTTCACTGCAATTCGACAGGCCTTCGAGATGGTGACTTTTTCCAGATGGGGAGCATTAGGATCCTGTTTAACAGCTCTTCTTTGCTCCAAGAGTTTAATCGCATGTGCGTTGAGTCGTGAATCAGACGGTGATGTGGCTCCGCAAGAGCTGCTAGCACATTTCAACAGTCCTTTGGAGAGAAGGTCGTAGTCTTCCGATGGATCTTCAAGAAGATTCCAATCATACGACTTTATTGCATATTCCAACTCCTCAGACTTGAATGTGAGGATCCTCACCGGTGCCGGTTTATAAGTGTCATGCTTGAGCATCCTCTTTTTGAGAGTCAGCTTCGCACGGACAAGACGGTGATCCGAGCCGGTGTCAAATGAAGGCAGCAAGGAGACGTCGAACAGACTCCAGCGTCTGTTTGTAAGAACATGGTCGATATCCGAACGTGTTTCTCCATTTGTGCTTTCCCAGGTCCATCGTCGGTTTGAAAGCTTCTTAAACATAAAATTTCCATGGTAGAGACGGCACGCGGATAGAAAGTCTATCAGGCGCTCTCCGTTTTCGTTCCTTGAGGAAGTTCTATGTGGTTCTAGCCTCCATTCGTCGTGATCATTCGTACCGACGATAGCGTTAAAGTCCCCAACGACAACTTGGTAGTAGCTCTTCTCGTCGGTGACAGTCTTTTCGAACAGCTTGTAGAATTCCTCCTTTTCTTCATCTGTGGCCGCAGATGTTGGAGCATATCCATTTATGATGGAGATGGTTCCTTGATCTTTGGTTTCCAGACGAAGAACAGCCACTCGCGGACTGATGATCTTGTAAGAGTCTACTAGGTGGTGCACTGTCGAATTGACGAGAAATCCAACTCCGCCAATATTCTTTCTGTCCACCTTTGCTCCGATAATGCGAAGCTCGTTGTGTCGGTCCTTCTTATGGTTTCCGTTCTGCCTTTCGTTTCCTGCTGGGCGATAACGTCGTATTTGATGTTGCGGCTTCCGTAAAGCAGTGTCCGAAGATCCTGCTCAGATGCGACCGAACGACAATTATAAGTGCAGACGAATAGGCAGTTTCCGTGTCGTGGTGGGAGGGAGTTACCGGTAGTCCGATTCCAATGACGTCCTGATAGTTTAACTCCGAGATTAGATGGCCCCTCGCCGGAGGTGGATGCAACCGACGTCGTAGAAGTCCACCTCCGGCGCGCGGAGGACTGGGGCGCGGGTTTAGTTGTTTGAGCCATAGCGGTGGTCTGGTTACTCACATGTTCCTGGCCAGGGATACAGGAGAGCCGCCCATACACGACAAAGCGTCGCGTACTGCGTGACCGTTTGTGCCGTTAGCCATCACAAAGTGATGTTCACCCCTTCATCGCGATGAGGTGGCACATGAAGGGGCATCGCATAAGGGAAGTCAAATCAGCTGAGAGCAAATCCGATGAACTTGTTAAATATTTCTCTGCAGGTCTTGGCGGGACTGAATTGAGCGAAGAAGGTTCACTGTTAAAGTGTCTTGCACATGAGCATCCGTTTCTATTTTAATTTTCACTCCTACTCTATAAAGTGTACGTTTATCATGTTCAGATCATCGCTGAATCCAAACGAGCATCAGGCTAAGGCATGCTTCCCTACCTAATTAACTTCGTTAGAAGTATATAGGCTCATGTCTTTGCTTATTAGAATTTTCTTAAAGAAAGTAATTTCATTAGAGCAGAAAGTGTCGTTTACCGAAAATACCTCTTAACTGTGTTGCTCTACTTGTTAGCGAGTAGTATTTGAAGTCGAGTAAATTTTGGTTGCCCCAATTTAAATTTTGATTACAAATTTTCATAGTAATTTCACGAAAGCTTTTTGGCAACAATTATTTTCATATCTTAGAAGTTACAGAAAAAAGCTTTGAATAGGATTAACAACATTAGTTTAAGTGAAGAAGAAACTTCGTTGCCTTCTCCAATGGTCGTTGCACAACGTAATGCTGACAAATGGCGAACGGATGACATTGTGGAGCTTTTTAGGTCTCTCGCCCACAACGTGTGCTCGAAGCGATGATGCTGTGACTGTTTTAGCAGTCACTATCTCTGTCTGAGATTTTTTTAATAATAGTTGTGATCGAACCACCTGCGTCCATCGCTTCTACCAACAAAACAAGTTTTAAAGGAAAATCTTAGAAATCACCCGACCGGGTCAACCCGCTAAAGCATAAGAGGATAAAGTACAGTGTTAATCACTGTCTTTTTTGGAAAGCGCCACTCCTCCACTTCTACAGGAGTCAATGTTTTATCCTTTCAAGGCAAGTCTGGTATGAATTCGTTGACCCCGAACGGATGGAAGGCTGGTTGGGTTGGGCGGAAAATCCGAGCCAAGAATACTGAATCGAGTGAACGTGACTGCTTTAGCGCCAGCTGCGCTACCACGCAGTCAATCTACTAACCATACTAGTTCTTTCCAGGTAATGTGGGAAGAAAGAGTGTAGGATTTAGGACTAGGTATGAGTTGATGGAGGCGCTCATGCCCTACAGTTTCTTAAAAACCCTGGAGGTAAGCGGATTGTAAATGCAGCAAAAGCGAAAGCGCAGGGCGCTACCAACGCTGTCATTTTGTTATGCTTTGTAATAACGGTAAAGTTATGCAAAATGGTCAAACACATTCTTGAGCTCTGACTGACCTTGTTGATTTCATCATAGCATTTCTTTTGAACTGTGGGATGGTAGAGAAGGTAGACGAAGCCCCATCGTAGTGTCGTTACTGTGGTCTCCATTCCCCCGGTCCAAAGGTCTCCAGAAGCCAGTGCCAGAGTAAATATGCTGAACAAAGAGTTTGAGATGGAATGCAGTCTACGCTGCTGAAGAATTGCTCTATTAGAAACGCGCAGATAATTTGAAAAGGGATTAAGGTTGCGAATAGAAGGAAAAATCTTTCAGAATTCCGCAATTTACGTCCAATCCTTTGCTCATACACCTGGTAAGTGAGCGTTTTTCTAAAAATCAGAAGTGTGAATTAGAAGAAGGACATACTCACTTGAAATGTGGGTTGTCCCTTTGGAGAGTCATCTCTCTTAAGTATGCCTCCATGAAGTCCCGCGGTTCACCATCCATTTCCAGACGTTCCTTGTGCTCGCGTATAACATTTAGAAAGTATCTGAATAGCATGAAATTTGAAATATCAACAGCCAAACAAATCCAAAATTGGTAACACTCAGTTCCTCCACCTTTGAAGGGCGAATCCGTTCTCCTTGTATCGCCTCAGCGCCGGTATGGGCAGGTAAGCCAAAACCGGATACGCATTGATGAGCTGGACAGTTTTCGAAGCAACCTGAATAACAGAACCACTTTAAGGGACCAAACCTTTCGTTAATAATGAAGTGTGGCAGCTTTGACGTACGTCAGACACCACTGCATCGATGAGATTCTTGAATTTTCGGAACTGTGGATCTCCGTATGTGTACGATTTTCCCAGTACAAAGTCCTGAATGATGTTGGCTACACACAAGGATATCGGTTCCTCCATATCGACCATGGCTTGCTGAAAAGAATTTCCCTTTACAAAATAACAACTGGAATAAAAATGAACAAGAAGAGAATTATTTATTGGTCAATAAACAATGACATTAAAGTTTTGCTCAAAAGGTATGAACCGCATAGGAAAGAATACGCTGCTAAGCAATTTTTTCTAAGCAAATTAGACGAGAAATTTTTGTTCCATTATACTCACTATTTCATGTATTAGGTTGATAAATACATTCTGGAACATTTCGGACAGTTTGTATCCAATAACCATTTTTCTTTACTGTGGGGAATTTTCCGGACTTGAAACTAAAGGGAAGGAAGGCCTCAGAACCCATTCCAGAACCCATGCTTCGAAGTCCTCCGCTATTCGCAATTCAAGCCTTCTGAGCGCTCATATTCAGAGCGTCACGCTGTCTTTACTTCTGCTCGTCTCCCCCAAACTTGATCAACTGTACCTGATTTTGGAATGTATATGCTTTTTACAGTGATGGTGTATACTTTCAGTTTACTGTCTACGATTTGTTCTGAACGTGAGGTCTTTCTTCACTTCGCTCTTCCTGAATATTACCTTTACTTCAACCTCATATGCAGTCTTTATGGTTTGCACTTCCATAGAGACGCGGTACTCTTAAGGATCCAGCCCAGGGTCAAGCGTAGGGTTCGATTTTTGCCGAAAATTTACGCCCTCCCCCTCACAGAGTGGATCTGGTACGACCCCCCTTTGTGTAGACCACCGTTTCATTCCTATCCGTATTGGATTTTTTAAAAATTTTCATGCGATTTTTGTACACTTTAATAGGCCCTTCTTTCCAGGTGCAGCTTCCACTGTGTCAAATTAGTTCAGGAAAGAGTGCTACTGAGTAACTGTTTAATTTCGTAATTTGTTAGAAAAACGCTGATAAAGGTTTTCTGTATGTAATCTTTTGATAATGGGCGCGTGTAGCGCAGTCGGAGGAGGCGCCGACTTCGCGTGCACCCAATATGATGATAAAATTATGGACGATCAAGAAAAATCCGAAGAATTTGCAAAGTATTTTCGGTCGGTTTATAAGAACGCTTCAGGTAAAATCTTTACTAGTGGCGCGGATAAAAAACTATGGGTACGTTAGACTGGATTGACATCTCCAGCAATGTTGTTTACAGTGTTCTATGGAAACTTCCCAATAGAGTTTCAACGTCTCCAGATGGCATACCATACATTTTCCTAAAAAAGCAGCGCTCGGCCTCGTTACTCCTCTTACCTCATTATTTAACAAGATCTTACTGCAAGGTAACTTGCCAGAAATATGGAAGTTTGGTCTTGTTCGGCCTGTATTTAAAAAAGGTTCCAAACATTGTGTACAAAACTATAGACCGATTTGCTTAACATGCTCAACTAGCAAGGTCATGGGGCGAATTGTCTGCCGAGGGTTGACTGCCTATATTGACCGCAATTGTTTACTAAGCCGAGAGCAACATGACTTTCTCGCCAAAAAGTCCACTGTCTCTGCCCTTTTGCCAACATTTTCATGTTGGCAAAAGGAGATCGACAACAGGAAGTTTATTTTCGTCTGTTACGTTGATTTTGCCAACGCCTTTGATTCTGTTTCCATTCCACTTCTCCTAGGTAAGCTCTCCTGGTATGGTATTGAAGGTAGGTTGCTAGAATTCTTTCGTTCCTTCCTCACTAGCAGATATCAGTCCGTTTCAATTAATGGTCAAATGTCCCTCCCCTACCAGACCCCTAGCGGCGTTCCTCAGGGGACCTTCCTTGGGCCATTACTCTTCCTCTTGTATGTTAACGACATTTTTGGTGCCCTCCCTGAGGGGTGCTTCTGCAGCATGTTTGCCGATGACTCCAAAATATACACCATAAATGACGCCACAAAGCTTTAAGAAGCAATAGATTGTCTTGCAAGTTGGGCAGACAATTGGGAGCTCGACATCACCTTAAATAAGACTGCAGTTATGAAAATTGGCGACAGACATCCCGAAATGGACTACACATTAAATGGATCCCCTCTCGCCCAGGTCTCTCTTGTAAAAGACCTAGGTGTTACCTACTCAAACAATTTAGACTTTTCCTTTAATATTGAAAAGATTACTGCACGGGCCAGTTCAGTGTCTAACTACATCCTTAGAGCTTTTAAGACGCGAGATGTAAAGGTTCTTTTCCGTTTATTCACGCTCTACGTAAGGCCGATTTTGGAATACGGGTCCCCCATTTGGTCTCCATACAAACAATCTGATATTGATGCTCCAGAAAAGATTCAAGATAGCTTTACCTACAAATGCTTTGCTCGTATAGGCGCCTCCTCAATTCCTTATCATGAGCGTCTCCGTAAACTGGGTACAGCGTCTCTCAAATGCCGCCGAATGATAAACGACTTGACGCTTATGTATAAACTCACCACGAACGAGCTTTCCTTAAACTTAGCTGATTTTTTGACCCATCGGTACCAGTAGAGGACATGCATACAGAGTAAGACCTTTTAAACCTCGTACTAAGGCTTTCGAAGGGAGTTTCCTTGGTAGAGTTGCTTCTCGTTGGAATGAGTTAGATCCATCTTTCTTTATATACAAGAAATCGCAATCATTTCGATTGCTTCTCATGTCGCGCTTTAGAAATTTTGGCTAACTCATCGGACCCATAGTGCAAAAGGCAAGTGAGTTTTTTTTCCAAAATGTTTCGATTGTGCTAGCATTGGTTGGATCGAAATGGTCTTGGTAACCTTTTTTTCAGAATTTTCTTGTTTCACCGGTGGTACGTTGTGCTATTTCTCTGGTCTCTGGTCGTAGTCGGTTAACTGTGGGTTGTGTCGTGGTGCTGCCTGGACCGTAGAAGGCGGTTTTTTTCATATCATCTTCTTCCTTGTCCTCTCACTTAGTTTATGGATGCGATTTCAGCTTCTTCAGTGCGATCTCTCCATTGTGGCTCGTCCGTCCGGTGTCCTCTCTCTGTTGAGTGTAGTCATGTGTATATGTACAACATATGCGTCAACGTCGTGCTCAGTTGTTGTTTTCTGATGTAGTGATGCCCTCTTTTATGCTCATCCTAAATCTACCATTTTCACTTCTGACAGGTCTGGGTTTCCTCCCTTGGACGCGATGAAATCCAAATTTATCCATTCATTCTAGCAGCTGGACCTCTTCAATTCTCAGTGGGACCGATTCACTTGGCGTACTATTACGCAGCCACCTTAATTTGTCGATTATCTAGTTGTGTGGCCTGGGACCTCCTAACGGTAGTGCCAAGGGTTTCCTATCGTCATTTTAAAAGGCCCATATACATTTAACTATGCAGGGCCTCCTTGGCTCCCGTTCGCAGTAGTATCTTGGCCAGTCTCACTGTGATTATATATTCCTGGATGCCTCTTCTACCCACTGTTTCCTTTTTACTGGTCCATTCCTGCTAGCTTTCTCTTTCATTTCACTCGTGATCAAGGAGAAATCCTGACCTTTTCAACACCTTGAGTTCTCCTTCATTCCCTTATTTCAGTTCATTTCGTTCTCATTCATTGTCGATTCTGTTCTCTATGTTTTTTATATGCTCTGGATTGGATTTTCAAGTAACAAGAAATCGCCCGATCGCCGTTGCCGTCCCTTCCCGGCAGATGCCTCTTCTGTTCCCTATGTTTTTTCTAAGATCTGATTGGATTAGTTTCAAATAAATAAATAAATAAATATCAGGTTGCTGGTTCGGATTTACCGCCCAGGCCAACCAAGCCTTCCATCCCTCCGGGGTCGGTGAATTGGTATCAGATCTGTCTGGGAAGGATAAAGCGCTAACTTGTTCATCGGCTGGCCACCGCAAGTAATTGTATGGCCAAACACGCATTCATATCGCTTCCACGACATCCCGTAGAAGTAGAATGCGCTGGCGCATCCCAAAAGGGATTGAGTAACGCAGTCCTTACCTTTACCCTTTAATATTTTGATAATAATATTTGTTTGTTTACAGTTGAAAATAAAGCACTTTTGAGAGCAGTGGTCGAATTAATCACAACGAGTTCAACTTTTCAGGTTTTCCGAGCATCTCGTGGACACGGCACATTTTTGTACCTGAAGGAGCAACATCTGCAAAATTCGAAATTGTACTCTGTGCAATGCCGAGTATTAATTTCTAGAGCTGACTTAAGTGCTTTATCCACGAAATTTTTTTGACAGTCTTTGAAGCGATGACGGAACGGCAACCGGATGATGGACTTGTCATGGAACTAATCTTCCCTCTTCTGCATGAAACAGCATCAGGAAGTTGAATTGTACCCAGTAAAGTTTTAATCCACAGTTTGACACACGGTAATAAAACCTGCTTTTCTGAAGCGAGCGTCTGTATGAACAGACGCTCCGATTTGTATCATTTGCCGAAAATTTTCGACACCTATAATCACATGGAAGCCGCTATTTTTACAACCTGCTTTTTAAAGCGTAGGATCCACACTTCTTTTAGTTTTAAAAGTTTTGTGAATTTTTCAGAGACGTCGAACGAACTCCGGAATATGGTAGGTTACGTGGAGCCATTGCGTTCTTCGATATCAACGATCGCCACTGAGGATGGTCTTCTCGCAGAAAAATTTTCTATCTTCTGAAGGAAAGAACACACGAGAGTGAAATTGTGCTTCATGGAATTTTAAGTCATAAATATTATACAGTAAAAAGCTATGCTTCTTCGCAGCGATCTCCGATGATTAGGGCGAATCGTATTCAAATTTTTCGTTTTTCAAGAAAAATTCATTAATTTTTACCTGAAGCAGATCACGCACAAAGTTGAAATCTGGCCACAAATAGTTTTAAGTCTTGTTCAATACACATTGTAAAAATAATGGTTTTCTGAAACGAATAGATTGGGTTGACCCCTGGTCGAATGGCACCAACGTCATTCGACTTTCACGAAAATGACTATAACTCGGTAAGTTTTTCAAAATTTGCAAAATACAATAGATTTTTCAAAACTAGAAAAAGGGCTTTTATACAGTACAAAAGTCAGTTTTCAAAAGCTAGGTCATCATACGGGCGGAGACCTTCGAATTTTGAGCGAAAAAATTGAAGTGGCTTCACAAAAATATTCATAACCTGGCTAACTCTTCGAAGTTTCAAAATCTCGCTAGCTTCTCAGAAACTAGAAGAAAAGTCCTTTTTTGCTGTATAGACGTCAGTTTTCAAACATTCGGTCTTCATGCGCGGCAAGGGGGGTCCGATTTCGGGTTCATTTCGCAAAAATACGTTCCGAAAATCGAACCTCCGCCGCCCCGCACGAAGAACTCTTTCTTGGAAATCGACTGTTACATGGTTACAAAGCATATCTGCTCTATTTTTTGATGGCCAAGTGAAATTTTTGATTTTCAGAAAAATTTCCGATATATGATCAATTTTCTGAAACCGTGAACTGAATCTGGGATCGACCCTTCACGGTCGTCATCGAAGTGATCTCACAAAAATATTCATAGCTCAGCTAGGTCTTCGCAATTCAAAAATTCCTCTAGCTCCTTGAAAAGTAAAGGAAAAGCGGCTTCTTTATGGTTACAAAGACGCTTTATAAAAATGTGGTCTTCCTGGGGTGGGGGGTTCGACCTGTTGTCGATTTCAGAAGATAGAAAATTTTTCGCGAGCTATTCTCAGTGGGGATCGATGATACCGGAGAACGCAATGCCTTCAAGTAACCTACCATATTTCGGAGTTTGTTCGACGTCTCTAAAGAATTCACAGAGCTTTTAAAACTATAAGAAGTGTGGATCCTACGCTTTAAAAAGCAGGCTGTAAATATAGCGGCTTCCATGTGACTAAAGGTGTCGAAAATTTTCGGCAAATGATACAAATCGGAGCGTCTGTTCATACAGAGGATCGTTTCAGAAAAACGGCTTTATTACCGTGTCAAACCGTGGCTTAAAATTTTATTGGGTACAACTTCACTTTCTGATGCTGTTTCCTGCAGAAGAGAGGAGATTAGTTCTGTGACAAGTCCATCCTCCGGTTGCCATTCGGTCATCGCTTCGAAGAGCGCTTCCGTCGTGTATGAAAAGCACTTAATTTTCCTCAGTAATTGACACTTTATAGACTGCAATTTAGGACGAAGATGTCGCTCGTTCAGGCAGAAAACTGGCGTGTCAACCATATCCGGAAACGCAAACTGTTGAGCATGAGAACGATTGCGGAGGAGCCACCTGAGGGCAGAAGTACTGCGCAGCACAAGCCAATGGCGTTACTGGACGGTCCGGAGAGAATGTCTATGATGAACGCACGGAAGTGGTGAACGGCTTGATTCCAATAAAGTACGCACCAGATCCAAGATGTTTTGAACTTTAAATTATTCAAAAACGACTTTCCGTTGGTCAGTGATGTTGTCTAGTCAAGCGCGCAAGTGCGAGACACGCCGTTGGGCGTGCCGAAGCACTTGTGTTAATATAATGTATTTCAAACAGATTGTTGTAATTTTTGTTGTTTCTACATGATCAAGCAAGACATATAGCAAGATAACAAGATATATTGGGCCTAATGCGGAGGAACTTATATATCAACCCAGTTGTTTCTGAGTATTTCCATCCAGTAAACCGTTTAGAATTTTTTTGTCGATTTATTGGTCATTGTAGCTTAGCTGCGATTGTGTCCAATGTTAATATAGATACTTCACTTACTTTTCCTTATTCAACAGGATAACTGGAGGGTTTTTGAATTCATCTGTAGAAATCACATTCTTTCAACTTTTGAGAACACATTTTGGCCCGAGTTGTGAAAACTTAGAAATGTATTAGGTGTTACAGAAATTTTCAAGTGTTGATGAGACTCAATAGCCAAATGTATGAGGACAGGACCTTAAATGCATATTTTTGCTCCACGCACTGTATCGTTTGTTCTCAGGTGCCTTTGCGAAGGATGAAAAGAACGCGCTCTTCGGGCCAGTTTCTTTAGTACCACACAAGTCGATCCGCTGACGATGTCCAGCGCTTACTACAGGTCTATGTAGTTACGAATCGCTCGAGTGATCGTCGTAGGACAACGTATACAGAAGAGGCAACTCGTGCTCTCCTCCTGAGACCCCTGTGACTTTACGTGAGCTAGCAGACGTCACTCCAAGGGTCATTGTACACGGGATTCTTGGTACTTAGGCAAAGTTGCCTCATTTCCTTCCCCATGCTTTGCTTTGAAGCGTGCTGACATGTGCAGCACTCTCCTCAGCCGGCACGCTTTATTACGTCGTCTAGATCGCCAAGAATTGTTGGGTCTACAACATTACGGGGGCCATAAGCACTACGTAAGTTGCGTTTGGTGAATTGCTCGAATCAGGGCAAATCCCCTAGATCATATGTAAAAGGAGCTGCTTTTTTTCCACAAGGGCATCAATATTTTTCGGTATTTTGGGAATTGGATCCAGCCGGCTCTGCAGCGGGCTCGGACAGGTTCTGTTCCCAGATGGAGAGAATGAGTGGAATCATAACCAACCACCTTCCCAGAAGGCAGAATTCATGCAGATAACGCTTGACCACGCAGAGTGAACGAGAATCAGAAGAGGTTGGAAGGACTCGGGGTTGAAATCGTTCCCCTATCTACCGCACTCCACAGATCTTACTCCCAGTGAGAAGCACCTTTTCCTGTCACTACAGTCTTTCTTCGCTTGAAGGAAGTTCACAGATCTGAAGAATGTCAAAGGTGGTGCAACAACTTCCTGCTCTCATGTGTATGGAACTCTTTACTGGCAAAATTCGATCGCTTCAGAAAAAAATAGCAGTGTGCTAAGGAAAACATTGTTTTTATTTTATTATTATATTATTTCATTGACTGATATTGGCTTTCGTTAAGGTTACTAATGAATCTTCTCATTCTGACATCTGTCTAAAACCTTTCTGGACAACCTAATACTTTTATTCACCCATCGCCGTTCTTAATTAAAATATTTAGCAACAGAATAAATTGCACTATTATCTAGAAAATATGCGCATATGTGCATGAAATAGAATATAAAGCATGTGGAATAAAATAATAAAATGTATGTGTATACGTCTGTGAAAAGACTCTAAAGTGGTCCCTTATGATGGCGATGTGCAGCTGAATTTTACGGAGAAATATTAGATCATTGATTTATGTGGCTTGCTCTAGGTTTTATCAACTCAGCCCAAAAAAAGATTTTACCTTAATCAATATAATAAATAGTATATAAATGGTGCTGTGCCTACCTTTTTGCCTTCCATCTTCGAGTCAATGTGGGCAATCATATAGTTGATGTAGTGCACAATTTTCTCCTCCATCTGCGTCCGACCAAGCCCGAAGTTTCTTAAAAGCATAGGCTTTCTAAACTGCTCTATCTCATCTCTTACATCTCTTGTTAGTTGCTAAGGAGGACAAGAGGATGCTAAGGAACTGAGGACAACGAAGAGTACTGAGCAAACCTAAAGATTTTATGGGCGAATTCCCGAATTTGTTCCCATCTTTCACCCTCGCACAGGATGATCCCATCACCATGTTCAGAGTTCTTCGTGAACATCGACCAGATGTACCCACAAGGGCGACCGGCAAAAGCTGGCCCTAAATTGAACGGTGAAATGTAGGTTAGCAACGTGTAGCTAAGAAGTATAGGTTGACTCTCTAGACTGGAGTCGGGTCTCACCTTGGCGGACTAGAGCTTCCTTCAGTACTTCGTGGCTTGCCATGACGATCATTGGATGCGGAAGCCAAACGGTATAAATAGGACCATAGAGAGCATGCCACAGATTGAATGTCTTCGCGGGGTTCTTCATGTCCACCTGCAAAAAAGAGAGCAATCTGAGTGGAGGACCTACTACTGACTCTAATGGAGTTGTTCTTACCGAGAGCGTGTTTCCAATGAGAGGCAAAGGCATTGGTCCGGGCGGAAGGTTTCGTCTTCGCCAGTAGAACTGATGATAGACAATCGCTGCCAAGGGGAAGAATAGGAGAACGCTTACAGACGAGAAGAATCTAAACGTGGTTCCTTGATGAAGGGCCGTAACTGTGCTGAACACCTGATGGAGTCACCTGATCAATAGTGCTGAGAAACACCGCGAAAAGTCCACAGAGCCATGCGATATCCTTGAGCTCTGCTTCTGCTGGTGAAATCTCCTTTTCCGGAGCTGCCATTCTGAAATCAAAGAGCGCGTTTCAGCAGCTAGCAGCTGGTGACGTTTAACCTTCCGAGAACGAAAGCGAGGGCCTTGCGGATAAGAGGAATCCCAGAAGGGCGCCTCTCATTGGCTGAATTCTGTTATTGGGCAAATGGGATGGGGCGAATACAGAAGGGTGGCGCTACGTAGCTACCACAAATATGAGGATTCATTCTTTTTGCTATTTTCGTCGAGATTGGTAAGCTGAACCGTGAAATGGTGTTCGAGCTGGTAGTATTACAGATGTTTCCGACTTTTTCAAGTTCTGACGAAGACGAGCTCAACGAAGTGCATGTCGTATAAGTTAGGATAACAATCTTGGTCAACGGCTAAAACAAGGGCAATTTAACAGCTAAACTCCGTTATGCCATGAATTATCGAAAGTCGAACATGGGCATACTGGTGATGCAGCAGTATTCTGAGAGCGTATGAAATTATGTTTCGAGAGTTTCTGTCTAGGCTTGCGCCTATGAGATAAGGATAGAATATTAAACAGAACACAAGAGAATGACGCTATTATTCATCACTCAGAAAAACATCTCGGCTTAGAGAGCATATAAGGTCCGTAGGAATGGCTTCTCTCTAACGTTATCTACCAGATTAGGTACGCTTAACTCGATACAGAACTTTTTTCCTGCTGCTCTTTGAAAGCAAATACTTTAGTGCCTGGTTTGATTTGGTTTCATTTTTTAAAATAATTTGTTTTGTTCCCACGCTTTTCTAATGATTGCTTTTCAATGTTTGGTATTCAGCGCATTTTCGTGTTGTTTGAATGCATAAAGAAGCAAATAGATAAAGGGACTATATTCTTGGTAGCTTTCAACAGTGCAAAAAAGCCAAAAGCTGCATAGGATTATGCAACGCAGTCGGAGGAGGCACCGGCTGCCGCGTGCAATTCAAGTTTCTTGTTCGGTTTTCCTGCTCAGGTCAACCTTACATTTCCATCCCCTCGAAGTGAAGTGGTACCAGACCTGCTGGATTAGATAAAGCACCGGCTAGACCATCGGCAGGCCAGCGCAAGTCATTGTATGGCCAAATACGCACTCAAACTGCTTCCACATCTTGTAGACGTGATATAAAATCACATCCCAAAACGGAATAAGGATAAATAAGACCATTCTTTATCATTTTTAACCTATTAAGTGCTGGTGAAAACGTCGCCTTTTGATCAAGTTTTATCTTTATCCTGTAGCCTTTCCGAGTTTTTGCTGCTTTAAATGATACACAAGCCGTTTTTGGGCTGGTTGCCACAAAACCGTTTCATTTTACTTCTTGTGCAATATTTTAGTACCTTACTTTAGTTTGTCCTCCAACAGTGTTTCGACACAGTCGAATTTGTTATGAGAATGACTATGAGTATGGAAGAATACTCCTCTCCAAAGTTTTAAGAAATAAAAATGAAATGACTTGAATTGCGGAATTAAGGTATTGATATTTGTGATGTATTCAGTTTTCTACAGAACCGAAACAAGCATATAGACGCCGCATAATTGGTTGCTTCCACAATATCAATAACATTTGCATTTTGTTGTTTCCCATAGAGAGGCGATTCTGTCCTTATACAACACTTGGGCCGTTCGACCTACCGTTGCGATTTTACAGAAACACGTGGTTAAATATTGACATTTTCAAACCACAATCGTTTTTATTTTCTTCCGCTCCTTCTAGTCATTATTTTAGCTGATAGCCTTGCTGATAACAATACCCTAATACCTTCTAGCCCTCTTAGATAATAGCATGGTTATGGCTCGTCGATTGGTGCACGGTATTTCAAGAGCACTGCTTTTGAAACAGGTTGCAGCATGCTGCTATGTCTTGCTATCTTTCTAATTGTAAGATTTGGACTTCAAGGCTCGCGTTGAGTAGCAACATAATGTTTACAACAGTCAGCAGATCTATTACTGGCATTTGTCCTATGCACAAGCAATCGGTTGAAAAGCCTTGGAAGGGTGGATGACGCAACTCCTGTTGCCAAAGATCACTAAATGTCAAGCTTTTGATACGTGTCCCACATTTTCCAAGAGCTTCATTGGCATAAATGTTCTGCCCTCTTAGACTGTGCTGATACTTATCTTGTTACCTTAGGTCGAAGTGGTCGAAATACAGTGACGCAACAGGCACGATGGTTTGAGCTGCAAAGGGCTAGGAATTCAGACCTCGAAGGGAATGTTCTACTCCAAATATTCATCGACAAAAATGGTCGACTGGATTTAAAACATAAATGACCTTCTACGAATTTAGCACAATTGTTTGGTATGCCCATCCGGAACACCTCCGTGCATCAGGAAAGCTTAGATCACTTACGCGGTACTCTATGTATGGTCCGACGCCTCAATAGGTAATGATGCCAATAAAATTCGTGGCTGCTTTTTATCATTTTTCGAGAGTTATGGCTGCAGTTTTTTTGTAAAGCAGTTGTCCAATTCGCGACTGTTGTTAAGAGGCTGCAGCTGAAGATCTGATCACAAATTGTGTAAATCAAGAAAATACGTTACACTCTGCCAGAGCAGAAGTTTCTTCCCTTTCACACCGAAACCATGCAACGTTTCGCAAAGCAACGACCCGTTGCGCAAAGTAGATCATATAAAAATCCCAGTTCGCTGCCTAAAGGCGAGACATTCCATTCACATACCATACCCTGTCTCCAGGTATAATGTTTAAGCAACGACCCGTTTATACACCGAGGGAAAGTGAGCGCCTCACGCCTGCAAAAGAAGATCAAAAGTTGAATGGACATGCTCTAGCAGGACTTGTCTACTGGATGTCCTCCTGTCAAACGATGCAAAAGAAGGGTTTGCTAAATAAATGCGTAGTGGGTAGGTACAAGACTAAAACTGCGTCAAGTGAGTGGATGAAATAGTATGAGAAAACTAATGAGTAAAGCTCCAAACAAGAATTGGGCAGGGCGACGACGAGAAACAAGTGCTTGTAAGGTCCTATCGGGGGTAACACGGAGGGATACAGCGAGGTGGTGGTGGGGTAAAGTAATGGGATGTAATAAAAATTTGGCGTAGATCAGTAAATATTCATTCATTTTCTGAAAGGTAGCGATTTTCCTCTGCAAAAAAGAGAAGTCAGAGCACTTAAACCAAAGGTTTACAATGATATGAGACCCAAATGAATGCCTGTCTTGAACAGACGAGGGAGTCGAATACTAGATATGGTCCGGCCGAAACTTTTTAATATCGGTCGATGAAGGAAATTCTATTGGACATACCTTGAAACCACGACGCAAGAGAGAGTCTCTGATACTCAAGACCTATTTTTGGCGTATCCTTATCGTTTCACATCCGCTCGACGCTGATTTTTAGAGCATTCTTTGCTGATACACTGCATTATCTACTGTGACAAGGAAGCTACATGCTGTTACCAGACGAGTAGGGCTCAAAAGATTTGCATTTGCAAGACAGTCTCCGAAACCGCATACTACGTCGATATTTGAGCTTGAGTGAAATGCGTGGGGTGCACCGTTATCACACCCTGAGCTATACGTTGAAGAAATCTACGCCTAGAACGAAGTTCCCTAACCGGCACAACGCCTGAACCTGTAACCAACCCCAGGCAGAAGTTGTCAGGGATTGGTTAACACTTTTGTGAGACTTTTGCTAGGCTTCCTAGAATTACCACTATGTACAGTACCGGGCGCGCCTTTTAAATAGACGCCGAAAAAACCACAAAAGTGTGGTTTTTTCGGCGTCTATTTAAAAGGCGCGCCCGGTACTGTTTTCTGCCGATGGATCGAAATGTCTTCATCAGTTTATTTTTGACGATTGTTGGATGTAACTGTTTGAAGGAGATGCTTCCTTCCTCGAGGGTTTTCCAATTTTCGAGAAAGTATATCATGCAGTTCATTACGGCTTTGACAGCCTTGTACTGAAGTTACATATTTGCAGACACCTCATTTAGTAAAGTTTTTAACAAACAGCACGCCTGAATTTGAGAAATTCTGAAGGTACCTCACAAGACGTGCAGCTTTTCAAACAACCACTCGTGTTTTCTCATTTGATGCGAAATAAGCTTAAAGACACCTACTTACCCTCTTGGAATTCCAGTCATGCATCCTGTAACTCTATTCTCAAACTTTAAACTTCGTAATTTAACTTTGCCCCTGTCACTAACTTTCACCAGCTTCTCTAACTCGTTCGACCTAGTTTAACTGTCAAACCATCCCACAGTTCTCTTCGCATGTGGCAAGTGAAGAAAAGAAGTGCAGCAGTCAGCACGGGCGCACATTTTCTCTCACCAGCCACGGTTCACGTATTAGGCGCTAGTCCCACCTTATGGGCAGGTAAGCGATTCCCTTGTCCTAGAAATGATCGTGAGCGTGAGGAGACTGACCAGTAGAGGTCGAACGGCCCAAGTGTTGTATAAGGACAGAATCGCCACTCTCTCTGGGAAACAACAAAATGCAAATATCTCGACCCCAGTACAATTCTGCGCAGAGGTAGGGGACGACGGAAGTGGGTGGGGCAGTTAAGGGCGTTAGCCCTCTGCCTGCACGCGGAGGGCGGGCTCAAGTTGGCTGGTAGTTCATAGCGAGGTATGGAGGTTAGCGGTCAGTCATAGTGTGGTTTGAGAAGATTCGACTTATTGGATTTCCGTAGACGAATTTTGTATCGGCAGTTGGTCTTCCCGTGAGTGGTTTGTCCTTGATGCCCCTCTGGAAGGAAAGGAACTTCTAATACTGTCTCCAATATTTTATTCGGTTAGGAATAAACCTGCCGATGACTCCTTGAATGTGATTCACCCCTGTCGCTGGGTTGCTTGAAACTTAAACTAATTGAAAGTATTAGGTTGCCGCGGAAGTTTCCGCCATTTTTTTGGATGTGCTTTTCTCTCACAAACGCTTACTTGTAGCAGCCTATCTTTCGTTCACGTAAAGAGATCAGGTATGTATATGTTTAGTTTTATTGCTAGCTACTCATTCTCGCGTAACTCCTTCTAGAAAAATGGAGCTATCAAAGCAGTACATCCGAGGTCTCTTATTGTATGACTTCAAATTTGGTCAGTCAGCAGCCGCTTCCTACCGAGGGCACAGTGTCCGATTCACTGCACGAGAATGGTTCGCCGTCTTTCAGAAAGGTGATTTTAACCCTCAAGATTCGTTCAGGTCTGGACGTGAATCCAATGTCGACAACGACCGATAGCGACAGCTGGTGGAATTGGGACCCACGGCGGACTACTCGTGAACTTGCGCAGGACTCCAGGCACCTACATCAAATGGGGTAAAGGTGCACAAGTTGGCACAGTGGGTTTCCCCATGACCTCACCGAACGCGACCCGCCAGCGACGTGCTGAGGTGGCCACTCAATTGCTCTCGTACAAGCGCACAGATACAGTACCCGACGAACCTTTGGAATAGACGCCGAAAAAAACCGCACTTTTTGCGGTTTTTTTCGGCGTCCTATTCCAAAGACGCGTCCGGTACTGTAGTTGGCTGAAGTCCATCATCACAGGAGGGGAGAAGTTGCGCCTGAAGGTCAATATCAAGAGGAGCAGACACTGGGTTGGCAAGGGTGAGGCAGCCTAAGCCACAGCCAAAGAAGGGGTCCTCACCCGTCGAGGATCATGCTTTTGTTTGGTGGGATTACAAAGGTGTCATCTACTACGAGCTGCTGGACCGTAATGAGACTCCAAGGCGGACTTGTACTGTCAGCAGCTGGATAGACTGACCGCCAAGATCGCAGAAAAGCATCCGAATCATGGCACAATGCGATGCTTGCACGACAATGTTCAACCACATATCGCAGAATGATTCGCCAAAAGCTTCTCGACCTTGGAGGGGAAGTGCTGCCTCACCCACCGTACAGGCCAGATATTGAAAATTGTTCGATGGCGAGGAGAACATGGAACGCTGGCTGGCTTTTTCGAATCAAAGTCAGAAAAGCTCTACCTTGACGGGATCGGGAGTCTGCCTGGAAGGTGGAGAAGAGTGATAGAACATGGTGGTGGTTACTTCGTTTCTTGAAGTGTTTCGCTTTTTTTGTAAAACTAAAAAATGTGGTGTCTTGAAAATGGCGAGAACTTCTGCAACGACCTAATAGAATCAGAAACTTTTTCACTTTGAGTGGTCATCTTCTACAGAACAAAACTTTTGAACAACGCAAAGAAATTAACAATTACAACTCCAGATGATCGCTAGAAGCAAGTTTGCAAACAAAATACAATACTTCAGCGGGTTTGCGTTGAGCTAAAGAAAAACGGAAATGTTGCAAAATTGATGACCTAACCCAATACTTTGGCATATAACAAAAGAGAACAAATACACAAAGTTTAGAACGCAGACCTTAGACGCGAGTGCAGTTGCTACGAAGAATTCAGCAAATTGAAGAGGATCGAAATGAGTGCATGGAAAAAGTGCAGAACTTTGCAGCATGAGGCAGAGCCCAGTGCGAAACGTGGACACAGATAAGCTGACGGCCGGTGCTATCAGACACAAAGATGCCTCGCTTTATCAGAGCTTCGCGAACAAAAAACCTTTAAAAACCTCTGAGGCTCCTGTCACGCGCTGCCTTTGACCGGCGTTCAAAGCTTACTTTTTGTGAGAAGATGCCATCCCTCGTCTTTGTAGAGAGCTACAAATTTAAAAGCGAAAGAACTGTTGCATCAGCTATTAAAGATAATTATACAAAAAGTTCTCCTGTAAAAGTGGAGATTTAGCTTTAATGCCCTCAAGACTTTTAACTGTTCTTGCCGAATCTGGGTTATGAATGGAGAGTGTCTTCACCCACTGTGGTTTTAAGCCAGCACACCCTAACCCCTGGAGCATCTCCATCTTTTTCAGATCGAGGAACTCCTCGAAGTTTAGAAAAAGGAAAATTGTTCAGGGATGGGGTCAAACACTTTGATAGTCGTCGTAGAATTGTGAAGAATTTTCTTGGCAGTCAAACATGCTTCGTACAAATCACTCTGAAAAGGAAGCAGTGGGCTACATGTTATTTCCTTAAATTTATTTCTTTATGTGAAATTCTACAATTAGGATTTGGAAGACAAGCGATGAAGCGACTAATGGGGAGCGTTCTCCGAACTTGGAATGCACGTTTATCACAAAAGTGTTGTTGAAAGCTATTACTAATACTATTTTTACGTGGGAAGCCCACACAAGCATAACGCTATGAATAACCGACGATAAACGGAGCAATAAATATAATGATGAAGCAGGTCGTTGCATTGCAGTAAAACATTCAAAAAGAGTTCATTTACTCCCCCATTCCTAATGGCATCGAAAGGGCGAAACAGCTTGGCCTGATCACACACAAGAGCAGGAAAAGCGGGATGTTCTGAAGGAGGTCGAAATATGATTTAATGATGATGCGTAACATTCTTACAGGAAAAACGACACATAACCTCATCCGATTTTTTAAATGTAAACCCCAGTACAAGTTTGGGTTTTTAAGCTGTTATTTTGAAACGCGACTTTTGCCGCGTCCCGAAGTAAATAAATAAATAAATAAATAAGTGAAAGTGCTGAACTTACAAGGAGAGCCTCCAAACTGGCGGTGAGCCTTTGCGAGGCAATTTTTACAGGTCCCGTGTGTGGAGTCCAGAAACATGGTTTTTTCTTCAGAATGCTCTTCTGTGATTGAAAAAAGCGTGTGGACGCGTGAGCGCCCGAAGTTCATGAAGCGCTGCTCCCACCCAGCCGAATGTGGTCGGTTGGAGCAGTGGTAGTGCTATAGCTTCACGATTCCCCCTTGTACTCGTGTCTTTGCATTTTGCGATTTTGCGATCAGTGGGACCCTTTACCCCCATTTCCAACACATTTTTGAACAGCAACGTGGCAACAAATGTCGTTTACTTTCATCGTGCTCTTTGAGAGTGGAAAGATGAGAATTTTTGACTTCTAGGTCAAGCACGTTAAAACTGATGCCAGATTCGTGATCAGCACTCCAAGTAACTCCACGCACAAAGATTGGGAGAAATTGGTGCTTTTGAGCTCACTATCTTCGCTTACTGACACCTACTCTAACCTGTCATAAGAAAACGAGAAATCCAGAAACCAATGTCAGATCCATGATCAGCACTTCAAGTAATACCTGTGACCGAAGTATGAATAATCGACCTCGCTTGTACAGTACATAGGCCACTTTTGATTTTCCAACAGGCTGTTTCAAAACGAGGTGCAAATTGTCAGCAAATTCTAGACAGATAGATACATCTAAAGATATATAGACACAGCTAAATTCCTTGACGGCATGTTGACACGATCTGTGAGAGGGAAGTTGAAACTTCGAGTCTCGGCTGGTTAATCGTGAATCAGATCAGATTTCTTAGCCTATCGCGTTCTCGAGTAATTCATCCTGCTACTGGGCAAGTATGAAGATTTAGAGAGGCTCTCTGCTCAAGCTTGTAGAATATTTGTCAAAGATTGAATGCCAAACAGTCAAGAAATGATCCTTGTAGTTTGTTGTTTACTTGGCTTGTATTTGAGTGGTCGATTTGTGATGTTTCTTTCAATGTTTTTTACACTTTACAAGCTAGACAGTTGTCTGTGTCTGTCTATGCCTTGAATAAATAAATAAAAATAAATAAATAAAATTCTATTATATTCTTTACACGGATGGAGTCAAAAACGTAGTAATCAACCGTTAAGAATAGCCAATGATGTACCAACCTTCTTTCCAAATGAAGGAGGACTGCAAAACAGCATATAATGAAATACACTACTCGCATACTGAACATCTACGCTTCTCTCTATCACCGGTTCAAAAAGGGACGTAGTAGCACCGAAATAAATTTCGCCTTCTGCGTAGCCTTTCACTGCTTAACGTTTTCAACTGGTTTCCAACTCGAGTCTTCGCACCCCAGTGATCGTCCTTGTTTGACCTGGAAGACCGAGGTGCAAAGCTCACTCTAGGCCCAGGCTCGAGTGAGGGTGGCGTGGTCGGATGTATCAATTTCGCCCAAACTTTGTGCATGGGGATTATTTGGGATGCTGATCACGAATCTTGCATCAGTTTTTGACTTGCTTAACCTGGAAGTCAAAAATTCTCACTTTTCCACTTTCAAAGAGCTCGATGAACGTAAACGGCATTTGTTGCCGTGTTTTTGTCCGAAAACGTGTTGGAAATGGGTATAAAGGGTCCCACTGACGGCAAATCGCAAAATGCAAAAGCACCACTACAAGGGGGAATCGAACTCACGACCATGCTCCTTCGAAGCTACAGTACTACCATTATGGCAGCCGACCACTTGGGCTGGGTGGCAGCAGGGCGTTATGAACTTCACGCTCATGCGTTCACACGCTTTTTTTTCGACCAGAGATGAGCATTCCGAAAAAGTAACTATGGCTTTGGACTTCCCACAAGGGACCCTACATCCTATCAAGATTGCATCGCAAAAGCTCACCGTCAGTTTGGAGGCTCTCCTTGTTAGTTACGTGTTTCAAAATTTTCAGTTTCAGTTTCAAATTTGACTCGATGGATTCCGCCTGCCTTGATCAAAAGGGTGCGGTTCTCTAGCGTCTCCATCTGCCAGTCTCTCCTTCTTCGCTCTCCGCGCAAGTTAAAAAGTGAGGGCGAAAGGTGGTGCCAACACTTCTGAGGAAATCACAGAAACATGAGAAGACAGAAGCGATGCAGTGGGAGGTCTAGTTTAATGACGATAAGAAAGACAAAACATCTAGAAGCAACTCGTTCAGGCTATTTGCGATGCCTGCAGAAGAGACGTTTTCTTCGTAATTACCGTACGCCGTGAACCGTCGCAGAACAACAGCGAAGAAGTGGCGTTTGTAACGCCCATCCTTCAGTCGACACTCAGCGACACCGCCTAAAGTGACGTGGGAAATGGTATAGATGGCTGGAAATTGGTGGAACCACGATAACCGTCGAAAGTGTACTCAATGTCTTAAAACTACTCCCACAGTATCTTGATACTGTTGAAAGCCGGTATGGAAAATCAGGCTCGATTTTGCCGTTACTTCGCAAAAATGCCATCAGATACTGTGGAAGAGCGGCTGCACTGGGCAAGATTTTATTAGAAGTGGCTGAGGTGAAAGATCATCAGAAGTGTCACTGTCTGTGGAGCTCTAGGCTTTATTATTCGGGCGACGACCTTTGATGGTAGAGAGAGGGAGGCACTTGTCGGGCTTGTGTAAGCATCGCACCAGCAAGGCATCTTAAAACCTGTAAGTTAGACCAGGCGGACGACGATTTTCCTATCATTGCTGAGTTCTGAGCTCTCCTCCGCTGACGCGGTGCAGAAATTGGGTTATGGTAACCTTTTACGAGAAGCACGAAGGAGGCTTAGGAACAGTATCTAGTATCTAGGTAACCAGAGGTGTATAAATATTAGATATTCAAGGATGATCCTTCCAGCATCACAAAAGTGTAATGGTTGCAGCCACCATTTCAGCTATCAGAAGCCACATATGATAGGACTATAGGACTAAGAGGTGGGAATAGGAACTATTGGGCTGGTCACGTAGTTGGCTGAGGAAAGCAGTAGTAGCTCTACCGGAGAATAAAAAAAATGTCCATGCGGGGTAGGCCGCACATTCTTAATGACCGTGATACCGACTAGTTTTTCAAGCGCGCGCTAAAGATTAAGGCTGACATAGAGGGTTTTTCGCCGTATCAGGAAAACCTGTGACCAATGACTGCCTGCAGCGCTTTCTGTTCACTTTTGTTTAACAGCGAGTACCGCTTGGACGGGTCCGGCGCAAGGTACCCAACAGATTCTCCACGGGTACGCTATGAGAGCAGCAGCGTTGGGAGGAAATACCTGACATCCGAAAACCCAGTGCCATTGCGGCATACCATGGACTCGTACGAGTAGCGGTTCCCTAGCATTGTCCATCCAATGGAGCAAAGGAACAAATAGAAGAACCATAGCCTCGAAAGTCCTCTAAACACAATCTTTGGCTACATTCATTTGTTAAAGTTGTATATATCTTTGCTTCATCACAAACTGCCTGCAAAGACCAACGAAACTGAGTGCTGACAAAGACAAGTAAGTCAGGCACGTACAAATTTCAGGGAGTTTTTCTTCCTATCTTGGTCGAATATCGTTCTTAGTCCTTCGCCCTCGTAACGATAAGCAACGCGAATATGCAAAACATTGAAAAAATCGTAAAATCTACATGTGTATGCAGTTAGGGTGCACTACTACGGCGCTTAACAAGCCTCGATCGGGTTAGTATGTAATCATGCTTAACTGTTCCCCGCTTCTAACTGAACTCACTGTGCTCCCATCCTTTTCAAAATAAGATCCATGTGATGCCTGCTCTACGATATAGAAACCGCTGTAGGCGTTTGAGGTAGGACATACTTCAAGACTCAGCGCCTACTTCAGCTGCCAGAAGTCAACCATAGCCTCGAAAGGTTGATTCAGAAGCAAGATCCTCTTTGAAATCTTATGCAATACGTAGAATGCAAAGAACATAAAAACTTACTAAACTTACAAGGAGAGATTCCCAACTCATGGTGAGCTCTTGCTATGCTATTTTGACAGGATTAAGGGCCGTGTGAGCGGAGTCCACAACCACAGTTAGTTTTTGCTGAACGCTTTCTTAAAGACCTGAAAAGGAGGTCTGAAAGTGTGAGCGCAACTATCATCAACCCCTACGACACCTCATGAGATGTGTCGCGGCGACGCAGTTGGTAAGAGTACCGCCTCATGGAAGCAAGCCGACGGGGTTTTGAGTTCGAGTCCGCATACTGCCCGTACTTTTGCACATATTACTTTGTTTTTATTATGCTTTCTCATAATCATAGCTGTCTAAAGAATAGAAAAGGGCCTGGATCACAGGCTCTCTTGCCCGAGCCAACTAAGCAATCGATCCCTTCGGAGACTGAATTCTTAGCAAATTTGTTTAGGAGAAGTATACTCTGCCTCGTTATTAAATTTTTGTGCTTCTTGCAAACTCATTTGATTGACTGTGTGATCTGCATAGCAGACATTAAGCGATATACAGTAACTTCTCTCATTGAAGAAATCTGTAAGAGTAGAATTGTCGAGGGCAAAATCTAAGGCTACAATTCACTGGCACGGTTTCTTGAACGTGAACGAGAGATCGTTGGTGGTCCGCCCAAGTGCAGGTGCAATAGATCATCCACGTGAATTTGGGAAGAAAACAACACCTGCTGCGAAATGCAGTTCTCTACCTTGCAACATAGCAAAACCTTCTCCTACCGTACGCATGTGTTTACCAAGATCTTCACTGAAATTTCCGGCAGATCACGGTAGTACAGACAGCTGCAGATGACTAAGTGATTGCAGTCACCTATTTGAATTAAGTTTGATGCTTTTTGGCTTCTCTTACAGGTCATTGCTGTTTTCAAGGCTCCGAAAAATGGTCCCAGTGACTCAAGAACACCTAGATTCCAATTTCGATCGAACCAGTCGATGTGTCCAAAGACCAACCTCATGACGGCAAGTGCGACCGGCCAATGCGACGCTGTTGGGTAAACTCGATTATGTGGGGGCACTGAATAAGGATGTGAAAGGAGTGATTGATGCGTGAGACACTTCTTCCAGTTACCGTAGTGCGATATTCGCACCCAGGCGACAACACCATACTCTCACATCACTCAGGAGGTCTCTAAATCTGTATGAGAAGGGCTAGGGCATTCGGACGAACTTCTGATGCACCACTCTCACTCTGCGGAAGGATTATCTCTGAACGATCCGTCAGCATCGTGGTTGACAGCGAGCAGGTGTGCTGGGAGGAAAAAGTATGACTGGCTTCCGAGTATCTGCTACAACTTTCTACTTAGCATGATGCGTAGCTTGACGAAAAATTGCACCTTCCCATCCAAAGGCTTTCCAGAGCACGGCGCTGGGCTTATCGTTGAGCTTATCCAATTCTGGGAGTGTCAGGTAACAGGACTCCCCGCAATTCCTTTCTCACCTGTTGAGCGGCGAAGATGGTATTTATATGGTCGACCTCTAGGGCATAAAGCCGAACTATTCGTGGGGGAAGATAGCCATCTCTATCAGCTTGAGTCGTCTAGACGTTCGTAGACTTTCTCTATGTGTGAGATCAGATTGATCTGCTGATAGTTCCAGCACCAACAAGTTCCAGAACTTACCTTGGTTGAAGACGGGGCAGCAAGGACACGATTCACGTGCCAGTAAAACCACTGTCAAATATTATATATCTGATTGGGATAACGACAAACAGTGGATAATAATAATGGCAATAACAAGAATCCAAACCCACTGGCAGGTATAAGGGATCATCACATCTATAACGCACCTCTTCTACCTACCTAAAATTTTTATATGATTTCACGATAGTGGCAGAAGATGCAAAGCAATTTGCGTAGGTCTGGATGGATTAGAACCCTCGCCCTTGAGCTCACAATTCATCGATACTAACCACTCGGCCAACTCGGCATTGCTGGTGGACGGCATACCGGCAGAGGGTTGCCTTGCTACAATTTTTCGTCATTTCCGGACCTTCTGGTGTCCGTAAAAAAGAAAAATACTATTGTGCTCCTCAAACGTTCGCTGAAGTGCTCCTCTAACCTCCTTTTGAAATCGGCTGGCTTTTGTATAGCCTTCTGCAGGCAGCACTTCACCGTCCTGACCACTCGTATGATGCGTCTAGCGCTATGCCATGCTTGGGCCAGCCGTATCACGAATGTTTCTTACCGTGATCCGTCCAACTGTCCGTAGAGTGCATCCATCTCCGCGTTCCGTTCCATCGCGTTTGTTGGTTTGCCAGCCTCTTCAGGTTGCTATGGGCTGTGAGGTGCACGGATGTTCTTGTCTTCTGCAATGTCTTTAAGGCATCCTTCTTCTTCTCTGCTATCTGCATCTATTCATCCCAAAACATTCACGCATTTCTTCTTCAATTGCTCTCTTTATTGCAGCAAGGAATTCCTCCACATAAAACAGCAACCTGAAGAGGCTGCATCACTTTCCTTTAGTTGTCATTAGCAGGCCTAAAGGGTCAGGGAGACCTCTTTCGAGATAGCCACAGTTTCTACCATGATGGTCAGCAGCTAGCGATTCCTTCAAGAACCTCGCTGCACCTACCCTGACTTCTGTTGTCCTCTGTAGCACGGCTTAACCTTTTCTCCAATCTCAGGCCTTTGCTCCTTTTCATCGAGTTTCCTTCAGTCATAGGACTTGGATGCTTCTGATTTATAAGGCCAGCCAGTTTCCAAGATTTTTTGGTAGCCCACATTCCAATTCCGTGGTCGAAGTGTCCTCTTTAGCTGATCGTGAGATCGCCCATTCGATATAGTGTAGATACAGCTGAATGAATAGTTTGTAGTAGCGGGTACAATTCAGAACGTTCTTCACCGTCTTCTTTCGCTTAGGGTCACAAATAAGCTGTAGTCTACATAACTACAGTGATACCAAACGGACTCCGCACCCAACTATTCGACTTCACCGTTCTTCCTGCCCAAACATACGCCTCAGAGACATGGTCTGTACGGAAAGCAGGATGAACACGCGATTAGCGTCGCGCAGCGGAGAAACCGGAGATGGATGCTCGAGTTGGCAATTGAGGGAAGGCCTCGGAAGTTCCGAGCTTCGTCCACGCTGATGCTGTCGCATGGGCCAAGTCGTCGAAAATTAGGTGGGCCGGCCACGTAATGCGCAAATTAGGTGGGCCGGCCACGTAATGACGCCGTCGAAAGCCGTCACCGACTGGATTCCGCGGGATGTCAGGAGAACACCAGGACGCCTACCCAGCGCGTTGGTCAGACTTCTTCGTGAAAGCCCTTAACGGCGCTCTTCGTGTCTTTCGAGCGAGGAGGACCCATTAGAGCATTCTGGCACGCGACAGGGACGAATGGACGCTACTGGCGCCCTCTCGATGAGCGACGGACCACAAACATTGAGAATGAGTGAAGCGTATATTGAATGTGTTGGTGAGAAAAACTGATAATCATGCCATATCACTCTATGATAGATTCATCATTTGCACCACATCTGACTTTTCTTCCATTCTCTATGTAAGGTACCAAGCAAATAATCATTACAAGTCCTACATTGAAGCACAATAATAGTTTGATATTACCGCGTTAGTGCTCCCCACATGGGCTACTAAATCAGGTGGAGCGCTCTAATGTAGATTACACGCTTCTTATTCGCTTCACTTTGCCGTATTCTATTAGGGTGTGCCAAAAGTAATGAGACAAATTCAACTAATTTCTTTACCTCTTTATAACTCAATTACAACTCAACGATGCTGAAGAATGTGTTCGCCATTAAGACCAATGATTTGCTGCCACCGCTCAGCCAACTTCCTGATCCCATCCTTCCAGAACTGTTAGGCCTGGTGCTGATCCACTGCTCGTTGTGGTTGTCGAGGTCTTCTTGGGTCCTTGTTTCCCTTCCGACCAAGAAGTCCTATAGGCTCAAGAAGTAGTGGTAGTCGCATGTAGAGATGTTCGGGGAATAGGGTGGGTAAGGCACGTGAACGTAGCCCAGCTGAGCAAGCTTATCCGTGGTCACTTTTGCCCGATGGGGCGGCGTTGTCGAAGAGGAGGACCTTCTTAAAGCGCCGAGACCGAATAAATGCGAGTCGCCGGTCCATCCCTTCTATTTCGTTCACCATGGCCTTGGAGTCCGTCGTCGTGCTTTTGGAAAACAGCTACCAGTATACCGTCCATGGGGGCAGACTTAAAAGCTCAGAAAGTGCTTCTCGCCGTGAACATCCCGCCGAACGAAGGTCGGTAACAGGTCACCAAGCCTCACCTAGGCTCGCTGCTTGGCAGGGTTAAGGTAGAAGGCGTACTTCTCATTTTGCGTGACTACTTGAGTCCAGACTGCTCGGGGTTGGGAATAGGGCGCGATTTGCGCGACACTGGTCGACTTGCCAGACTGGGGTTTCGACATGAGACAGAATGGGGTTTTGGCATGCTTCTGGAAAGAGCTAAAGTGGTCACTTCTCAGATGGCCTTCAGTAAGTAGCAAACAGACATACAAATACCTGATGCCGGACACCAGGCATGACATATATGGGCGCGGCATGGAGAGTCTCATTACTTTTGCCCCCCCCTCCCTAATATAAGTGCGTGGAAAAATAAACTGCTGTCGATTCAAATTCTTCGACGATACATATACGAAGTATCGTGGACCGGATTTGAATCTAGTCTATTCGGACTTCCATGACCATCCGATTAGCAAGTCAGTGTTCCGCTCTGACCAACTCTACTATTCGAACATGGAAAACTCGTTTGGCCCAGGACCGAAACCTCAAATCAGCGTTCAGATGAGTCTTGACACACCAAAACTGATAGCAGGGCTTGAACGCGTGTTTGGAAATATCTTTTAGCGTTTTCGCCGTTACAAGATCATTTGACACCAAAGTCAGATGAATTTGTCAACTATCAACATGTAATGTCTTAAGAACTTTTCGAAGAATTCTTAACACCTTTCAATTGTTATTGTTTTTCTCTAAAGGCGATACTTTTTTTGCATCATCTACGTTGTTTTTTAACGTAGTAGCAAAAAAAGAAAAAGCAAAAGTAACTAAAAACTCTAAGCGTACAGGAAAATGAAGCGCTATACGAAAAGCCGTTTTTATCGTTTTGACACAGGCGCTTAAAGGTGAGGGACAAACTCCGGAAGAATGGAAATGAGAGGCCAAACCAACGCAAGTTTAGAAGAGATATCATCTGAACAATGTTAGAAGCGCCAAGTCCACGTCTGAAGACAGAACAAGGCGTAGGTGTCCTCCTTGCCATTGCTGGTTATTAACCCCTTTATGTGCTTCGAAAGTGTCAAGAAGTGCAAGAAGTGCAAGAGTATAACGCCAGTTCACAGGGTTCATACGTTAGGTGTCTCCCTGACGATGAGACTTCGGAAGCCTAAAAGTGGTTCAAGATTTCATATTTGTCGCCTACTCGACCAAGCTCCCCTTCCTCCCTGTCTTTCAGACATTGTCCTAGGTACGAAACGAAAAACTTCAACGTATGAGAACTAAACGCATCTGCTGATCCGCCGTTTACGCGGACCGAAGTCGCTACCGCGGTTGTTAGTTGCCGAATGAGATATACTGTGGCACTCCGAACTGGCTATACTGACCATGGAATTCTCTTAGGCGTATGTGTGAACGGCGAAAACGAGTACCACTGTGAGAATCTCCACCCAACATATGCAAAAATGGAACATCCCGTAGGACGGGATGTTCCATTTTTGCAAAGCAATTGAACCCAAGGAGCTAGGCACCCTCAAAGCTTATGTACTATGGGATCGCGTTCACACATGCTAAACCCCCCTAATCGGCCGCAATTTCAAAAAGTAGATATCATATTCGCGATCAGTGCCCTAGATAACCTTTTGTGTGAAAATTATTTTCCACCCTTCTCGACCTCGACCAAGGGGCTAGGGATCGTGAACGTACAATAGTGCCGCTTCACATTTACGCATGACAATCCCGTATTCAGGAGAGCGTACACTCATATCACGGCGAATCATCGTGATCAACTTCTTAAGAGATATCTCTGCACCACATCATCAATAAAAAATCTCTCTATATCTAACATTTTTTAATCAGTCGGCTCACTAGAGGAGTTTCAAGACTAACGTACCGCCATCTAGCGATACGAATATGACGGCGACCAATACTCGCTGACCTGCTGGGACTGCAGTGACCGAACTGACCTGCCCGTCACCACTAGTTCTACACCTTTGACGGGCAGTAGGGTTCAACTGGACTTCTGCAACGATCGGCTGTCCTTCTTTGATCATGTGGGGCGCATGCTAGGTGAGATTGACTGGACAGCCATTCTCGGCTTGTGGTCTGGTGCCATCATATACTCGTCTAATTGCTTTAGTTATGTCTAGTTGGGAAGGTTCATTCCCATGTAGCCAAGGGTTCCATCAAAAATTCGGAGAAAATACAAAGTGTCGTATATGGGGGGGGGAGGGGGGAGAGGGGAGGGGAGAGGTAGTTGATGAAAATCTCTCACTGAACACGTACTTCTCAGCCTATAGGTATAGTGAATATACGTACAGGAAACGTCGGGAAGGTTACTGATACCAAAAAAGGCATGAACACAAAAAGTGCGAAATTACTTCGAGGTCAAGGAATCGAACATCCGACCTTGTGCCTACGATGCGCCGACACTACCACTGAGCCTCCGAGCCGAGCTGCTTGACTCGATGACGGAGCCAGACGTATTTCACCGTTTCTCTTATCTCCACGTGCAACACGCACATACGTGTTAGATGCCGACAGTGCAATACATTCCTGGGCGTTCAGGGGCCCCTAGCTCCCTGTGTTCAAGGACTTTGCAAAAATGGAACATCCTTTCCTACTAACTGAAGGGTGGAGAATCCCACTGTGGTATTTGTTTTTGCCGTTCAGACATACGCATGAGAGACTTCTCTGGTAAGTATACCAAAGCCATTCATAAGGGCACGCAGGTCACCACCGGTTGTTCCATAGCCCACAGTGGGGAATGAATGGTAAGAAGTCTCTAGTAATCGAGAGACACTCATCTCGGCTGTTAAGCGTTGAGTTTCTTGCGAAAATCCAGAGCGCTTCCAACGCCTCTCTAGACGAGATGTCAGTCTCATGCGTCAGAATCGTGCACTTCACGTCAAAGTTCGCTCCCCTATGCCCCTCCACTCTGTGTTCGCCCAGTGGACTAGTTAGAATACCGCGCCTTTAACCAGCCAAGTGTTCTTTCAAGCGAACCGCCAGTATCCTTCCACTTTCCCAATGTATTAGGCTGCCACATAAGTTCTGTCCGATACCGATAAGCGTTACTTTGTGATTGTTTTTTTTATGGACAAAGAATGTTATTCCATATAAGTTATGTACTATTTTGTAGTGCTTGTCTTGCTCTATAAAACTTGGTATACTGTTTAAAAATTCTTGAACATTGCATCGTTTCAAGTGCTAGACGAAACCATGGGAAAAATTCACTTCCGGGTAATAATGCTTCATAAGTCCAAGCTTAGATACAGTTTAAGCGAGGCAACTTAAAACAATAAGATGGCATGGAGAAAGGACCCCGCTAACGAAGACACCGTGTCCGGGTGGCACCAGAAGTTCCATGTTGGAGACGTAGACCTCGAAGACGAGAACCGTTCAGAACTACCAACCAAGTGTGATGACGGACGTTTGAAAGAAAGAGTGGAAGCCCATTCACAAAGAACTGTACGTAAAATAGGTAAAGGACTTGGACTCAGTCCCACAACTAGTTTTAAGCACCTAGATGCTACAGGCAAGGTGAAAAAGCTGGATAAGTAGGTGCCCCACGAACTCACTGAGAAGCAGCAGAGGTGTCTGCTGAAGATCTGCTCTTGCCTTATTATAAGGAACGAAAACGATAAAGCTCTCCCGTATCCCGCGCATTTGCCGGACCTGGTCCTGAAGGACTTTCATCTTTTCAAACATCTCGATCGTTTCCTCAAAAAGAAAAACCTTTCCAATGAAGCAGATATCGAGATTGCCTTTATGTGTTTCATTGCTTATAGGAATTCAGATTTTTTCCAAGTGGATGTTAATGTGGTTATTGTTGATGCATATCGTTGGCAGAAATACGTTGTTTGCAACGGTTCTTATTTTGATTGATAAACTTTATTTTCTGTTGAGATGTTACGCCGTAAATCAAACAGAACTTATGTGACGACCTAAATGGTTGCATGCCCACATTCAATTTTTTACTTGTATTTGTTAAGTTATCCTATTTTTAGTTTAGTGAAGTGACACAGCTAGACACTCTACGCATTAATCCAGATGTCATAAACAAAACAATTCAAAGGGGCGATCGTTCGCGTTGAAATGGCTTTTTGAACGCTAGCTGCGAAACTTGACAGCACAGCCTAAAAATTAGGAAAAAGCGTTAATCAAGTACAACAGGAACTAACAAGTGCGAATTGTAATAATATAATTGGAATGTAAGTATAAATGTAATTGGAATTGGTGCAGCCGAACAGTCTTCGAGATTCAGTAGGCGATACGATAAGGCAAGTAAAGCAATAAGAATATGTGACCAGCCATGGGACCTGCGGAAGTATGTAATACCATGTGATGGAGCTGCAATGACACGAACATGGTTCCAAGTTCATCCCACGATCAACTTTTGTATATTGTTCACTGAACGGAACTGAGGACATGGACATTTGACGAATGCGTCGGAAATTGTTGAGTCACTAATTTAACTCTCTATCCATCAATCAGTGAGTTCAAAAAGGAAGAGTTGAAAGAAACTCTAGTCTGTCTAACAACTTGGACACAAGAATCCGTAAACACTCTGATAGCGAAGAAACGAGTGTTTGAACCCGGTGATTCAGAAGAACCAGGAGTGCTGTAAAGAGAAGAAAAACACGCATTGAACCCTCTTTCCGTCACCTTCATCGGAGACAATGTGCTGTTATTCTCCACACATGTGCCCGTGACCAACTCGCTATCACTGAGGCGGTGAATGGCGAACTTCAAGATCTCTAAACGGCTCCAGAATTCCGAAGGAAAAGCAAAAAAGAATTAGTGTGCAGAAAAACTCGAAACTGCAAGTCTGCAAAGGATATCACCGGGAGAGTGATGGCTCTAACGCCCTTGACGAGAGAAACAGGCGGTCAGCAAGTGCAACCGTTCCCACCATCGCTTCCAAAAGGAACACCGAACCGAACCAGACATCAGACCGGTCCAGAAAACTTCTCTCTTCACACAGACAACGACCAACTCCACACGCGAGTCGAAGTGGCTGTGCGGACCATTTTTTGAGCGTCTGCCTCGTCGAAATGGTTATATAGGCTGACCAGACGTTCTCAATAAATGCTGATCATGTGGTGTCTGCAGAATACTTGAGCCAAAACAGGCTGAATCAGGCTGGAGTCATTGCCTTATGAGGCAAACACCCTCTGAATCAACGACGGTCTCGTTGATTTCCATGATCACGACCATTTCTGCAGCGGTCTGCAAATGATGGATGAGAAGAGAGAACAACTGATAAGAACATTTTACAACTGAAATCTTATCTTTGAAAAAGGGCAAAGTCACGAGATCCAGCTTTGACAGCGATGCCTCGGTTAACATATGTGGAGTAGATGAAAAAGTTCTGATAAGGATGAAGAGACGTCAGCGAGGACAGGAAAACCGCTTGACTCCTTCTTCGCATATTCAAAACTATGTACACCGTTTTTCCTCCGCTAGGAAAATTATTACGAATCTAGAGCACGTGCAAGCAGCGTAAGTACGGAAGGAAAACATCATAGCGCCACCTGTAATCGACAGCGTCCTACCGTTAGTCGAAGCAGTAGCGATTCAGGCGAGTAAAGAGGGAATGCCAAAATTTAAGAGACGGTTTAAGTCAAGCCTTTGTAGGATACTCTACGCATTCTGCTTCTGTGGGCGTGACAGTGTTTTACCCTTTCCACACAAATCTGTTGCCAACCTTCAGCCGATGGAAGGGTTTATTGACTTGGGTGGGTCTGAATCAAGAACTCATTTCGTGGTGCACGCGACATCCGGCACGTAGGTTTTTGTAGTGCGAGGCTTTAACCTATTCTACATGTCTCCACTATGTTGGATTAGCAATACTATTTGCTTAAGGGGGAAACTACGTGAATATCATTACCATTGGTGGTTCTATGAAATAATTTAGAGTGGAGAGCGTCATTTGAAGGTACGGCAATACTTGCGCATATTTTCGCTTCGATATTCCTCTAATTGCAACTAAAATTAATTTAGAAAACTTTTAGGCTTTCTAAAAATGTCAAAGTACTTCATTTGGAGGCAAATAAGTAAACGAGTGCCAATTTTAACAGGTTTTCTTCCTGCACTTTTCTCTTCCGTCGGTCTGCTTTACACACATCACGCACAGTTGTAATGCTATAAATTTAAATGATTCAGGACGAACTTCTTGGCAGTTGGATCGGTGATAAAAAATAATAGTACTCGGCGGCCACCGGCATCTGTGGTTAGCAGATAAGATGGACCATAACTCCGTTCCCAGAAGACTGAGAATATGTGGAAGACATGGTTGGAATCGGCGTTCGAAGCCGCATCCATTGGTTTACATTTCGCCTCAAAGAGTCATTCCCATCTTGTATCCTTCCCTTGTAAGGACAGCTCAAATTAGAATGTGTTAGCTAGGCTCTGTGAGGTCCAGCGCATTCCTTGTGTGATGCGTAACTACGGGACTGTGAGTCTACTTTCACATATGGTGCAAATGAGGACTTTGCTCTAGCTTGCTTTAGCCAACAGGACAAAAGCGACCGACCACATTGCCTTCTTTGAGAATCACAGATGCCTAGTGACTTGTGAACAGAAAATATTGCACTGTAGATATATACAATTTGAACGTCAAATTGGACACTTTTCAATCCAAGTTGGACATTCGGCTAAACAAGTTTGAAGCTTTTAAAATCAAACCGAACAGTTTTCTAACCAAAAACGGCAGACGGAACTGCACAACAGACTCTTTAAGAAGAAGAAAATTTCCCATCCAAGAAAAATTTAGTATTGCTTTCTTGGAAATTTTATATTCAATCGCCTCAATAAGTGAATACTCTGTTTCATGTTTTATAATAATTCAATTTGGAGAAGAACAATGGTTTAAAAATTCCTTTGAAGTACAGGGAGACACCAATTCATTAGAGTTGGAATAAGGACCGCGTCATGTTCTGGTTCAGGACGTCTCATTTTTCTGTTCATAGCAAAAATTCTGTTCTCGTGGAGTTACGCACTTGTTTGAAGACATCCTCACCTTGATGTTTAGATTTGCACTATCAGTCAAACTACAATAACATCACAACAAGCAAGGTGAGTGAATGGCTCGATCTCTTAATACAATATACTATAGTTGTTGCTTTCTTGTGGCTCCAGAATAAGTTTTAGACCATAATTTTCCTTGAAAAGTAAAACTTTGTGAGACAATGCTTCTGTCCACTTATTGAGCAATTGGATTAAAAACGTTCAGAATAAAGTTATATCAAATTCTCCTAAAAAAACAAGAAATTATTCTAACTTTCTTGGAGAGTTTACAGTTTAAACTGTGAAAATCTCATTTTAATCTGTAAGATGTTTGGTTTGATTTTAGAAGCGGTAAACTTGCTGAGAAGAGTGTCCTTTTCGATCTCGAAAATGCCAAATTGCTTTGAAAGGTGTTCAAAATAACTGGAAAAAGTCCAATGTGTAGTGAAAATGTTACAAATCCATTGCCAAAATAGTTTACACCGCCGTTTTCGACGAAGATATTTACTGAGAAGGACACGTACATCATCTGAAAGTTTGAGCCAGACCGCCGCCCTAACTTCAAATTTTAGACATTTCTGATTAAAAAAAGGGAATCCTGGATCCTTCCGGAATAAAAAATTGCAAACACTTCGACCGTTATAAGGATGCCATGCACGGCATGATGGATCACCGCCAGTAGAAGAGCTGCCACAAAATATTGGAGGTCGAACATGAGCACAATCGTAGTAGAGAAACGTCAGACTGTTGTGTACTTACATTTGCAAGGTGCGGAAATCGAGCAGGAATTCAGCAGTGGGTAACACCCTTTTTCTCCTTATCTGTCATTTGTGGCCTTGGTCGTTCTTTTTTCTCGTTGGAATTCACTACGCTCCTTCCACTGCAAAGTAAACACGGTTCATCGAAGCAGCAGATTTATTTCGCCGACATCAGCCCATCAATTACCAAATCAACCGTCTTAAATATGATCCTAAACGTCGAAGTATACATCTATGTACAGCAGATGCGACAATGAATCTCTATCACGATTTCCATTCACAGTCGTCGCGGGAACGTGTTCTTGTAGATTTCGAACAACTGCTTGAGGACATCGGGAGGAAGCTGTCTGATGATCCGCCGCATTCGCATCTCTCCCTGCTTCTCGTCAGCGATCTGCTTTGCTTCCAATAGCTCTATCACCTGCAAGAGAATGCATTCAGCTTCAGAAATTACCTTCTTTCTTTCATAATGCACCTATTGAAAATAAAAACATTAAGCGCACTTTGATTTATACAAAAGCTATTGGCTTTGTGATGCAAACCAAATCGTTGAGTATTGCTTCACGGAAGGTTGGTAAAAATTGTGATTTGCGTTTTGTTCAGTGAGAACGTTTGACGCAAGGTCAAAGTGTGTACATTCAATGAGTGACTGTGGCTGAGTATTGGCATGCCGTCGAACAAGGGGAAGGGTTTGCCATGAGAAGCTTATAGTGATGATAACAGCATTAGGCTATCATAGAATTTTTGCCATGAAGGCGATGAATTGGGATTTAACGCAGAGAGTCGCACAAGGTTCAAACCCAGGCCCTCTATTCCTCAGTTCTGATTTACGAGATTTACAAGCATTTTTCGAGAAGGTTATTTGGAACTGGAACATTGGGAACTATAACAACTATCTGCCATGCAAAGCTGAAGAATTGGGAAATACAACAGCTGTCAGGCGTTAGGAGCTTCTTGGAGTTTTTCATGGTGATTTGCCGCTCCGTTGCGTACCGCAGGATTCCTCTGTTCATTTGCCTCAGTGGAAAGTGGCAGTTTGTATCGTTGTCATCCTCTTCCTGTAGAGTTCTAGGCAGGAGAATTCGATTGCGTTGATTGGTATTCAACCTGACAACTTTAGGACCCTGTTAGCCCACTTGAGGAACCCCTAACTGGGTGGTTTGCCTGCCCAGAGGAAAAAGGTGACTGCACCGTACTGGATGTAGTCTGGTGTCCGACAAGCTTGCGATAGGAGCACACCAGTGAAACCGGATGTGAGCGTAATGAAGTGTCTGGAAATAATTTTAGGGCATACGCTTCGTTACGTTACCATATGTAGATTCAGCTGTCATGATGGGAGGATTTTGGCATCAAGGCTGGAATTCTGACGCACGAGGCTCAAACGTCGGTACGCAAGCCCTTGAGCGTTCTGGATTTATTCCAGGCACACAAGGTCACCACGGATCTCCCTCGATAGAGAGCCTTCGAGCTCTCTTGTTAAGAGGGATCTCGGGCCGCTTGTCGCAGGGCCACGTGGCGCGTCCCCGGGTGGTGGATAGGGGAATTAAACGCGAACCAAATGCGACCGTGTACTGCCCAGAGACGCAGGTGGGATGCAGGGGATGGACTTCTTGCTCCTGCTGTGTCGGGTCGACGCGTTTCTTGTGCGTGGGAGCGGCATGTTCGTGCACAGTGTGCGCGGATGTGTCCGTGACTGTGCGGATTGTAACTGTGTTGGCCCGGCCAAAAACTCGGTAGACTGGGAGTACATCGTAAGGCGATTCGAGGCCGCCTCAAAAGTCTCGCCCCGTCCCTTCGGGCAGTCTGGCTGGCTGCCCGGAGTTCTTCGCCCGCACGACAGAGCCTGACTAGCTACCCGTGTTGTATGGAAGTCAAACACAGCACCACTAAAGGGCCTTATTCCCCTGACCCTGAAAGAGCCCCCATTTCTGCAGCGATGGGAAGGACGAGTACGGAGAGACTGCTAAAATCTCAGGGCCTAACCAGGCTACGCAAATTGAGAAGGACTAGGATGACGATCTGTACTTACAACGCCCGCACGCTTGCATCAGAAGCATCCGTCTAGGACCTGATGATGCAAGCCAGGAAGATCAAGTACGACGTCATCGGACTGAACGAGACGAGAAGACACCACCCCCTACACGCCGCCTACGACTTCGGAGAAGAACTGTTCCCCGGAACATGCGACAGCAGGGGAGTAGGCGGCGTTGGTGTCCTCGTCAACACGCACGTGGCCATGAACATCGATTCGTACGAGTCTCTGACAACCCGAATCGGACGTCTGCGACTGAAGCGATGTGGCTCCGTGCCAGCTTTGACTGTATTCGTCGCCCCAACATCCGACTACGACGACGAAGAGGTCGAAGCCTTCTACGTGGAGCTGGAGAAGTTCTATAAGGAAGATCACACATTCTACAAGGTGATCGTCGGCGACTTCAACGCCAAGATCGGACCGCGAAGGTCGCCGGAAGAACTTCACATCGGAACCCACGGTTTGGAGTGGAACGAGCAAGGTGAAAGGCTGTCTGAGTTTACCATGTCGACCAAGACCATCCATGGAAACTCACAGTTCCAGAAGCCTCTCTCTATACGATGGACCTGGGAATCCCCCGGTGGCCAGTTCCACAACGAGATCGACCACATCATCTTCAATCTCAAGTATTGCCTGACCGACGTCTCCGTTGTCCCCAAGTTCTACGCGGGATCGGACCACCGCCTCCTTCGCGCGAGGTTTCGCTTTTCGCGTCAAGGAGAGAAGGCCGCGAAGTTCAAGAAGAGGAGTCCCAGAAGACCATCAACTAGGACCTCTACACCTCTCTTGTCGGCCTTCGGGAAGATGCCGTCACGGACAACGTCGATGAGGAATACGACCGCTTCGTGCACCATCTCCACGATAGTGCTAAGGGAGCCGAGAGCTTGAAGACCACCAAGAGACGCCTGTCTCCGGAAACTCTCGAGCTTATACGCCAGCGTGGAGCAGCACGAGAGTCAGGCAACTACCAGCTGACGTCCGAGCTTGCGAAGCTATGTAGAGTGGCGATAAAGGAAGATCTCATGGAGAGAAGGGCGGAAGTGTTGGCTGAAGCAGCAGAGGCAGGGTTGAGCATCGGCAATGCCCGCCGAAACTTCGCCAACTTCAAGACCAAGATGACCGCTCTCCGATGTCCTGACGGAACCGCTACCTCTTCCAGAAGGACCATGGAGAAGGTCATCCACGACTTCTACTCCGATCTCTTCGATAGCCACGTCCACCTGCCCCCATGCCATCTTCCGCAGGGTGGATACGTCGTTCCCTCTGTTCTCCCTTCCGAGATCCGACACGCCATCTCGTCGGTGAAGAAACGTACAGCACCCGGCCCTGACAGAATCAGACCCGAGCACCTGAAGAACCTCCCGCCAACGCTCATCAACACCCTGGCGCGGCTCTTCACACGATACCTGTCGGAGTTCAAGGTTCCATCTCAGTGGAAGACCAGCAAAACCGTCTTGCTGTACAAGAAGGGAGACGTGCACGACATTGGCAACTATCGCTCGATCTGCCTGCTTTCCGTAGTCTACAAGCTGTTCACTCGAGTCATTCTGAATAGGATCAGCAGAACGCTGGACGAAGGAGAGCCACGCGAACAAGCAGGATTTCGGAGAGGATTCAGCACGATCGACCACATACACACCATTACGAAGCTCATCGAAGTGTCGCGAGAGTACAAGCTGCCGCTGTACCTTACGTTCATCGACCTGAAGAAGGCATTCGACTCCGTCGAGACTGAAGCGGTCCTCGAAGCCCTGCTCACTCAGGGCGTTCCTACTCAGTACATCAGAGTCCTTCGAGAGCTGTACAGTGGATTCACGACCAAGATCTCTCCATTCTACAACGACGTCGTCATCGACGTAAGGAGAGGGGTTCGGCAAGGGGATACCATATCCCGAAGCTATTCAGCGCCACCCTCGAAAACGTCATGCGCGAACTAGAATGGGAAGACATGGGAGTGAAGGTCGACGGCCAGCAGCTGCACCATCTTCGTTTCGATGACGACGTCGTGCTCATAACAGCGAGCATCAGCCAGGCGGAGCGAATACTGGCCGACTTCGATCGTGTATGTGGGAATGTGGGAATGTTGGATTGCAGCTGAATCTTACGAAGACGATGTTCATGAGCAAGTTTCCGATTCCCCCTTTTCGCTCCACGGAACGAACATCTCCGAATGCTCCAGCTACGTGTACCTGGGTCGCGAAGTCAATATGGCCAACGACCTAGCGCCAGAGCTGAGCAGGAGGAAACGAGCGGCTTGGGGAGCTTTCAAGAGGTCGAAGAAGTCGCAAAGAAGACGAAGAACGTCCGACTCCTTGCCCACCTATTCGACTCTACCGTTCTTCCTGCCCTAACATACGCCTCAGAGACCTGGGCTATACGAAAGCAGGATGAACACGCGATCAGCGTCGCGCAGCGTGGAATCGGGAGGACGATGCTCGGAGTGACACAACTCACGCAAGTGAGAGAAGGCCTCCGGAGTTCGAGCTTCGCCGACGTTCGAAGATCAGAGACGCTGTCGCGTGGGCCAAGTTGTCGAAAATTAGGTGGGCCGGCCACGTAATGCGCTTCGCAGACACCCGCTGGACGAGAGCCATCACCGATTGGATTCCGCGGGATGTCAAAAGAACACCAGGACGCCCACCAACGCGTTGGTCGGACTTCTTCGTGAAGGCGGTGAACGACCGATATGACACCCTTCGTGTCCCTCGTGCGAGGAGGATCCATTGGACCACTCTGGCACGCGACAGGGACGAATGGAGACGCTGCTGGCGCCCGCTCGAGGAAGTTGATGATCAACGGGACGACAGGTGATACAGGTGATACACAAGGTCAACTGGAGAATGCCTGTATATAGCACTAGCGCGCGTACCCATGATCCACCCTGTGCGGCCTACGCGGGTCCGTCAGTGATCTCTGATGAGCTGATGAGGTACGGTACTTGGGTTCTCTGCATTGGCTAGGCTTTCAAAAGTGCGATGTTGAATTTTGTATGGTTGAGACGATGTTTGGTGGGCTAAACCTTAATTGATTTGATCCTTTCAGTCAAAAACTTGAAGAAGGCAAAAAAGCGAAAGAAATCTCTCAACAACGCTATCGACGGCTTAAAGAGAAATAGAGGGAGATACCTAAAATCTATAGTCAGCAAAAATGAAAATAAGTCAATGACAGCATAATTTAACGATGCTAGTCACCCAGGTTTCAGGGTAGAATTTTCTTCCAGGCCTTCCAAGCCTTTCATCCCTCCAGGATAGACGAATTGGTACCGGACTTGTCTTTGAAAGATAAAACAATTTGTTTTACACCGGCTGGCCACCGCAAGTTATTGTAGGCCAAATGAACAATTAAACTGCCTCCACAGCATTCCGGAGAATGATAATACGTGGCACATCCCGAAAGGAATTGAATAACACTGTTCTTCATTCCTTGTCCTTATACGTATCCTAGCCCTACAACCATGAAGAGATACCCTGTTAAGGGGGATGGATAATCAAGAAAACAAGTGGAAGTGACCATATCTTGTGAGAGTTTGAATATTTTCGGAAAATTCTCGACCTTCCGCAGCCTGTGTCGAAAATTTACGAGGTTAGATGACGTCGCTGTGAGAGATAAAAAATTGTGCACTGAAAGACAAAAACGCGCTTTTTCTGCTTCTAGGCAGACATCCTAATTGGTTGTTATTAAAGACCTGTGGATGGAGATAATGACAACCCCATGTAGCGTATTCCAGTCAATCATGGAAGCTATTGCATCTATCCAGATGTGTTTTACAACCAGAGACTTCTAAGAGTGCTTGAAAATTTTCTTATTCTTCTATAAAGTGTCGTGGAATGATTCCTGCGATTACTTTTCTTAGCTGATCTGGTACGAAGTCCGTGAAGGGCTGGCTCAAGCTGACTCAAGCTGGCTCAAGCTAACATATTTAGATGGACCCCCAGAACAGTCAGTGAACCTAACACACGTTGAACCTACGCTTCAAACGGGTCCAACTTGGATTTATGTGAGTAAAAATGCAGGCTTACGATAATAGCGTTTCTAGCTGATGCTACTTTCAGGAAGGTGTAGGAAACGCTTTTTTGAGATTGTTTTCAACGAAGAAGACTTGAAGCACACTATGACCCTGCACCATTGCCTCCTCCAAAGCTATTCAGAAATTTTTGACGTGAACATTCGGTTAATCGGTTTTGACCGCTGAGCGATGGGCAGACCTGATGCTGATTCATATACATAGAAAAATTTCCTAATCTAATTTCTAACGATATACGGAAATTCGAAGTTCTATTAAAAAATTGCCAATAGAAGCCTTGCTGTTTTTTGTGGTTTCGAAGTCTTTGACCCTGCTTGTTTTCCTAGTCTTATTGATGTGAGACGGAATATTGTTACTCGTTGTGCAAAGGGAGATACACTTGTGTATTCATATAATTGTTATGGGTTATTTGATGTAAACATTAGTCATATAATTCTAATGAAAGTATAGAGTATCCTTTTCACGTCCAATCGTAAATTTTTCATATCAAATTGGACACTACTCTAAACATTCATGACGCTTATGAAATCAGTCTGAACACTTTCCAAACCAAAAAAGAGCGTTTTCCTAGTAAGCTAGAGAATCTACGTAAGCGTTGGAATAGTTTTTAGTCCAAGGAAAACATATTACGAGATTAGCTGAAATTTTTTAGTTCGCTTACCTCATAAGTAAATAAACTCTTCGAAATTCCACAAAACTTTTATCTTGCAGAAAAAGACGGACATTTCTATTATTTTGGAAAAAAGTCGTGCCTTGAACTCATCGACCTCATTTCTTTTGACTGCTATGTAGTGCAAGTGCTACTTGCTTGAAACGGCGAATTGAGGACATGCGTGTTTTCTACAATAGTCTTTGTTGCACCGCTGACAAGTGACATGTAAAGGTAGTTTTTGCTACCAATCGAATAAAAATCGAGACGTCCTGGACGAGTTGAGCGCAATCTCTTTTTTAGCACAAAAAATTGCTTCCTGCACTTCGAAATAGTTTTTAATCCTCACGACCTGCACGGTTTTCATTGAATTTATGCATGACGAGTGTACGTTCTTGATGTCTTATTTAGCTGTCAACCAAGACTGATATTAGACGATAGACTGATACTGATATTTATTGAGGTAAGCGCTTCGGATTCTTCTCCTCCAAGGTGTGGAAAATTCGAACACACTGAACACTGCTCCTACAAACGCCGTTTCATTTTGCGGGCAAATTTTCTGGAGAGGACCAGAGACAAGATCCGAGCTGAAGGTTGTAGAGGGTAACAATGTATCCTTACTGGCGGTTGCCGTAGTGGACCACCAATCACTGTCATCTGAACGAATCTCAATTGGCCTCAGCTCCCAGGACCCCCGCCATAAGTACCGGTGAGACCACACAGATCAAGACCTGCAGAGCCCGAAGAGAGGTGCCAGTATTTGGGTCATCGCCAGATATTCTCCTTTCCGGTTGATTTAGCGGCATGTAGGCGTGATGTAAATCGTCTCCAGAGTCCTTCATGACGAAATACCGCTTATTGCGGTGGGATCGTGAAAGACACCTGCAACAGCGCACCTTCATGACGTCAAATTCTGTGCTGTCTCCGAAATGTCTGAACGTTCCCTCCCTTAAGGCCATCGAGGTGCTTCTTGACCCGACAAGGCACTCGTTCGGCACCTACTCGAGACACTGGATCACGGCTAGGAACTCCCAGATCAACCGAAGGGAGGAGAATCTTGCGGAAACCCCTCTAGTTTTCTCCAGAAAAATACCCCGAGTACCGCGAAAGATTAAATGATGTTGTTGTAGTAGTGTCTCAAATTATTTCGACTTTTTCAGTCTCTGAAGAAGGCGAAAACGCCGAAACTTTAGCCTGAATAAAGCGCATATCAGTCTTAGTCAACAGCTAAATAAGATAATAATAAATAAGAAATCTGAAATTTTGAAACCATTATTTTTCCGAAAATGTAAGAATTTTAGAGCATTTCGAACAGTGTTCACTTTTCTCCTACCGAGCACTTAAGTTAAAAAGTTTCCAATAAAATCATACTGAATTGCCCTAGAACGAAGAAGTATTTTAACCTTATCGGAACGCTTCTACTTTAATCCAGAAAACGATTAATTTGATTTCAAAAATGTGGTGCAATAGGAGGTGCCCAGTTTGGTTTGAAGGTGTCCAATTCTTTGAAAAAATGGTATATTTTGAGAGGGAATATTATCTGGATTATTTTTATATTTATGTCCGTAGTTCCGCATAATTTAATTTAAAACCGCGTTTTGTTGAGAAATGTCGTTCGAACATTCATTGGATGTGCGACCACCAGAATTAATTTTTCGACTAGAATGAGACGCCCTGGAATCTGCATTGCCATATAGCGAAGAACTCACTGCTTCTCGAGTTCTTTCGTCTTCAACACCCATCAGGAATTCCTCCAAGCCGTATATGTCGGACTCCTCCAGTAGCTCTGAAAGTGGTAAATAGGGTTAATCAAATGAATACGTAGCATTTTGCACCCTGTTGAACCAGAATGGCCCTCTACGCCCGCTTCTGAAAGCGTTGGACGAAGATCGGGCTACCAGCGATCTTTGTCGGTTCGCGGATCCTTTTTCTGCCTGCACTGGAGGGTTTTTCGTTTGTGCACGGAACAGACAGACCACTTGCACTTTTAGTTCGTCTGGTAGTTCAACGACATGTGCGATTCCTGGTTGCACTTTAAAAGAGCCTCACTGGCGATTCAGATGACGTCAAATTCAGAAAGTGCAATCGAGGCATGCAATCGATCGCCGTCGTTCGAGATAGGCCGCGCGTCTGGACATACGGTACTCGTCGGTGATGACTGATTATCTAGGACAGTCCCTGAATTGTAACACCGGTTCGACGGTGATCGGCAGCCGGGCCGACCACTTTCTTACCGGTGTTACAATTGATGAGCCGCGCATGACTATCCATCATTCGCAGCACACATCAGTGATCAACAGACGAACGTCTTCGCCTCCCGGTCGGTCAGGTGTGCCGCGCGTATTTCAGAGACTGTCTAGGTAAACACCGAAAAAACCCTTAGTCACGGTGAAATCGCAGCAGCAGTCACAGAGCTGCCTTCAAAGATAGGAAGCGCAGTCAAGAATAGGGACCGTCGGCGCTTGACCGATCAGTTGTGGCAGGAGATGCGGTACCTGATTGTTCTTTTTGCGAGCGATCGCACAACACGGCAGCTACGGATTCATACGTGGGGAACAACACGTCTACGCCCGTCTAGGATTCTGTTGAAACCGTGGCACACTGAACTTTTCACCATGTCCCGAACTAGCAGCGTCCATGGGAAATGGCTTTTAGCCCTTTTAGCCCAATGATGTGAGGATTTTTGCTGTTGAGAAAATGGACAAGAGAGACGAAGCGAAGGACTCAGCTGTACTGGCAGTAGCGATGAATCGCCGTTCCTATAAATTCAAGCTTAGGCTCGCTTTGGCCCACTTCCATTGTGCAGGGTAAGAGTAAAGCGCCACTAACTTAATACTGGCACCCATGAGAGCACGAATGGCAATAAAATGAGATTCCCGAAGAATGATTGTTTTCTGGTGTTCAATTTATTTTTAGACAAAACAAGAGGAAACTGATGTATGTCGCGAAGGTGCACAGCACTGGGGGGTGGGAACGCGCCAGCCAATCAGGCCGCATCGAATGGGCGTCCCAAACAGAGAGGACGTAGACGGAAAATACACTAATTATTTCAGGTGGGTGCGCTCTGGGTTGTATTTGGTTGTGATTGGCTGATACGAACCCACCTCCCAATGCTGTGCACCTTCGCGACATGTTCTGGAAATTGTAATCTGGTGTCTTTTTTAGTTGTTCTCTTAAATACAATGTAGTTCAGCCCAAGTGCTCCAGTGAGACTCATGACTAAACGAAGCAGCTGCTTACATAAGCAGTTCACAGAACGAAACTAAGAAATAATACAAACATTGGTTTCCATATCTTAATACGTAGATTAGCGGTTTCATTGACTCAAATGACGTAAATTGGTACCATGAACCAAGTTGTCAATCATTTCGATTCATGATACAGTCAGTCAACAGTCATCCAACTAGCTCGGAAATTCTCAAAAGAGTACTCGATCTGCCTCGCACATACTACCACATGAATTGAGGATGATGGAGCCTTTTGTGAGTGGTTTCAGGCATAGTCACGGAACGTCATGCATGTTAAGGACGTCGGTGCAGAGCTTTATGCATATGAACCACGCCTGTTAAATACTCTACTGAATTTCGAAAGACTACGGTTAACTTTTTTGGAAAATGTCGTGACTTTAGTCAAAATCAAAGTAGGCAGCATCAAACACCAGCTGTTTAGGGGTAATCTTTCGATAATCAGTGCACATCAGAATCGCGCTATACGGTACGATAGAACGAATGATTGTTTGCAGAAGGCTGCCATTTGCCATGTTGAATTTCTGACATGTAGCTCCACATATCTAGAAGGAATATAGTAGGAAGAGATTTAACTATCTGAGTGGGATACATAACAGCTGGTGTAAAGGGTGCCTTGGACGCAGTCGAAGGAGGTGCCGGCTGTAACGCGCCCCAGATTACAGGTTCCTGGTTCGGATTTCCTGTCAAAATCAACCAAGTTTTCCGTTGTCGGATACAGATACAGCCGACACCTCCTTCGACTGCGTCCAAGGCATATCAGCTGTTATGTATCCCACTCAGATAGTTAAATCGCTTCCTGTTGTCGGAGATTTGATATCAGAATAGTCTTGTAAGGAAAAGTACTGACTTTTCATTGGGAGGCCACCGCAAGTCACTGTTTGACCAAATACGCATTTAAATCGCCTCAACGAAATCCCGTTGAAATAGAATACGTGGCACGTCTCAAAAGGGACTGGATAGCGACATTATTCATACTCCTTCCTTAAGAAATCGTTAATGATCAACGTAGTAACACAACTGATGAGCATAATTATAAAGTTTTTGGAATAAAAAATTTTAAAAAATAAAAATAAAAACTATATAAAAATTAAAAAATAGCAGTGCAGTTATTTAGTAGAAGAAACAGAAATTTCCGTAAGAAAATCATTGGAGGTGTTTCGAGTTTTCGCAAAAGAAATCGATGGATTAACGGTCGCCAGTATCCATTACGCACGAGTTTCTGCTGAATCTGCCAGAGCGCGAAGTGTAATGCGAAAAAGCGATTCGTAGAACCTTATTCTTTCACCCATACTGTAAGCATGCTTGGCAGATCGCGTTCGCTTGTTTGTGCTGCCAGAAAGTAGCGAAAAAAACTCCTGTGGTTCAGTCCTTCCGTTTGCACTGGAATGGAGCTATCAGAGATGTTTTCTTCACGGGAATGGAACCAAACGCTAGGAAAGGCGTGTTATGGGGTAGGTCGCGCAACTAACTCTTACAATACGTCCACCCTTCTGAGTAAGGCGATCTCATCAAAACCTAGTAATGAAGGTCCACAATAACGACCTCGACAGGCACACAAGCAAACACTGACAGCAACAAAGGATCACAAAGGACAGCGTAAGTGAACGGCTCTTCTGAGATGCTCAACGCATTCTACCTCTGTGGATGTCTGGAGGCTGTTTAAAAGCACATCCACTTAAGCAACGAGTTGCTGTGGTCAGCCTAAAACAAGTCAGTGTTCCAAACTAATGCGGTAGCAATTCTACGGCCCCGGAGACGTAAAAGGCTTGACTAGCCGGGGTTGGAGATTCGAACCAGGATCCTGGAATAAGGTACGCGAGCCATCCCCTTTGGCAGCAGCAGCTGGCACGTGCCGCTGAGAAAGATAGGCGCCTAGGGTCTACGAATTGAGAAACTGAAGACATACATATTATGCACTATAAGGAACTAGATGCAAGCAACTCATTTGCTATCAATAGTTGATCGTCGCACTATAATGACCCCCCCCCCCCCCCCCTCCCACACCGACTGCTCGGTGCATGGTACAATCCAAAACGACAAGACCACTACAAACTGCATCCATCATCTTGAAACCAGAAAGCCCACAAAGAAAAGATTACACGGCGACCAGATTTTTGTTTCTACCTCGAAGCGTAAGGTTTTGCAAGCTTTTTTAACGAGCGTTTAAGGCCACCGAGCTTCGATGAAGTATGTGGGTTTGTGAGTTTGGGGTGCGTGGCTTTAACAAAATCAATCGTATTATACACTGTATGAAACCGCTTTTTACATAATCCCGGATGGATAGATTTCTATTACCCATCAAGAAAATAACGAGACCATGCAGTTCTGAAACACTGGTTACGCTTCGAAATCTCCAAGTAACTTCAAGCAAAGGAACATAAACGGTGTAGGATGCGCACTCCAAAAGTATTTTGATGTGTGGGGTGGTTTTAACATCACGTAGTCATTTGTTCCTTCCTTGTTAGAGGAATTCATGCTGTACAACTGCAAAAGCCTAGGGCTGAAAGCGACAACATGCTCTGGTCACATTGGTGTTCTTTGCTACGATATCTGCGGTCACCTATTTGCTATCAGTAGCCGGTTATCAGTTAACAGCTTTGCCAAAAGGTAAACAACAGAGAAAGCCAGAAAGCCACAGTGGGGCTGTAATTAAACGAGGTTGCAACCCAGTTCCACATAGCGTGAATAAATGAAAATAAAATTAATTACAATTACAATTTCATTTGCGGAATTACAGTTTCTATCAATTTTGAGAAAAAACAAGTGCCATTCAGCTAAAATTGGTTATAACTACTAGGAATGATGACGCCAACAAATAGGACGACAAGAGAGCCATATGCTCTGGTTCTGTGGCTTGTGTCGCAAACTTGTGTCGCATCGGGCTCCGTTCGGGTTGTCCAGCAACAGTGATCAGCACATCCTGTCTGCTATCGTGTAATCATCACAATTATTCGACAATCTCGATGCTAAACACTAGTAGCTTTCCCGGTTTTCAATGCACTTCTTGCTCAGCAAGTGGGCTGAGTTCCATGGACACATCATAACTCTCTTCGCCGAACTCGTGATGCCTATCAAAAACCGTGCCGAGTTTTTCCAATGGTTCCGCTGCTGCAAGAGGGTTGCAGCCGTCGTCGTCTTAGAACAAGTTCCTATGCAAACACTTGAAAGGGATTGCATATGAAGCAGTGTGACTAAACCGACACGTTTCAAATAATTGCAAAAATGAGTATTTTATGCAAGTTTGATGTAGTACCGCAACACTATGTTTGATACGATCATCAATGCTCTGACTCCACTCCCAAGCTTCAAATAAGCTTCCTGAATGCGGTGTGTCCTCTGTTTTAAAACATAATGTCTAATTTTTTCTCACAAAACAGTATTTTACCACAGTAAGCTATTAGGCCGGTCTACAAATGTTAGGCTGGAAGCTAACAATAAGTCATAACAAGGACGTTATCTTTCATTATCCCCTTCTTTCTTTGCTTACCTTTCACCATTTAGCCTTCTCCATTTAAAAGGGTCTTTCTTTTTCATCTTTGCCAAAATGTTGTTGGGTTGAAACCTATGTCCCGCCGTTTTTGACATCATATTCTAATTTCGCTGAAAGATTTTCGCATAACGTTACATAGTGTTGTAAAGTGTATCGAAAAATATTTGTGCTGGACAACAGTCGCTTCTTCGTGGCTTTGTTGAAGTTGCCCGTGAGAGGAAGGAAGAAGAAATTGAGACACCCTCATCCTTCGTGTTTATATACCGCTTGGATGATATAAGAGTTCATATCAGAGCAGTGGTTCTGGTTTATTCATCATCCATGATACTCCCACGGCAAGAGGATGAGAGAGAGTCGGTTTCAATTGTACAACGAGCAAACGGGGTAAAAACAAACTTATTACAATCGACACGCATTATGATTTAGTGTTAGAACGTCGTAGTCTTCTTAATGCTATTCATCGCGGGTGTCGGACGATTGTTCTTGATGTTCGTGATAAAGTTGTTGCTTAGCCATTAAACGTGTGGTCATGTGGTGGTTGTTTCCCTTGTTCTTTCCATGATTTTCATGCATATGCTGGACTTCAGATGCAGGACTGATTTCCAAGTTGAACACGAAATTGATTGGTCGTGTTATAACTCTTCGAGAAGGAAGTCGCATTTGAATGATCGTTGATAGTTATCCGAAGATCCACAAATTTGTCCGATCTTCAGCGTTCCTCTTTCCTCGTTGTCCTCTCAGATCAGTACAACGTCGCTATTCGAGAAGGAGGTCGCATTTGAACTGATCGTGTGGTTCCATGATGTCCATGCAGGTATTCTCAAAGGGGTAGTTAGGCTTGTTGACGCGGACGGTTGAAAGAGTCGGAAAGTCTGGGAGCTTGAATGGTCGTGCTTTTAGCCTTTTACAGAGGAAGCACAACTTGTCGATAATACTGTTCATACTGGTCTTTTTGGGAATCCATACTGACTTATGGAGCTCAGTTTCAGTTTGCTATGTTTCGCAGTGATGGGTTCTCAGGCGAGCATGTTGTACGAAGAGAGCGGTGATGAAGTTTTTCCAAGGTAGAAAAAAAAGGTTGATGGTTTCTTTGGGCAGCGCTGAATTGGAAATCATTGTACGAACACGGTACAGATCAGTTTGTTGACATTTGGACATTCCGAAATGATTGCACAGATAGGTACTGGCTGGATTATTGAGTTAGGTGATGCGAAGAAGGATCACTTCAGCTCTTGTTCGTAGCTAGATCTTCATAGTTACAAAGGTACCGGAAGCCTTTGCAGATAGGAGGGAGATGAACAATAGAACATATTCCATTGCTCTGACGAATTGGTTCCAGGAGCTGAATCTTTCACTCTGTATGACCGAAATAAGCTCAGGTTGCTGTTTAGGAGTTGTGAAAGTCACTAACTGGATTTCCGAAATTATCTTGTTTCTATCCTGTGGCCACTCATTTTCTTCTCGAGGGAGGAATTCTCGTCCATACCACCACACACCACATTTGCTTCTGCATACTTCCACTCGAAACAGATCTTGAGAAGTCGAGGTCTCTATTAGGTAATATTTCTCAAGGCTTTGTCTTAAAAGGCAGCTTCACGAAGTATCGTTGTTCCCTTTCATCGTAGGCGATTGAATTGGCGAAGTCGCTAGGCACCTTATGCTCGTTATGTTTGTCTGCTAGGCCGACGGATTCATTCGACGGTAATCACTCAGTGAGGTCCTTAAGTTGTGCGTGATTAGCTGGATTTGCAGCCGTGCGCGTTCATGAATAAGAACCCCGTTTTCTTGGGCTTGGTGAAAGGATTTATCTGTTACGACGCTGCCGATCCGCGTGTTCACGAGAAGATATCCGTTTGACAGCCGTAAAATGTTGAAATGATCACTGTATACTAGATTCTAAAAGTAGTCTATGCCAAATAGGAGCTTGGGCGTGACGTGCATCGTTGTTATGGTGTTTTCTTGGCTCTGCTTCTTCGCGACAGAGGCATATGTTAGTTGGTTTGTGTGGTGACGTATCGCTTTAACGTGGAGAATGGTGTCAGAGCCATCCACACAGTAGATCTCTGCTCGCTCTGTGACTGGAACCGATATGGGATCTTTGTTGGCGAATGTGTACACATTGATCTCCTGGTGGTTGGAGTAGTGGTGGGTTTCTTGGAAGATCTCGCTGATCGAAGCACAGCGATGTGTAATGGCGTTTGGAGCAGATAGAGCACATCTTCTTTAAAGAACGTTCCCAAATTGCGTGGGTATGGGATAGGCAGTTGTAGCATAGACATGTTTTCTTGACGACTTTTATTCTGGATGTGGGCATTGGATAGATGGGACATGAGAATGATGTCTGTCCATCTTGATTACAGATTTGGCTGTTGGTCGACCTTATTGGGCGATTGTTCTATGCGGAGGAACGTTCTCGGGGAAAAGCATTTGAGCTCGTGGATGAGTGAAAGGTTTGCCTTTCATCATGGCTTTCTTTGTGGATTCCATTTCATGAAGCGTTGTCTTCTTTCTCACTATGTCAGTCAGCAGTTGAATGAGAGCGGATGGTGTAAGGTTGAATCGATTCCCTGTTTTGTCGCATATCTGACTTCAAATGTGGCGTCGTAATTTGTTAAGCGAGATGGCTTCTAAACCGCACTCCTTGCTGTCGTCTTCATACGAGCTAAATCACAGCGGACATCTAATTATACAGCGGTAGGAGCTGCTTTCCGGCTTGATCGCATAGCGGTAGATTAGCGGGTTAAAGAAGATAATGTGTTGTCACTTTGTTGCCGAAATGTGTCTTGAGAATGTCCACTGCGATTTGGTAGTTTTCTGAAGTAATAGGGAGCCGTTGAATTCATTTTTCCAATGAACGTTGAGAAGCGTTCCCAGAATTCTTGAAGCTCCAAAAGCGATCCATTGAAACATGGAAGATCGACTTTGCCCACCAGAGGGCCGTCGACTTAGTAGCACACCTGATTTGGAAGTGCTACCGGGGAGTTTGGACTCTGCAGTTGAGTATCGAGGCTGGATGAGTTTGGGATGGTAGCTGGAGTTTTCCTTACTGGCATGGATCATCATCATCATCATCATCATCATCATCATCATCATCATCATCATCATCATCATCATCATCATCATCATCATCATCATCATCATCATCATCATCATCATCATCATCATCATCATCATCATCATCATCATCATCATCATCATCATCATTTTCATTAGCGTTTGTCTCGCTTGGTGGCGGGGTCCGCCCTTCTGGAGAGGGACGCCAATTCTCCCGATCAAATGCTTGATCTGGGTGCACACCAGCCGTCTTTAAGTCCAAATGCAACGTATTTAGCCAACGTTGCTTCGGGCGTCCCCTGGGCCGCTTTCTAGCGACCTCAAGGTTCAATCTTATCTTCCGTACGGTGTCGTCATTAGCGCGAAAGACGTGACCGTACCATCGAAGACGAGGTTCGCGCACCTTCTCGGCTATCGGGGCGACACCGAACCTTTGTCGTATGGTGTCGTTGCGAACGCGATGCAAACGCGTAACTCCAGCTATCCACCGTAGCCTTTTCGTCTCCATTACACTGAGACGGCTTTGAATTTCCTTCGTCACGGGCCAGCACTCAGCACATTACGTCGCTACTGAGCGAACGACTGTTCTATAAACCTTCGATTTGAGGTGCTATGTATTGTCCTGTCGCAAAGGCCTGTCACTCAAGTTCGGTTTTATCTTCACATGCAAGCATGACGTCGTCAGCATAGAGCAGCGCCCAAGGTGTCGCCATCTGGAGATCTCGTAGCATCCATCACGACCACGAAGAGCAATGGAGATAGCGCAGTTCCCTGGTGCACCCCTACAGAGATGGGAAATTCCATCGAGGTGCCCGCTGGCGCTCGCACTCGACTCCTTGGGCAAGAGTACAGAATGCGCACCCACTCAATAAGCTCTTCAGGGATGCCATGCTGTCGCAACGCGTACCAAATAACTTCTCGCGGAACGCGGTCGAAGGCCTCCAAGTCCAGGAAGGCAAAATGCACCGGTTTCTGTTTCTCGCAGTGCTTCTCTAGCAGAAGACGTACGGCGTGAATGGCATCAACGGTGCCACAGCCAGAGACAAAACCACACTGATTCGTGGAAAGCTGGACGATATCCCGGATACGTCCATCGACAATTCGCTCAAAGATTTTCATGGTGTGGTGTAAAAGGCGAATTGGACGGTAACTAGCGCAGTCCGCAGGACTGCCCTTCTTCTTCCAAATCGGGATGGTCGTGCTTTGCTGCCAGATCTCGGGCACTTTCTTCTCAGCAACAACCTTATTGAAAAACTCTGTCAGCCAGTCAGCAGGGCACCAGCCCTTCGATTTCCACAGGTCGGCTGGCAGGTCATTGGAGCCAGTGGCTTTGCCTGACTTCATCTTCCTCAGGGCTGCTTCGGTTTCGCTCATTGTGATCTTCTGAACGGGACCGTATACAGGAGGAGCAAAAGAAATAGCAGGATAGGCAAATTCAACATTCGAGATTTCCTCGAAGTAGTCGTGCCATCGCTTCACAGCCCTCTTACAATCCATCAGAAGATGGCTATTCTCGTCGTTAATGCCAAAGAACTTCTCGATGTCTTCTGCTTGGCGACAGCGAGCTTTGACGAGTCGGTAAAGATAACGCTCACCATCGTGCGTTTCCAGTTTTTCGCTGACTTCACCGTAGTATGCGGCTTTAGTAGCAGCCACTGCCTTCTTTGCCGATTTTTTCGCTTTTTCGCTTTTTTTCGCTTCTCGATAATTCCGCAAATTGTAAACTGTTTCATCACCGATAAATACGTGATAGAGCCGTTTCTTTTCTTAAACTTTTTCTCTGACATCGTCAGTACACAGCCATGCCTGCTTGTCGACCCTGCTTCGTCCAGGCTTCGTTGTGCCAAGTTCGAAGCGTGCAACCCGAGTTATCGCATCGGTAGCATCCTTCCAGGTTTCGTCGAAGGTTGTCACCGTCGGCAACCGAATGCGAAGAATAACTGCCGCTTTCTTCTCGTTCACGATTTGATTCTAGCCGTCCCGCACCCCTCAAACACGTTTACACCTCGGAGGTGTGATTTTAAGCGAGCAAGTCAGTGGACGGTGTTGCGTGGCCATCGTTTCATATGACACGGTCTTCGCGTCTGTGAGAAGGCTTCGTCCGCGGCGCCTAACAAGAACCTAGTCGATCTGCGTTTCAGCTTTCCCACTATAAAACGTGATGAGGTGGGAGTCACGCTTACGAAATTTGCTGTTCACGATGGTGAGATCGTGTGAGCCTGCATACTTAAATATACGCTCACCATCGGCGTTGCGTGATCCACAGCCAAAACCCATGACAGCTGTAGCCGTCCTTCGCTGATCCGACGTGACCATTAAGGTCACCTGCCACAACAATCATTTCTTCTGGCGGCACTTCCGCTGTCTTCTCATCAAGCAGGGACCAAAACTCGTCCTTGGTTTGCTCGGAACAGCCAGTCTGCGGAGCATATGCAGAAAAGAAATGACATCGTCGCTGCTCTACGGCAACAACAATCTTCATCAAGCAGTCATCGAAACGTTCTACGCTTACAATCGAGTCACGAAATCATCCGGAGACGATTATTTCGACACCACTGGTGGTCCTGGGACTTCCACATAGAACAGCCTCAAAGCCCCTTCCTATGTCCCTTGACTTGCAGCAGGACCACCTCGTCTCTTGCACCGCACAGAAATCTATCTTTCTTCGCTCTATGCTTCTACCAACTCGCACGAGCGGCCCGTCAACGTACCCACATTCAGCGTTGCTACGCAGGTCTTGCCTAGTTTCCTGGCATCATTACTGGCATGGATCCTGCCATGAAATTGTAACGAACGTACGGTTGCTTCTCTTGATGCGAAGCAGGCAATTGTCGGTTCTACTTCAGTGTCTGTGGTCGCCAATTGTGTGCTGCATAACAGTCGCTTCTTCGTAGCTTTACGCAGGTGAGGAACAACGAAGAAATTGAGACACCCTCATCCTTCGTATTTATTGTTTACCGCTTTGATGATAGAAGAATTTATATCAGAGCAGCTATTTTGGTTTATTCATCATCCAAGATAATATTAGTTCTTCCATTTTCAATTTTTGCAATTATTAGATGACTAAAGTGGAAAGTTAAAAAAGAAAAATGACTTTTGCCGAGAGCTCCTTTTCTCTGTTCAAGTTTGAGATTTTTTGTTCATGGTTATACACCATTCGAAAGAGGATAACTTGTTCCATAAGAGTGATTGTTGGTTTCTTTCGTTCGTTTTAATTTTCGTTAATTTTCATGGCATTAAATTGTAATTTCATAACGGCATACTTTTTTACCAACAGCTCATACTCAATGGTTAAATTTTTAAACAATGTTAATGATCTTTAAATTTTTTTATTCTATCAAAGTGGGTGTTGCGTTTATTTACTCGCGCTGGTTTTTGTCAATTTTTACCGGAACGTTAAAAAACAGAAAAATGATATTTACCAAATTTTTGCACAGCGCCGTCTTTGAAGGAGATGGTATCATTCTTGTTCTATCAAAATATAGTATTGATATTTGGCTTTTCTGAATTTTTTTTGTTTTTAGGTCATCAGCTTCAGAAAATAAAAAAGGGTTGTTGGTAAAAATAGTGTATGTCTTCTGGACGCTTTAATGCTGAAATTAACGTAAATAAAAATGAATAAAAACAACCAACGCATATTCTTGTAGACCAAATCAGCTTCTTAAAAATGGTATATAAACAGTGCAAAAATTCAAATGTATGCAGAGGAAAGAAGCTGTGGACGAAGGTTATTTTTTGACCTTCCATTTTATTGACCTAAAAATTGAAAAAACAAACCCAAATCAACAAAAAAATCAAAGCGGAAAAAATGGGAACATAAATTGTGGTTCAGCAAATCATTTTATTTCAAAAGGTATGTGACATTGTGCAAGAAACTTCCAGCAAAATTTAGAATAAAACGTAAAAAGGGCGGAGACTTTAAAAGGAGGAACCTAATAATATCGAGCTAGGGCTGGTGCTTCATGGAAGCGAAACGCCACATTTCTGAAGCCGTTGAATTTATGGAGGCTGATTACATCGTATGCTTAGGTTCCTCCTTTATGCTTAGTAATTACTTAAAGGTAATTTTTTAAAGACAACGAACTTAAAATGTTTAGAAAACAGAAAATCGTTCTTAGTTCTGGAAAGGTGACTATTATTAGTGCAAAGAATATAGAATATAGAATATAGAATATATATATGTAAATACCTCGTTCGTCTAACTTCTGAGGAGTTGCTTACTGAAGGAGCGGTCAAGTCCTCCCTTACAACAGATCATTTTCGCGTGTTCTGACCAAACCTTTCAGTGGATTTGCAACTGCTGATAGGTTTGGCGACTTGGGATCGTTTCGTAATGCCGCAATTGATGCTTGTTTTCTGGAAATTTATTTTCTGAAATACCTGAATGTATACAAGTTTTACCTCAAATTGGACGCTCCTCTAAATAAATTGCAATTTTTTTTAAAAGTTACACTTTCAAGCAGCTTGATGCTCTTAAAATCATACAGAACATCTTTGAAAATAAAGCAAACTCCTTCCATACTACACTAAGAACTCTACAAAAAGTTCAAATAGGGTTTTCTCCATGAAAAATTTAGCGAGACTTTTTTGAAATTTTTATAACTTAGTTGCCCCAACAAATTAAGGTGCTTGAAATTTTATTTTTGTTCTGTGGTTTAACACCTGGCTCCTGGCTTTCACACGATCACCAATATTCAACCGTGTTAAATAAAAAAACGACATCGCGGCGTGCAGTCGTCTAGCTCGCTTCGATGTTAGTTGGATTGACAGCGTTACTTATTGAAACAAAGAAGTGAAAACATATATGTTGACAAGTAAATAAATAAATAAGTAGATAGTAAATAAATAAGTAGTGAATGTACCGTTGACAAGTTCGTAACACCACGCAAACAGAATCTTTGCTATCAAGCAAATGAAAATCGTAAATTTCTGGATGGGCGCATGGGGCAACCTCTTATTTTTGCACTACATATAAACTGCTGCCTTTTTCACTTGAAAATATGCTACTAGGTTGTAACGAATTAAATGGCAGTGGCTCGCGCCATTTTTTAGCGCGTCTTTACGCTTTTGATCAAGAACAAACCGTAACACGGTCAAGTTCGCAGGTCAAAAAGGCCATTCAAAAAGACTGGTATTATGGTTATGGTATCACTACAACTTCTCACAAAATCGGTCCTTCTTGTTTCTTCCGGAAAACGAAAGTTGGAGCTTGCAGAAACTTGTACTCCATGATTTTATCGTTAGTTGGGTGATCGCTTTACGCTTCCCCGGACTACATAGCTTTGGCTGAAACGATCATCCAGCTTTTCAAGGCGGAGTCGCAGAGGCGAATATAAAGTTGCTTCAAGCCATCGCCTTACTATTAGGTTGTAACGAATTAAATGGCCCTGGCTCGCGCCATTTTTTGGCGCGTCTTTACGCGTTTTATCAAGAACAAACCGTAACACGTGGCATATCGTTTAGAAGCGCAAACTTTGCTCTACCAGAGATTACCAAATTTTCTATGTAAAAGTGGGAAAACTTTAGAGTTTTATTGACTTTTTTGCAGATGGACAGAAGGGTAACCCGAGGCATTTACTTGTATGAATTCAAGCTGGGCACTACAGCTAAGGAGGCGGACGAAAAGATCAACGCCACATTCGGTCAAGGATGTTCCACAATTCGGACGGCGTATCGTTGGTATCAGAAGTTCTGGAATGGAGATGAGAGCTTGGAAGAACATGAAGGTCGTGGGAGGCATAGTGATGTTGATGAGGACAAGCTGAGAGATGTGGTAGAGGAGGATCCACACAAAGGTACCAGGGAGATAGCGAAGGTTCTTGGCGTCAGTCACAACACAGCTGCCCGGCATCTGAAGGAAATTGGAACGACCAAAAAGCTGGAAAGATGGGTGCCTCACGAGCTGGCTGACGAGCAAAGAAACCGACGATATGAGATCTCGTCCGCACTGCTTCTACGGAACGAAACGGATCCATTCCTTGATCGCATCGTAACCTGTGACGAGAAATGGATAATGGTACGACAACAGGCGACGATCGGCACAGTGGGTGGACGGCGATGAGAGCCCCAAGGTTTTTGCGAAGCCGGAATTGCACCAAAAGAAAGTAATGGTGACAGTAGGGTGGTGTTCGCTGGGAATTATTCACCACAGCTTCCTCCCTCCCGGTGAATCCATCACGGCAGAGAAGTACTGCATTGAAATTGAAGAAATGATGAATGTTGAAGGATATCCGGCCGGCCTTGGTAAACCGAAGGCGAGTTCTCCTTCTGCACGACAATGCTCGCCCCCATGTAGCACGAATGACGTTGCAGAAATTGAATGAGCTGAGCATTGAAACTCTACCACATCCTCCGTTGTCTCCCGACCTCTCCCCAACAGACTACCATTTCTTCAAGCATCTTGGCGACTTCTTGGTATAGAAAATATTCAAATACCAACAGGATACCGAAAGTGCCTTCGAAGATTTCGTCAATTCCAGAACTTCTGATTTTTATGCTACTGGGATAAAAAAGCTTGTGTCACGTTGGCAATAAAATGTGTAGAATCAGAAGGTTTTTATTTCGATTAATAAGCTTGCCTACAAGCCGAGATATTAACTGTTTAAATTTACAGTGGTTCAGTGCCATTTTTAATACAACAAATACAACCTAATAGAAGGCCTATTTTCTTAAAAATTATTTTTTATAAAAATGCAAAAAGTGCGTTTACTTACTGGGGTCCGTGAATTGATGAATTTCAAAAAAGGTGCTACTACCTTATCTTGGAAATAACATATTTATGAAGAAATCCATTCAAAAAGGTGCAATGGCTTAAATCACTGTTGCGCTTAAATTCGTCCTCGAAAGGATTTATGAGTACTAAGCGTATTCCATAGAAGAATTTCTGTTGTCGTAGAAGGTCCATCACTTATCCAAGAACGCGTTAAAGTTTGGAAATTGCTCCTGAGCAAGATTAGAGCAAAATCGTTGCACGTGTTCTCATGCTTGTAAGCCACGTCACATCCCGTTAGAATGCGACGTGGGCCCCTCGAATGTTGTACCAAATATTTCAATGACGGAAAAGCGTAAATCCTCACTTCGCTCATTCGGAGAAACTCTCCAGATTGTTGAAAAATTTTAAATATTTTTGAGTTAAGTATGTACTTGTTGGGGGCGATCGCTCTGAAATATCAATACGTATGATTTGCCCGACCGACCAATCGCCCTAGTCGCTCCCCTGAAGTCCATTTTTGGGACGTGCCAGGCATCCTACTTCCAGGGAATGTCGTGGAGGCAATTGCAATGCGGACTGACCCTTCAATAATTCGTGGTGGTCAGCCAATTTACAATCGGTGTTTTAGCCTTTCAAGACAAGGAACTGGATGCACGCGATGGCCGCCTCCTCCTCCGCTACTACGAGCCTTCCCTTAACGCAGCTTTCAAACAAATCATAAATAGGATAAGAATAAAGGACGGCGTTAATCACTTTTGGGATGCGCCAGCGCATTCTACTTCTACGGGATGTCGGGGGGCGATATGAATGCTTATTTTTCCATACAATGACTTGGTGGCCAGCCGATGAAGAAGTCAGCGCTTTATCCTTTCCAGACAAGTCTGGTACCAATTCACGACCCCGAAGGGATGGAAGACTTGGTTGGCCTGGGCGGGAAATCCGAACCAGGAACCTGGTATCGGGTGTACGCGACAGCCGGCGCCACCTCCGACTGCGTTACACGCACCCAAATCGTAAATGGTCTTCGAAAATGTGAAATCCTTGTGCTGCAGACAGCAGAAAGCAGAGTGGCCAAATCCCTTGTTATCTTTGGCCCACATAATAGACGGTTCTGTCGAGTTGAAGCCATGCACATGATTTTAACAGTCACCAAAGTCATTTTAAAAAGGGATGGGAAAACATTGTATGATTGACAGACGAACAAAGATGCCTCGGACAGGAATCGTAGGAGTGAATAACATTCAAACCGTGGCGACCCACATCCGCTCGAAGTGTCGCGAGAGCATAATCTGCAAATCAGTCAAACTTAAGGAAACCTCGAAGCCTTGATCAGAGAGGGTCTTCCTGCATCAGAGTACTTCGAGTGCTTCTCGAGAATTCACGATCAAGATCCCACCAGTCTATCCTACAACAACTTCGTTGTCAATGTGATGAGTACATACATATATTGGATCCGAATGAATCAATTTCGGGAATCCGATTCGAATATCGCGATCCGAATCTTTCAAAAATCCGGGGTCCGCGAAATTGCTGTTATCCGAATCATCCAAAAATTCGATGCCGCAAAATCGCCCTTATCCGAATCATACAAAAATCCGGGGTCCGCAAAAACGCCGTTATCCGAATCATCTAATTATCTGATAATTTTCGATCGGATCCAAAGGACAGTGAGGAAAGGGGTTCGGCATGGGATACCATATCGCCGAAGCCCTTCATCACCACACACGAAGTCGTCATGAGAACTCTAGAAGGGGTAGACAAGATCGACGGTCGCAATTGCTCCATCTATTATTTGCTGACGATAACCTACTCGGAACGTCGAGTGTTTGTCAAGCGAAGCGAATGCAGACCGACTTCGACCGCACATGTAGAAATGGCGAACTAGGGCTGAAGTTTGCAGAGCCAACAGATAGCTGTGAGAAACAGAAAGGCTTCCAACAAATTATTCACTATCGAAAAAGCGAGCACCTCCCGGCATATCAAGCATGAGGAGGAGCAGGGACCTATTCAACCCTGCTTCTTTTGGTAAATGCAACCATAATAACTTAAATGCCCTTAAAAAACTTTGCCGGTCGAAAACGTATGAAAATGCGGTCAAGTGATCATGCGGGAAGGCTCCGAAGTTCACGTAACGCTTAAACAGGTAAATAACTAGCCTGGGACGCGGCAGGCGCATAGAAACTTGACTGGAGCTCGAGCTCAAGGTGATATTGGTGATGTTTGTGAAAGGTCAGTGGCTTCCAAATTGAACAGCTAATTGAGGGAAAGATTGAAATCAAAGAGAACGACGTTCATAAAGTGGACCAGATGAGGAAATTGCTTCCGAACCATCTTCATACAACAGTACCGACACAATATTGCAAGTGAATGAAGTCATATTGTCCGGAAATGGTCAGGTGTGTGATGTTCATCATACTCACCTAACAATGCAAGGACGCATATCTTGCTTGAACACAACATATCGAACTATGACGCTAGCTGGAACCATATATTACAGCTTCACAAGGATCCGAGAATCTCAGTAAAGCTAATATTCTGGCACATGGAGTTTATAGGGCAGTTCCCCTGCAATAGAAATTGATTTATTGATGGCACATCTTTGTGCGCTAATCAAGCTGTGCGCTATAGGAAATATATACTAGAGTTGAGCTTTTCGACATTTTTTTTTCGAAAGTCGAACAATCGAATAACTCGGTTTTTCCCCGTCTTCGAAACTCGAACATTTGAATAACTCGTTTTTTTGCTGTTCTCGAAAACCGAACAATCGAATAACCCAATTTCGAAGGCACATTCCCTAGAGATCCGAAAGAAGGCAGAATAAAACTACAATTGTGGATGAAAAGAGTCGAATTTAGGAAGACAACTGAATAATCGTTTACAATCCAATTAGAAGATCGGAATAACAAGATACTTGGTCATTTCTTTCGCAAGTAGAGGATATTCCTCAGGGATGAGGTGCCACCAAAGGTAGGGATTTTCCTCAGTTCTACGCGTAATTTGCTATCTGCCACATGTTCTTCATTTACGAGTCGATGTCATTAACTCCCCGCATTGTCCTATTACCAGCGTCCTTCGCCTGCTTCGGGTAGGGCGGGCACGCCGGGAACGTAGCCTAAGCCTAGCTAGGGATGCTTCAGCGGCCAGCGTCCGTCGCCGTACGCTGAACGTGTGGGCCACGCCAGGCTTCGGGTATGGCGGGCCACGCTGGGAACGTAGCCCAAGCTTAGCTAGGAAAGCTTCCTCAGCCAGGTCCCTCGCCGGTGCCGTACGCTGGACATGCGGGCCACGCCAGGCTTTCCGGCTTCGGGTATAACATATTTTCTTCAGCACACATATAAAGCCGTAAGGTTTGTAAGGTAGCTTTTATCGTAGCATGTTCAATAGTCAGCTCTTTGTTCCCGTTCAGCTTTTTCCAGCTCTGACAAGAAAGGGATACGGATAAAGGACGGCACTAGTCAATGAACTGGTGGAGGGGCCACCTTTTAGTCTGTGGTTTTCTTTTTTGTGAGAGGCCCATGAATGTCGATTAACATAAAAGTGGAACAACAAGGGGTACGACACAGTAGTGTTGGATAACAGTTCCATTTTCGCGCAACACAAAATGCGTTATGAGGTGCCTTACACAGGTGACCCCCTCCTCCTTCGAGCCCATTTTCATGCATTAAAAAAAGCGTGATTCTACGTATAGTCACTGTACGCGGTTTGAAATTCGCGCCTTGGTTGGTTTTGAAAAGAATGACGATTTCGACGTTCATAGAACGAGTTTTCCGACGACGACAATTCGTCCGCAGTTTCAATGGACGTTTAATGAGGAATTGCTCTGATCTGCACATGGTAAAGCAGAACATTTTCTAATGCACTACGACCGCGGCGGACGCGACGCTTGGCAACGATTTCGACACTAGAATGCTAGAATGCGCAGGCACATAGACTCGTTACAATTAGGACGCCGTATTCCCATCGGAGCACGCAATAAGAAAGGGCTCTAAACGATTCCCAAACTGCTTGAAATGACTCACAGAAATAGTTTTAGTTAGCATTTCACCGATACATGCTTGCATGTATTTTGTAATACATCATAACCTTTACAAAAAATTGTATTTTATCACCTGAAGACGTTTATCAGGTTTTTGTTTATCAAAATCGTAGTTTATTATCACTTATTATTATCAGTTGAAACAACCAGTATAGGATCAACTATACGCACAACTATAGTTGTGCTCTCGCAAAATTTTCGAACATTGGAATGGTTTCAAATGCCTGCAAGCAATTTTCGAGTATTCGAATTCAAGCATAATCGAAAAGTGGTTTTATGATGATTAGGATTCGAATACACGCGAAAAACGCGATTTTTTAAATTTCGAGTTCATTATCCAGATTCGGATGATCATTAAAATACCTGTTCGAATAGGCCATCCGAACAAAACTATGCACAACATTAGACATGAAGATGAGAGAGTACCCAAAACCAGAATATCGAAACCAGAATCGACTAGACAGCAGTTTCGTGACGCTGGTAACTCATGAGATTTTCGAGAATTCTCAGGGATTGTAATAACCTAGAAAAATCGGACTCTTACATCCTAGGTATGTTCAACAGCAACGAACAAAATATCGCATTACCTCTAGTTAGCCGCCACTTCTATTTAAACTCCTTCTCTATTCACTATGACGAATCCCTCGCTCTCAAGTATTGTTCGATTTCGAACTACGTTCGAACAAACTTCGCGATTTTCAAAATCGAACCCTCCAAATGAAATCGCAGATTAATGATCGAGAAAAAGTATTGTTCGAATATTGTTCGAAATCGAACAATGTTCGAACATGTCAAGAGTCGGTCACCTGAACCCTCGAAAGGAAATCGCAAATCGTTCCCGCCAATTACAGAAGTGGAGCGAGTTTGAGCATGGGCTTTTCGAGGAGTGGAGACGATGCGTACTCAGGCGGCTGCTTTTGAAATTGCTCGAATATTATTCATTTCGAACAATATCCGAACAAAACTTTTTTCAATATTCGATTACGAACAATATTCGAACATTGCTTCTTCGCCATCTTCGATGTCGAACAATGTTCGAACAACGTCTTTCTATCTTCGATTGCGAACAGTGTTCGAATAATGGTTTTTCGCGAAAGTCGATTTCGAGCAATGTCGAATAATGGTTTTTCGCGAAAGTCGATTTCGAACAATGTTCGAATAATGGTTTTTCGCGAAAGTCGATTTCGAACAATGTTCGAATAACGGTTTTTCGCGAAAGTCGACTTCGAATAATGTTCGAATAACGGTTTTTCGCGAAAGTCGACTTCGAATAATGTCGAATAATGGTTTTTCGCGAAAGTCGATTTCGAGCAATGTCGAATAATGGTTTTTCGCGAAAGTCGATTTCGAACAATGTTCGAATAACGGTTTTTCGCGAAAGTCGACTCCGAATAATGTTCGAATAACGGTTTTTCGCGAAAGTCGACTTCGAATAATGTCGAATAATGGTTTTTCGCGAAAGTCGATTTCGAGCAATGTCGAATAATGGTTTTTCGCGAAAGTCGACTTCGAATAATGTTCGAATAACGGTTTTTCGCGAAAGTCGACTTCGAACAATGTTCGAATAACGGTTTTTCGCGAAAGTCGACTTCGAATAATGTTCGAATAACGGTTTTTCGCGAAAGTCGACTTCGAATAATGTCGAATAATGGTTTTTCGCGAAAGTCGATTTCGAACAATGTTCGAATAATGGTTTTTCGCGAAAGTCGATTTCGAACAATGTTCGAATAACGGTTTTTCGCGAAAGTCGATTTCGAGCAATGTCGAATAATGGTTTTTCGCGAAAGTCGATTTCTGTTCGAATAATGGTTTTTCGCGAAAGTCGATTTCGAGCAATGTCGAATAATGGTTTTTCGCGAAAGTCGATTTCGAACAATGTTCGAATAACGGTTTTTCGCGAAAGTCGATTTCGAGCAATGTCGAATAATGGTTTTTCGCGAAAGTCGATTTCGAACAATGTTCGAATAATGGTTTTTCGCGAAAGTCGATTTCGAACAATGTTCGAATAACGGTTTTTCGCGAAAGTCGATTTCGAGCAATGTCGAATAATGGTTTTTCGCGAAAGTCGATTTCGAACAATGTTCGAATAATGGTTTTTCGCGAAAGTCGATTTCGAGCAATGTCGAATAATGGTTTTTCGCGAAAGTCGATTTCGAACAATGTTCGAATAATGGTTTTTCGCGAAAGTCGATTTCGAACAATGTTCGAATAACGGTTTTTCGCGAAAGTCGATTTCGAGCAATGTCGAATAATGGTTTTTCGCGAAAGTCGATTTCGAACAATGTTCGAATAATGGTTTTTCGCGAAAGTCGATTTCGAGCAATGTCGAGTAATGGTTTTTCGCGAAAGTCGATTTCGAGCAATGTCGAATAATGGTTTTTCGCGAAAGTCGATTTCGAACAATGTTCGAATAATGGTTTTTCGCGAAAGTCGATTTCGAACAATGTTCGAATAATGGTTTTTCGCGAAAGTCGATTTCGAACAATGTTCGAATAACGGTTTTTCGCGAAAGTCGATTTCGAGCAATGTCGAATAATGGTTTTTCGCGAAAGTCGATTTCGAACAATGTTCGAATAATGGTTTTTCGCGAAAGTCGATTTCGAACAATGTTCGAATAACGGTTTTTCGCGAAAGTCGATTTCGAGCAATGTCGAATAATGGTTTTTCGCGAAAGTCGATTTCGAACAATGTTCGAATAATGGTTTTTCGCGAAAGTCGATTTCGAACAATGTTCGAATAACGGTTTTTCGCGAAAGTCGATTTCGAGCAATGTGGAATAATGGTTTTTCGCGAAAGTCGATTTCGAACAATGTTCGAATAATGGTTTTTCGCGAAAGTCGATTTCGAGCAATGTCGAATAATGGTTTTTCGCGAAAGTCGATTTCGAACAATGTTCGAATAATGGTTTTTCGCGAAAGTCGATTTCGAACAATGTTCGAATAACGTTTTTTCGCGAAAGTCGACTTCGAATAATGTCGAATAATGGTTTTTCGCGAAAGTCGATTTCGAGCAATGTCGAATAATGGTTTTTCGCGAAAGTCGACTTCGAATAATGTTCGAATAACGGTTTTTCGCGAAAGTCGACTTCGAATAATGTCGAATAATGGTTTTTCGCGAAAGTCGATTTCGAACAATGTTCGAATAATGGTTTTTCGCGAAATACGAATTCGATCATTGTTCGAATAACCGTTTTTCGCGAAATACGATTTCGAGTATTGTTCGAACAACAATGATTTACGATTTTCGAATAATCGAGCGATTAATTGTTCGAAATCGCTCGAACAATTATTCGGCCCGATTAATCGAGCTCAAGTCTAATATGGACCTTTAGTGGCATGGAAGTGATAGCGCTCCTCTCTACTCTTCAGCACCTTGTCCTACTATATATATATAATCGGCTAATGTCACGTGTCCGCCATTGGGGGGGGGGGGGGGGTGGGGGCTGAAGCCAAAAGATGCCTATGACAGTGCCGCGTATGCAAGCCGGGCTTTCTTTGAGCCTAACCATAGGCGACTGCTGGCGAACTATATCCTTGGCGGCTGATCGTCCAACTTTACGAGATATTCAAGGGGCAACGCGTCAGGGTATGAATGGGGATCGAGTGCAGAGCGTAGGGATTCAGACAGACGTGTCCTAGACGTTTCCTAACGTGCGCAGGCATTCAGAAGACCTGCGCTAGACGTCGTCCAACTTGCGTAGGGATTCAGAAGACTTGCTGAAGACGTCGTCCAAATTGTCTAGGGAATCCGAGTAAGGGCGACTAGTAGGAGAGGACCAAAGGGGAGCATTAGAGGGGGAGCGTGAATAGGGGGGGGGGACCAGCATTTTTCCTAAACATCGTTCAGTGTGTGTGTCGGATTTCAGAAGACGGCCTACAGAAGTCGTGGAACGTGTGTCAGAGTTCAGAAGGAGTGTCATAGACGTCGTGGCAACGTAGTGATACGTGAATCGGTACTCAGTGCGTGCTTGACTCTCACTCCGTTTCTTGGCCAGCACATAGGAAATGAAGTATTTCGGGAGGGGGAAGGGGTAGAGAGAGTGACCATGGGATTCGGAATAGAATAATTGCCGTCGGACAGTAAGCGGTGTCGACCAATACAGATTAATTTTAATTATGATTTTGCTGATTAAGCATCGGATTGGGACTCTCATTACCTGTGTCTCGACACGTAGAGAACGAGCGCTTCGGAGAATGAACCGCGTGCATGTGATGGAGGGTGGATCTGCTTCATATGCGCAGTGAAAATTTTACTATATCCCACTGCACTTATCTATATAGAAAAACGAGTTTTTTACTGTAAGAAGGCATAAAGTTGAAAGGAAAAAGATTGGGGTTCTTCCATTCTCGGGGTTTGGCGGCGAAGACCCAACCAGATGGGATGGGGTTGTTCTATTTTCGGGGTTTGGGGGCGAAGCCTCCAACCAGACGTCTGGTATAACTATACTAGGCAAGAAAGGTTCCGAAATGTGCGAACCTCCAGCCGAATGTTTTCAAAACCTTTGGAAGTTCGGAGAACACTGCTCGCTACGAGGAAAATGCTTCAGTATAGACCTCATGTAAATCAGTGAAAGGACAGGAAGTATATAAAAATAGAATCTGGTAGAGGAAGAAAAGTCCTACCTGTGGTTTGAGCGTCAAACTCACCAATAGCCCGAGATGAGATGAGCGTGACGAAAACAGCCAGCAGAAGGACGACGCGCATGCGGCGATACACTGAACGGCGTTGACTGCCCCTGAAATCCCATCGGTCAGTGAGAGCTCATGATTTTCACGACTTTTGATGCGGAGGAAAGTGCAGAGAAGACGGTGTTGGAAGAGTGCGAGAGCGAAGCCTTCGACGGACAAATAAACGGTTGCGGAAGCAAATGAGGGAGCACTCATAGGAGTAAGTAGCGATCCTATAGTAATCACGCAACTCAGAAGAACAGCAACATCAAAGCCTGAAGTCGTTCAGTGACATCGTTTAGTATGTAGTGAGTTCCTGGACAATGCAACAGAGTCTACCGTTCGTATTCCTTAGACATCACGTGAAGAAGTGCCCGTTGAAAAAGAGAGCACTTGCACTTGTATTATAGAAGATGGAAGCTCCTGCCGTCCAAGGCTACATTTCTTCCTAACCTTACTGTAGACTGACTTGTTTGAAGAGGATTCAAAAAAATTAGACACTAGAAACAGACTTGTGCGTTCACCAGTATAAGCCAAAAAATCAAAGTGAGAGGCTCAATACATATCATCAAGGTCTGACGTTATTGCACTGCTACTCCTTGTGGCGGCTAACCTCAGGTCAGGTTGAATATTATGATTCGAAGATCAGAGACGCTGTCGCAGAGGCCATATCCAAAATTAGGTGGGCCGGCCACGTAATGCGCTTCGCAGACATCCGCTGGATGAGAGCCGTCACCGACTGGATTCCGCAAGATCTCAATAGAACACCTAGACACCCACCAACGCGTTGGTCGGACTTCTTCATGAAGGCTCTGAACGAACGAAATGACGCTTTTCGTGTACTTCGAGTGAGGAGGATCCATTGCAGCACAATGAGACAGGGACGAACGGAGACGATTATGAGCGAATACTACAATCCTTCTATTTTATTCTGAACAGTATACAGGATATACTAAACAGCTTGGAGATCAACATTGACATCTTTCGATCAAACCAAATTCTTTGTATGAGGATCAAAATAAATCTTCTTGAAAATTTACCTAAACAATGTGTTCAAACAACTAACTGTTCGAATGCACCCAAAATCTACTCAAGACTTCAATGTGGTGAAAATCAGAAAATTTTCGTCATTTCAAAGGCATGGGCCTTTCGTTGTTTTGCTTCATACAAGCAGTTTTCTTCACGTTCTCCTTCCGTTCTTCGACACCTTTAATTGGTTAGTAGTGTACATATTTACGAGGGATTCTGTATAAATTTGTTGTTTGTCAGAAGCGATCGTAACAAGCACGCCACCGTGCAACTTCAAGTGAGGTCTTTTACACTGTCAGTAAAATTAGCATTGCGAAGTAAGAATGCGAGTGAAGAAATGAAGAAATCCTTCCTAGGGAAGACGTTTGAACTCTACTCCAGAAGCTCTCGCAAACACATCTCATCACGATTCTTACAGACAATTTGGCGACAACATCGTGCCCAAGAAAAATACCGAAGAATGTCAACTATGCAGTGCTGTCGACTCAGAAAACACATGTTGCACTCGTTCCATTTTTATCGACCAGTGAACACTCTCAGGACTGCTGAGTATGATATACGAGCACGAGCATTGAATGAAATACATCGAAATTAATAGAATAAATTAATAAAGGCATACGGAAGAGGGGCTCGAAATATAATGCAATTTTTATGTATTACAAAGTACAGGAAGCGCGGAATCGAATTGAAGCACTGCTTCCACAGGTCTACCGATTCATGTTTAAATCTCTTTGCAGTGGCCTTTGATGGATCTTTCTGAGAGTTGAATACATTAACGTCAAGCAGTCTAATTTTCTATATTTTAAAAACCTAAAAACAATAAAAGGAGAAAGAAAAAGATAGGTTTTAACCAATATGTGTGGGATGCTTGCGAAGAAATCGAACACGCCGTTTCAATATTCTCAAAATTTGGGTGTTTTTCTACAGGCCGGAACAAAATGTGTTCGCCATGCACCTTTTCAGCACGCTATAATTAATATTTATTAATTGATAAAGAATCTATAACAAAAATTTGCAGAGCTGCACTTTAACAACCCGTACGTCAAAAAACACGCAAATAACTCATACGACGGAAAGCAAACGAAATAACCTTGATATGACTGCGGATTTTTGTGGATTTTTCTACTGCTTCAGAACAGATGTATTCAGAGCACTCTTTTAGTATATCACCTCCCTGCATTAGTTGCGAATTTGATTTGATTTGTTTCTTCATTTTGATTTGTTTTCTTCATTGTTATTTTTTCAGGAAGTTTACTTTTTGATGTTTCCTGTAGTTTTTTTTTTTCAATCAGTACTGGATCTGTTTTTGAAACTTAGTAGACGATGTGTTCATGGTTATGTGCACCTATGAGTGCAGTAAATAAATAAATAAATAAATAAATAAATAAATATGTATTATTAAACTTTGAAAGATATTCAACCCAGACTTTTTGAAAAGAGCATATATGACCTTTTAAATTGTGCCTTGTTTTACTTGAAAGGCGTTCGTTTTGCCTTCAAAAGTGTCTGATTTCCTCAGAAGAAGAGTGCAATTTGACGTGACTAAGGTACTTATGTACAGACATTTTCCAAAACATGCTTACATCGAATGATCAGAAAGGTCTACAGCTCGTTAGTGATGCCTTATGGGCTCTTCCAAAGTGGAAGAAAGAGAAAATCTAGCGTATGGAAATGTCACTAGGTACAGTGTAAGCAAGGTTGTTGCTCAAACTAAGGGATGAGCAAAGCTGAGTGATCGACATTCACGAAGAGAGAACCTGTCCTGGTGGCACGAGCAATATGTACTTGTCGTTCGTCCTTGAAGCATTTCACTGCTCTTTTTCGTGTGCAGATCGCGATCTCTTCAAGAGCATCCATGACGTTTTAAGGATTGCCGTTCGCCAACAGAGACCGTATCAAGAACGGGTTGCACAAATTTATTGCTGCAAGTAGAACTCGCAGTGGAACTCCAATAAATTTCAGCGTGACGTGCTAAACTTAAGGAACAAATCCTGTCTTGTGAAGAGTCGTTCATAAGTTTGGTATCAACGTCAGCCGCTTTCAAGAACATATGCCCGAGGCAACAGCGGCGTTGTAAGTCCCCATCTTCTTTGACTGCCAGGCTTGGCATAAATTTCTTTATTGCCACTGACGTTTCGACAAACTAGACTTTCCCTAGGTCTGGAAGAAGCTCGAAATGTTGATTCTGCAGAGTTCGTTGGGTCAGAAATGTCGCGTCTACCCTTACAGGAACAATATGCCTATAACAAGGGGAGGGTCTGAAGCGTATGTCTGAACGGGGAGAGCGAGCAGGAAAATCCCCACCCCTCAATTAGTATACGAATGTGTTTTTTTGCCAAGTCGATAACCCAAGGAGTAGAGGGTTCTTGAAGTTGCAATGGAATTAGCACCTCACAAGTTCTCGGGTCTCTTGTACGTCCGCGATGCTTGTGCCGGCACGCGGATCGGATCGCAGTAGATAGTAACGTTGCTTCATGCGAGGGAGGTCGGGGTTTTGTGACGAGAAAGCTATTCCACATAGCGATTAATGAATATAATGATAATGATCAAGACGTGCTTCGAAGTCCTTGAGTATGCTGAACATCCATTCGACCAGCTTGATTTCTTCCCTCGGAGAATCCCTGTCTAATGGTAAACCAGACTTCAGCGTAAGCAGGTGCATCATCACATGAGCGACATAGTTGGTGTTAGGTTTAGAAAACCTTCAGCAGACCACTGATTTCCAGATGACAGGCAAAGGTGAGGGAAAGAGTGTATTGATAACTGTTTAGGTTAATTTGGGAGTCCAAGGACCTCGTTTCACATCTTGACCACCTCTGACGGCACATCCTGGTCTCTTTTGAAAATCCCAGCAAGATTGTTTATCCAGAGGTTACTGGTCCAGGAAGGGAGACAAGCTGTGAGGAGTCTGAAGCTTTTATACGCTGTCCATCTTACCACCACTGCTGCTTCATGCACTTGGTGCCTGGGTGTCACTGGTGTTGAACGATCATACATAATTGTGTTGACTACCACAGCATGCAACTGGAAAATGCGCAGAAAACGTCTGAAAATGGTATAGACGTCAAGATTCTCCAAATCTCAACCAGTCAATTAAAATGAAAAAATGGAGCAGCGCAGAAGAACCAAACACCCGACCTTCCTCGCATGAAGCAACGTCACTGCTACGGGCCTCCTGACAACAGTGTTATGGGGGGCGTACTTGAGACCTCAAAACTCGAGGGCGCCGATTCCATTGTGACTTCAAGGACCCCCTATTCCTCGGATTTAATGACGACAAAAATGAAATACATTTTTGTACTAATTGAGGGGTCGGGATTCTATGACTCGCTCTCCCCGTTCAGACGTACGTCTCAGACCCTTCCCTAGTGCTAGGAAGAGCTACTAAATCTGCGCAAACTAACCCAACGGTGCCAAGAACCGGCTCAACTGCTCATCAGGGACCAAGTGAGACATATTGGATTGGTCAACTACACTGCTCTGAGTGCCGGACGGTTGAGAATGTACACGAAGCAGTACCACATCTACGACATCTCAGAACTCGCACAAAGGAATAAACGGCAAGAAATCACTGGTAATGAAGATGCACTCTTCTTCGTTTTCCATGGATGGATTACGTCTGTGAAGCCAGAAGGTTTCAAGCGCCTTTCTGGTCTCTATTTCGTCTTCATGATACAACACTGTGACCTCACATCAAGATCGTCTTTGGAGTGGGCTTCCCTTCTGTGCTCTCCAAGCGGGGTTAATAAGCCTTGCTTTCTTTCTCCAGCAAGATGCTTCTTAAAGCGAATGCCCAGCAGCCTCCCAGTTTTCCGATTACACAAATCTCCGCAGGCTAAACACTCTGACTAGACGCCTTTTTGCGCGCAGTCTTCTGACCCTCCTTGCGGACAAATCACGCAGTCTTGAATTATCCAGACGCGGTCGTATAAGCAATTACGAACAAACTGTCGTTTAATATGGCCTGCAAAAGGCACTGACGCACAGCCGCAGTGATTCTGTCTAAAATAAAAGGCAGTGGAGGGCAGATTTTGTTGCTAAACGAGTTGGTGCTGCGTCCGTGTTGCGCACAGCTTCGTAGCACTTCATACCCATTTAGATTGGCTATTTTGCTAACATATGTGCATACTAGCGCTCCTCATGACACGTACACATCCTTGCAGCTTTGCGAGCTGGCTTTGATACCGATTTTGATCTGGTAGATGTCCCGAGACAACATCAAACGACAGCTCGTACGCGACCCCTAATACTACCGCATCTATATACTGCAAAACTGCGTGATTTGTCCGGATGGAAGGACAGGAGACTGCTCGCATGAAGGCTTTTTTATGAGTACGCACAGCTTAACCTGCGAGGATTTGTATAATGGGGAAACTGGAAGGTTGCTCGGCACCCGAGTTGGGGAACATCTTGCTGGAAAGAGAAAGCGAGGCTTATTAACACCGCTCAATAAGCCCCTCCGGAGACGATTTTAATGTGAAGTGTGCACTTATGTATCATGGAGACGGAATAAGGACCAGAAACGCTCTTGAGGCCTTCTGGATTCACACACGTAATCCATCCATAAACAACGGAAACGAGTACATATCCATTACCAGTAAATCCTTGCCGTTCATCCCTTTTTGAGAGCTGTGAGATATCGTACTATTTCGTGTACATTCTCAAACTTTCAGCACTCGGAGCACTATTATTTGACCAAACCACTTTGTCTCACTTGCTCCATGGTGGCCAGTTAAGCCGGTTTCTCGGCGCTAGTGGGATATCGGTGAGTTAGTTGGCGCGGCTGTGGTAACTCTTCTTAGCCTTCTTGGAAGCATGCTATACCTGTAAGGGTTGACGCGACGTGTCTGACCCAATGAACATTGCAGAACCCAACATTTCGAGCTTCTTTAAAACCTTGAGGAAGACGAGTTCGTCGAAACATCGGTCACAATAATGACATTTATAACAAACCTGACAGACGAAGAAGTCTAAGACTTATTCACAAAATATCCAGGTGGAAGAAACGTCGAATTTGGACATTAATGAAAGAAGTACTGCCTTGCGTTTTACTTTGACAACAGTAGGGCCAAAATTTATTTACGTGCTGTTGACAAGTGAATGTAGTAGGATCTGCAAATAGTGCTCCCATTTTCTCTACTCTAGTGACCTGGCAAAATAGAAGACAAAAACCGGAAGATAATATCGATATATAAATCGTAAGGATAAAGGATAAAGAACGGCGTTACTCAATCTCTTTTTGGATGCGCCACACACTCTACTTCTACGGGATGTCGTGGAGGCGATTTGAATGCGTATTTGGCCATACAGTGACTTACGGTGGCCAGCCGATGAACAAGTCCTCGCTTTATCCTTCCCAGACACGTCTGGTAGCATTCACCTACCCCGGAGGGATGGAAGGCTTGGTTGGCCTGGGCGGGAGATCCGAACCAGGAACCTGGTATCGGGTAACTAAACAAGGATAGACAATCACCGATATCCGTCCCATGCCTGTGAGCGTTTGTTCGTTTATTGAGCAGGTTGGAGTAAAGGTGCCGTTCTTGAGAAAACAACCCAATGAACCCCCTTCCTTCGAGAAGCAAAAAGGACTCCAAAGATGTCGATAACGTTTGCCTTTCCAAGGCTTCCAAGCTGAAGCAGTCGGGCTCCTGGTCTTGTAAAGCCAAATAGCCGGACTCCTGATACTTTCTGGATTCTGAATTTACAGCAGAGTTGAGGCGCTCTTTCAATGTGCAATCCATGCTCACAAATTAGAAAAATTAAATCACAACTCATCAAATTAATAAAGGTGTGAAAGCCAAATTGGTACTTAGTCCACCAAATAATTGAGATTTTGCTTTCACTAGGTTCCATATGTAGAAGTACTGAGTGTGAAAATACAGTATGTTTGTAGAAAATTAGCGCCTTCTTATCGTTAACTTTTGGGCCCATGTGGCGTCGGTCAGCGGAAGAAGCCGATTTTCTTTAGCATCTACTCCCGATTCAAGACCAACCAGTCCTTTCAATTTCAAATTAGGACGCATCGAACCTAGTAACGATAAAACCAGTCGTAGCTGTTGAGTTTATCATTTATGCGTTCTGCGGGTGTTATCGCTCTAGTGTTTGTTGGTTTGTCTTGTTTTATCGCTTGTTTGTTTAAATGCGCTCACCAACTGGTGGAAGCCAACAGAGAAAGATAAAGATAAATGTTGAATCGCCAATTGGCTGAGCTATGCAAGATATTAAATAGATCCATGCGGTTGAGTGCGTCTATACGTTGCGGAAAAATGAAGTACATGGCGCATTCCAACAACTGTTCATTAATAAAGACGTCCACCCTAAAACCTAGAGACCTTACTCTTCATCAGGTATCATCGGGAATCAAACCAAGCTCTGTTTAGCACAACAGGGCCAACTTTCTACTGAGTGCTCCTCAGCCCAAGGAATCAAAGAACCACAACTGCATACTGCAAAGGCGACAAAACCAAACAACTAAATCATCTGGTGTCAGCGCACGATTTGTACGGAGCGGCACTGATCTGCGAACGCGCGGTATCAGACACAGATTATGACAATCAAAGGGACACAGGTTCTTAACTGAAAGCAAGACCTCAAACTGCCAACGCTGACTCTGCCTGCACATGAGACAGTAGAGAAGGTGATGACAATAAAGCATTTTTGCGACTTTTAATACAAGCTCGAAACTGTCCGAGGAAAAATTCGACAAAAGGATATGAGGAAGGTCATAGTCAGTACTCTATGAAAAAACGGCTGAAATCAATAGACGAATTCAAAGCAAATCGATTTCTCACTTGACTATGATTAGGATTCGGTTTCAGCCGCGTTGGACAAAAAGCTGTGGAGATGCGCAACCGCTGAAGGGATGCTAGCGGTGAGAGAAGGAAAGCAAGCGGTGGTGTCAGCAGCGGCATGGTGCAGTCCGATGTCTGCGCAAGACCGAGAGGTAAAGAGAATGAAGCGAGAAAAAATGGACAAAATGAGGTTGCTTTGCAGATTTTAATCGGGTTGGGAGTCCATCTGAACAGAATCCGCAGAGAGGTGGGGTGGGGCTGTAGAACTCCGGCAAGAACGCCAACTGGGGAAGGGATCAACGGTAGTTCGGGTCGGTCGGACGCGAGAGCGGGTGGCCATCGAAGTCGACAACTACAATGCGCCAGCGCGTCGGACGCCGGCGCGAAAGTGTGGTTGGAGCGCTTTGATGGTCACCTATTACAATGGCGATCCAGCAGGTTTTCCTTTGCGGTGTCGCTTACCGCGCTTACTTGCACGTAGTTCCAGGACTTAAGTGAGATCGATGTAGCCGCTGGGTCCTTTCAGATGCGGCTCTTCAGACGAATTCGTAACGAGACAAAACAGCGGTCACTGATCGCGGTGGTGACTGTTGTTTAGAACATCAGAGACGCTAACAGGTTTCCACATTCGATAACGCCCACTAACTTGATCGACAAGGGGAATACCCCAATAACAAACTATATTATATTATGTATTATAGATCTGCCAGGATGAAGACAGGGCGAACTTTTGGCAAACACTGGCGACAGGCGTTCTCAGAACGAAGATGTTATCGGAACTGGAAGATGGTATGGCAGTTGTCTCCAAAAGTACAGATAAAAAGGGGAGCAGGTGGACGTCGCTAGGGTCTTTCATAGATTCAGGGGCTGCCCAAGTTCTTTTCCACAGGGAGATTTCGTTCTCAAAAATGCAGATTCATCAAGGGGTCAATTCAATGTAGTATTCAGTATTCTTTTTTGGAGGAAGAAATTCTTGAAAACAGTTTAGGATAGATAAAGGTTCGCGCTTGTACAATACCGGACATCCCTCTTGGTCATTGGCCGGAAAGACAGCGCAGGTCAACAGAGGTCGCTTTGGAACGGTCGCGGCCTTTTTGAATAATTTCCTTAGGAATTGAATATTCCTGAAAAAAGCAACATAGCTGTCCTCATCAGCTCGAGCTTTATCCATTGGTATACAGACTGCCGGTACTGGCAGGAAAAAAGGCATCTATTGCATTGAAAGGGTACAGAATAATTTCACGCACAAACTGATGGTACGCACTGGCGATTTCAGGTATGAAAGACTGCCAAACGCTCTAATAAGGAATAGATGCCTTGAATTGCCTTCGCTTGCATCTCGGCGCAAAGCAATTGATGTATGCATGGTTAATAAGATATTGCTTAACGGAACAGTGGTATTAAGAATAGTACGAAACAGTTGTTCCGTGTCGCGAGCTCAAGCACCAGAGGCTGTGCATTCAAAATCGCGTTAACACGTCCTAAAGCGACATTATACGCAAAGTCCTTTTCGTATAGAGCAGGAATTGCATACCTTACGGTTACGAAGAGCCTGCCAAATGGGCTATCCCTAAACCAGTTTAAGAGGTTAGTCAGCAAAAATGGAGCGCAATTTTTCAATTTCAGAGATTTTCATGGCTTCGTATGAAATATGTATACCAAAGGATAGAGCTCAAGCTCCTGAGCTCAAATATGCCCTTGATTCTTAAAATGGGTGTTTTTAAGCGAGTTTTAGCAAGTTTTATCAGTTTCACCAGTTTTATCAAATCAAAAACCGCAAAACCGCGGTTCTTGCGGCGCCTATTCAAAAGACGCGTCCGGTGTTGCCCACCACGTACTGGGTAAAATATCGAAAAAGAACATCGAATGTGTGGCTACGCGAACGAAACTCCGTCTGAGGCACATAAAACACTGACTTGTCCGTCGGATTTTCACCGCAATTCATTGTAAACACAAGCCTTACCCATTCAAATCATCTCTACTATATTCTTCGGGCGTAGAATGCATGACGCATCTCGCAGAAGGACTGATTAATGGCGACTTTTACCCTTTCTTCTTATCATCTTGGCTGTCATGTAGTAATTCCCGTTCTTTAGTTTAGCTCTCTGGAGATTCGCATAATTGCGTCCGACCGCCGTCAGAACTAATTACTCAGGTAATTCAGGTAAGTCAGAAAGTCCGAATTTTTTAAATGTTCGACAAAGTAAATAAGTGATTGTGGGTTTGTGTTATGAACCCGTTACCGAGGATTTTCGTGAAGAAGACGACTCATTTGAGTTTGTCAAAATATGAAAGACGAAGAAGGCCTCCGCTAAGAAAAAGTCATCTACTTCATTACAGGTCATTGGTTTCTTCACTAATCCTATTAATCACACAGGTGCTTCTCGCCACCTGTGTCTCCTATCTCCACCTTCTCGGTTGGAGATATGAAACGTGGAACCAGTGGTCTTCGAAGAACTGCAACGGTTCCAGGTTCATGTTCCTATTTGAACGATTGGAAGAACGCTTCTGCACCTTTATTGCGTTTATGCCCTCAGAAATTTCTCGAAAAAACGGTTTCGATTACCGAAAAATATTCGAATTCAGGCACTCGAATTCAAGTATATACCACTTTCATGGCAAGGGTGGCGATGTCCGTTCCTCCACGTGGTGCCACTGGAAACTGCTTGCTTTTGCGAGCCGAGCCAAACACGGAGAATAGAATGCAGGCGACACGCCAACACGCCCGCCTACGAACATTCTGTGTCACATCATATTGCCGATGACGTTTCAGAGTTCTCGAGAAAATGCTACGGCGTCCGCGAGAGCCGACGCGCACTCGCAAAGCCCGGCAAGTGTGAGAAGTATGCGAGGGTCCCTAACGCGAGGACGGCATCGGGGGCAATTGAGCTAGTCCGAAAGTCCCGTAACGAAGGCAAGACCCGCGTAGCAACGATGAAAGTGTTTATGCTTGTGCGGATTGGTAGAAGCACTGAAGCGAAAAAGGTAGATTTCTGTGCGGTGCAGGTGACGAGGTGGTTCTGCTGGATGTCGAGGGATATTGGCTATGGCTTCAAAGCCGTTCCGTGCGGAAGTCCCGGGACCACCAGTGATGTCGGCATGATCGTCTCTGAGCGTTTCCGTCACGCGATTGCAAGCGTAGATCGTTTCGATGACCGTTTAATAAAGATTGTTGTCGCCGTAGAAGAGCGACGATATCATTTCTTTTCCTCTTATGCTCCGCAAACAACCAAGGACGAGTTCTGGTCTTTGCTTGATGAGAAGACAGTGGAAGTGCAGTCATAAGATACGATTGTTGTGGCACGGGAACTTAATGGTCACATCGGAGCAGCGAAGGACGACTACAGCTGTCATGTGTTTTGGATGTGGATCACGCAACGCCGATGGTGAGCGTATACTTGAGTATGCAGGCTCACACGACCTCACCATCGTGAATACCAAATTTCGAAAGCGTGACTCCCACCTCATCTCGTTTCATAGCGGGAACGCCAAAACGCAGATTGACTATGTCTTTGTTAGGCTCGAGACCAAAGCCTTGTCACAGACGCGAAGACCGTGCCGTATGAGACGGTTGCCACGCAACACCGTCCACTGATCTGCTCGCTTAGGATAACACCTCCGAGGTGTAAACGTGTTGAGCGGTGCGGAACGGCTAGAATCAAATGGTGGCGACTGAAAGTAAAGGATGCAGATGTTATTTCTCGCATTCGGTTGCCGACGGTAACAATTGTCGACAAAACCTGGAAGGATGCTACCGAAGCGATAACTCGGGCTGCGCGCTTCGAACTTGGCACAACGAAGCCTGGACGAAGCAGGGTCGACAAGCAGGCATGGCTGTGTACTGACGATGTCAGAGAGAAGGAAAAGAATCGACCGTATCAAGTATTTATCGGTAACAAAACAGTCTGTAATTGGTGGAATTATCGAGAAGCGAAAAAGCGGCAAAGAAGGCAGTGGCTGCTACTAAACCCGCATACTACGCTGAAGTCAGCGAAAAACTGGAAACGTGCGATGGTGAGCGTTATCTTTACCGACTCGTCAAAGCTCGCTGTCGCCAAGCAGAAGACATTGAGAAGTTTTTTGGCATTAACGACGAGAACGGTCATCTTCTGATGGATCGTAAGTGGGCTACTACTAGGAAATCTCGAATGTAGAATTTCAACATCCTGCTGTTCATTTTGCATCACATTTATACGGTTTCGTTCAGAGGATCACAGTGTGCAAACTGGAGCAGCAATGAGGAAGATGAAGTCAGGCAAAGTCACTGGTCCTGATGATCTGCCTGCCGACCAATGGAAGTCAAAGGGCTGCTGCCCTGCTGAGTGCCTGACAGAGTTTTTCAATGAGGTTGTTGCTGAGAAGAAAGTGCCTGAGAGCCGGCAGCAAAGCACGATCATCCCGATTTGGAAGAAGAAGAGCAGTCCTGCGGACTGTGCTAGCTACCGACCAATTCGCCTAGTTTCACACAGCATGAAAATCTTTGAGCGAATCGTCGATGGACGTATACGGAATGTCGTCCAGCTTTCCAACAATCGTTGTGGTTTCGTTGCCGGCTGTGGAACGGTTGAGCCATACACGCCGTTCGCCTTTTGCTAGAGAAGCAAAGCGAAAAAAAGAAACCAGTGCAACCAGTGCACTTTTGCCTTCCTTGACTTGGAGAAGGCCTTCGAGCACATTCCGCAAGAAGTTATATGGTACGCGTTGCGACGACACGGCGTCCCCGAACAGCTTATTGAGTGGGTGCGCACCCTCTACTTGTGCCCAATAAGCCGAGTATGAGCACCAGTGGGCAGCTCGATGGACTTTCCAATTTCTGTCGGAGTGCACCAGGGGTCTGTGCTCTCCCCACTGCTCTTCGTGGTCGTCATGGATGCAATAACACACGATCTCCAAAGAGCAGCTTCTTGGACGCTGCTGTATGCCGATGACGTCATGCTTGCGAAAGCCGAACTCGAGCGACAGGCACAGGCATGGTGTGATCGCTTGGCATCGTTCGGTCTCAAGCTAAACGTCGACAAGACGGAATACTTGACGACAATGTGAATGAGCACGGATCCAACAGGATCAATGGTACTGAGCTGTCACGAGTTACATTTTTCAACAAGTATCTTGGATCAACAGTCACGTCCGACGGCAGCCTAAAGTTGTGGTGAACGCATATGTAAGTGCAGCCTGGTCCAAATGGCCAAATGGCGCTCGTTGACTGGGGTGCTTTGCGATAGGACAATATCTGAGCACCTCAAATCGAAGGTTTATAGAACAGTCGTCCGCCCATTTGCGACGTACGGTGCTGAGCGCTGGCCCGTGATGAAGGAAATTGAAAGCCGCCTCAGTGTGATAGAGACGAAAATGCTAACCAGGGAAGGGTCTTAGGCGTAGGTCTGAATGGGGGAAATGGATAGTACTGTGAGAATCTCCGCCGTAGTAGAAAAACATGCTTCGTTTTTGCTGAGTCCTTGAACCCAAAGAGCTACGGGCCCTCGAAATTGGGGGTACGGTATTGCACCGTCACCCGTACCCACCATAACCTACCCTAATTGGCCGAAATTTGAAAAACGAATGTTAGATTCGTGATTAGTACCCCAAATAACCCCCCACCCCCTGGGCGAGGTTTGGGCGAAAAAATTTTTTCGACCTCTCCTGGACCTCTGGAGTCGTGAAAGTAGTGTCGTGAAAGTCGTGCCTTATGGCAGTCTAAATCAGCTTACTTCCTACACATCTCCTACACACTTATTCCACTCTAAATTGTCAAATAAAGGTTTCTGTGAGCTATGCTACACTCACTTTCCTCAGTTTCTCAACTATACAATGTTCTGTGTTCTTCAGCGAAGGTTAAACAGTGACCTTACAACAGGTACGGGTCACAACAGCAGATACGGGTGACTAGGGTCGAGGTCATAATCACCGACTTCGCCCAAACCTTGCCCAGGGAGGTTATTTGAGGTGCTGGTCACGAATCTGACATCCGTTTTTCAATTTTCGGCCGATTACGGTAGGTTACGTAGGTAAGGGTGACTAAGGCCGTCGAAGTCATAATCACCGATTTCGCACAAACTTTTCCCTGGAAGATTATTTGGGATGGGGATCACGGATCTGATCCGTTTTCTTTCTGTTTTCTTTCTTTTTCGTATTATCCTGGAGTATGCTAAATTACGGTAGGTAATGGTGATTAATGGCGCGGTCATGGTCACCGTTTTTGCCCATACTTCGCATTGAGTACGAATCTGATCCTTATTTGACAATTTAGAATGAAATAAATATGTAGGAGATGTGTAGGAAGCAAATTGGTAAAGCACGTGCCCACGTGTATGCACACGCATGCACGTGGGCACGTGCTGTCGGTGCGCTACTGTACGCCCCCCCCCCCCCCTTCGAGGGCCCATAGCTCTTTTGATTCAAGGGCTCAGCAAAAACGAAACATGTTTTTCTACTCAATGAAGGCGGAAATTCCGCAGTACTATCCATTTCCCTCGTTTAGACACACGCCGAGACCCTTCCCTGTTAAGGTGGACGGCGGAGTAACGCGATTGGACGGCGTTCACAATGACACCATACAACAAAGTTCGCTGTCGCCCCGAAAGCTGGCAAGTTGCGCGAAGCCCGTCTACGATGGTACGGCCATATCCTTCGCGCTAACGACAACACCATCTGTAAGATTGACCTGAATCTTGAAGTTCCTGGAAAATGGCCCAGAGGACGCCCGAAGCAACGTTGGCTAGATACGTTGCTTGTGGACTTAAAGGTATCTGTTGTCCATCCCGACCAAGCGTTTGATCGGGAGAAATGACGTCACCCAACCAGAAGAGCGGACCCCACCACCAAGCGGGACAAACGCCATTGAAAATGATGATGATGATGATGATGATGATGATGATGATGATGATGATGATGGTGATGATGATGATGATGATGATGAGGATGATGATGATGAGGATGATGATGATGATGATGATGATGATGATGATGATGGTGATGATGATGATGATGATGATGATGATGATGATGATGATGATGATGATGATGATGATGATGATGATGATGATGATGATGATGATGATGATGATGATGATGATGATGATGATGATGATGATGATGATGATGATGATGATGATGATGATGATGATGATGATGATGATGATGATGATGATGATGATGATGATGATGATGATGATGATGATGATGATGATGATGATGATGATGATGATGATGATGATGATGATGATGATGATGATGATGATGATGATGATGATGATGATGATGATGATGATGATGATGATGATGATGATGATGATGATGATGATGATGATGATGATGATGATGATGATGATGATGATGATGATGATGATGATGATGATGATGATGATGATGATGATGATGATGATGATGATGATGATGATGATGATGATGATGATGATGATGATGATGATGATGATGATGATGATGATGATGATGATGATGATGATGATGATGATGATGATGATGATGATGATGATGATGACCATTTTCATGGCAAATTTGGCACTTTTCGCGTCAATTTGGACACTCTTCTAAACAATTTGACGGCATTGAAAGCAAAATGAACGTCTTCCAAATTAATATGAGCTCCTTCCACATCGAACAAGAGTCTCTCGAAAAGATTAGAATTTTTTTGTCCAATGAAAATTTAGTTAATTTTATTTGATGTTCTGATTCACCTCTCGAACAAATAAACATGTTGTTTGAAATTTTATACAATTATCATTTTTTTGATGAAAAGTAATGATTTAAAGCTTGTTTGAAAAAACAGAAAGGCGGCCATTTTTAGTGCTAAAAGAAGAGATTGCGCCATGCCCTCGTCCAGGATGTCGCGATTTTTATTGGATTGATAGCAAAGTATTTGCGTGTGCTTTTACGTCTGTAAACGATACAACAATGCCAATTAGAGAAGGCACATAACCTATCTTTGGTGCTTACATCATCAATCAAATTACGAGCTACATGAGTGCACGCCGGTCTCTTCATTTAATGCACTAAATGATTGCAACCTTATTGCGCTTTGAGTAGAATTTTACTTTACCGTTAGAAAAAACAAAAATAAATAAAAAAATTTTGCACTATTATTACACTAAATCAGACAGCTGAACTCAAAAATTTCGAAAAAAATTTGCCAAATTTTGAACAAAAAACTACTCTAGTCATCTTGAAGATTCAATGAGAAGTTCGTTTCAAATTGGAAGAGTTTCACAGTGGTTTCAGAAACATCAAATTTGTTTAGAAGAGTGTTGAAATTAGCACGAAAGGTCTCCAATTTGATGAGAATAGGGCCGAGTTGACCTGAAAATAGCATATTTGAAAACGTGATTTTTCTAAATATTCGATTCGAACATATTCGAAAAGCACGATTTCTTGAATGTGCGCATTCGGTTCATTTCTAAAACTCGATTTCTTAAATGCTGGATTTGTAATACATCGACAAGCGCCATTAGTTGGTTGTTCGAAGTGCTCCAATTTGAATGGAAGTCATTCCAATAATTATTCGCCGCCTAGGTCGGTCTGGCACAGCAGCATGCATCTGTCACAATTGTATACAAAAATGAGTGAATTAATGAATGATTTCACGATTGCTTCTAACTTATATGCAATAGACGGCTTGGGAGGCTTAACTTTCGCCAAACCTTTTTCACCAAACCTTCTTTCTCTCGTCTTTAGTTACGTGTTTCCACAGTGCACCAAATGCATAATGTTTCCAGCTGTAAATTTTAATCGGCTACGACTATGCAAAATCTGTCCTAAAATTTCCAATATTATATGTAGTGTTTATACATTCTTGGTAATACCTATAAAAACTTTGATGAGAAGCCAGTTCAAGAAAGGCAACTGTAAAAGAGACCATAAAGAAGGAAGCAGCCGACTATTGGAATTCTCTCAGTATAGCTACTAAAGCAAGGTAGATTTGAACCCTAGCATATTTTTAGGATCTTTTTACTTTTGGTCTCTTTCTTGCCATTAGTATTGTCGGAATAGCGCGATCTAGGATTTGAAAAACATAATTCTGCTACCAAAATTAAAACAGAATTGAGGATAATAAATGGTGAAGTTGGAAGTGCAGCATTAATCATTCCCTTATGGGACGCGGTACGCATTCTGACTCCACGGTATGTCGTGGAGGTAAAATGACGTATATTTGCGCTATACAACGACAATCTGGCATATAGTTTTGCTACTAAAAATGTTCAAAGATTTTTTAAAGTTTGCAAGGAAAGGTGTTTTACATAAATATTCATTTTGCAGGTGGAAAATGCTCGCATGCGCTAGCCGAATCTCTTGGCTAGAGCCCCGTCCAAGTCATTCAAGTCTTCAGTTTTCTAGGATGGGAGAATTGATGGCAATTTACCTGAGCAGAATAAAATACAGAGGTGTCTAATGACTGACGATTTAATGGGATTGTACAGGTGAAATATACATTAAGATTGCCTCCTATGGAACTTTCTATGAAACTATAATGGGCGGCGTATCACAAGCAGAGAGCCACTAGCGCTGTCGTTTGTCCTTTATTCATTATTCACAAGAAAAATAGATATTAATCAGCAGCCTTGATGAAGAAACAGTGAGTTGACCCTTTTCTTTAAGCCTCAAGGAGGTGGTTACGAGCTCCCGATCAGCAAGAGGTGGGGTTCGAGGGTCTCGAACCCCCACCTCTTGCTGATCGGGCGGGAATGCTCGGCACCATTACATCACCGGCGCTGTTTTATCGACCGCAACCTCCACACCTCGTGGGACCCTTCAGCACTCGCCCGTATATCGGGATGAGCCGGCCCCAGATATCAGCATGGAGCACTCATGCGCAAGTGGTTTTAGGAAGCTACTCGTTCAAAACCATTTTGAGTCATCGAGGTTAGGAAGGTAGTAATGAAACAAGGAGGAAGGGAAGCAGCTCAAGTCATCCTTATTATTCTTTATTACAGGGGATATCCGTGTGAAAACACTTGGCAACAACAGAGCATTTACATTACACTGCTCATATCAGTTACATCTGCTTGTTAGTCCTTATTTGAGCCGTTCCTCAAGTTCAACGGTAAGATCGTCGGTCACGACCGATCAAAGATCGCGCGCCAAAGCGGCGACCGGACAGTCCCGCCCTCACCATCCTCATTCGCCTTTCTTGAGCCCGCTGGAGACGGCCGATCAATTTGGCGTCTCCAGCTCCTCAGTCTCCCTAACCCAACCGTCAGAGGGCATCTCACGGTTGCGGTTAGGTGTCGATAAGAGTCACTGGTACTCTTATAGACGTTAAACCTCAAACCGGCGTCATTAGAACGCAGGTTTGCCTCCTAGCGGAAGCCAATTAGTGCTCCGCAGCCAGGAGGTGCCCTCTCACGGTCAAGGAATCCAACCTATACGTGAAGACACACCGCTAAAGACCTCTCCATCTAATTTTTTTTCATGAGGGTGGATATTCTCGAGCACTTAGTGCCGGTTTTTCAGATGTCATCCCTTGATGACAGCGAGCTAGCTCGCCTGGAAAAGGAGCTCCTCGACGACGTTGAGGTCCCAACGAGGTCACCGGGCCCACGGATCGATGACACAGGCGACTCAGCTCATGGCAGGAAGAAGAGGAAACATTCCTCTTCGAACTCGTCGTCTTCAGCCTGCTCCGAGTCTAGCTGCTCGTCGTACTCGTCGTCGGACTCGGAGGACCCTTGTGAGCAGGATATTCTTCGCAACGCCAGAGCCGAAGAACTGAAGAAAAAGTACAATCCGGAGTCTCCCCTGGCCAGCCGTCTTATTCCAAAGAAGATAGACTTCGTCGAAGAAGTCAAAGAGGCACCGGAGATCGCGCGAATAGAATACAAGAAACTACGCGTTCGGGTCGACATCAACGCTAAGTTCCTGGAGCATTTCAATAAGTGTGCAGCAGGAGTATATGTGGGCACAGAGGAACGCCTGAACTTCTACGACCGCCTGCCACTGGTGTCTTCGGGTCTTGCAGCGCCTCCGGTGCTGGACGAAGGCCTAGCAAGGAAGTCCTTCAGGTGGGTTTTCGAGGACTATGGAAACCTCAAAAGCGTGATACGTTCTTACAGGATCCAAGTCGACGAAGCGTCTTTGTTCGCAGACGCGGAGGTGCTGCTAAACGCACTCAATTTGATGGCAATTGCACTCTTGCGGGTCGCCATCCCCGCGCTGATCTATACATCGAGCAGGCCATGGAGGTACTTTCCTTTGGGATAGAGGCCAACGTAACTAGGAGACGTGAAAGATTCCTCAGGTAAGACTGCTCCGGAGACCTATCTTATCCGCATTATCCTATTAGTGTGAGGTTTCAGGTCCTTCGGAGTGGAACCACTGAAGATGGTTCACAACTTCCATCGCTTTCCGGTGGAGGAACCTAGCCGCTCAGCTGATCTTCCATGGAATGAAGTGTGCCCAGCGTTGATGGGCCCAAAACTGACGACGGAAATCGTGGAGAAGTCGCAGTGCAGAAAGCTGACCGAAGCCCTCGTGAAGGAGCCGAAATTAAAGAAGTCGCTGATCAAAGAAAGGAAACCTCATCACTCCAAGCATTCTGTCAGGTCAGTTGTCCTTCTTCCCAAAATCGATCGGATTGTTAGTCCAGCAGATAGCTCGTCCTGCCCACATGCCGGGAGGCTCTCTCTTTTCCAAAGGGAGTGGGCGAGTCTAACCAACGATCCTTGGGTTCTAGACATTGTTCGGGGCTACAGATTAGAGTTCTCCTATTTAGCCCCTGAATGCAGTGCAGATCAGCGAGTCATCTAATGAAATCCTTTCACAGAAGGTAGGAGAGATGCTAGGAAAGAAAGCCATTGAAGAGATCCCAATTCACTCCGAAGTATGGCTATCAAGGATTTTCGTAATACCCAAAAGAGATGGTGGTCGCAGGTGTATAATTATTTTAAAGCCACTCAATGAATTCATCAAGCACCACCACTTCAAGTTAGAGTCCGTTCACCTTGTGAAGGACATACTAGAAAAAGGGGATTTTATGGCAAAAGTGGATATGAAGGACGCATACTTCTCAGTTCCGATCCACAAGGACTATCGCAAGTTCCTGGGCTTCTCCCACGGTGGGAAACTCTATCAATTCCTAGCATTACCCTTCGGTCTATCGTCTGCCCCTTATGTCTACACCAGACTAATGAGGGTCATCGCTGCGGAACTAAGGAAACGAGGGGTGCGAATGATCGTTTACCTGGACGATTGGCTGATAATCAATAGAGATCCCAGCACCCTTCTCTCAGACATTGAGAAGGCTATCTCTCCATTCGTCAGCCTGGGGTTTGCGATCAACTACAAGAAAGCGGTACTAATTCCTACCCAATCTATACATTTCGTGGGATTTACCATAGATTCAGTCCGCTTCACGTTTTCCGTCCCAACGAACAACAGGGCGGATATCGCTTGCCAAGCTAGAACACTTTTGGAGAAACCCCAAGTTAGGGTGAGGGAGATTGCTCGCTTCATTGGCAAGGCGGAGGCCCTGTCCGTAGCGGCTAGTATCCTTAGGCACTTCCTCAGGCCACTCCAGTCCTGGCTGGGAAATCTAAAGCTAAGGAGGAGTGAGGACTATGAAAAGCTGCTCACTATTCCAAAAGAGTGTAGAAGGGATCTGAGATGGATAGCAGATAATATTTCATCTGTCGCAAGCGAACCCATACTCAACGATCCCGTGCCCCTTTCTATCTCCAGTGATGCATCCAATGCTGGCTGGGGAGCGGCATGCATTAGAGGTAGCACGGGAGGTAGATGGGAAAAACTGGAGTCTAGCTGGCACATAAACGAAAGGGAGATGGCCGCATGTTTCTTCGGGTTAAAATGCTTCGCCAGCGATCTTAGTAACTGCACCATTAACGTTGAGCTGGACAACACCACAGCCGTGTGGTACATTAGCAAGAAGGGAGGAACAAGGAATGCATTACTGAACAAACTAACTCGCCTCTTATGGCTATACGTTACGCCACATACGTTTGCTGGCAACCTACAGACCCGGCATCCAGAACGTGAAGGTAGATCTACTTTCGAGGCGCTTTCATGACTGTTCAGACTATTCCTTAAAAGAAGAATACAGTAGAGCCCTGTTCTCCAGATGGAGCGCTCCGAATATTGACCTGTTTGCCTCGCGGTGGAATGCAAAGTGCAGCAAGTTCTTTTCATTTCTCCCAGACCCCAACGCCTCCGGGGTGGACGCCTTTGCTCAAGAGTGGTCTGGGATTTACGGCTACGCATTTCCGCCATTCAACATGATTGGCAGGGTGATCAGAAAGGCTCTGAGAGAAGGGGCTCACCTAATACTGGTTTGTCCAAGGTGGAAGAACCAGAGTTGGTGGCCACTAGTTCTGGAGCATGGCAAAGAGATCACGCCATTAGAGTCAACTCAGGACATGCTGATGGATGTGAACGGATTGCCACACCCGTGCCTCAACAAACCTACATTCCAGTTGATAGCATGCACCATTTAAGTGAGTTCTGGAGGAGCGCAGATATGATCGAGGTGGTAGTGCAGGCTATTTTAAGTAACTGGTCACCTGCAACTATCAAGCAGTACAACCGCGCCTTGAAAAAATGGGCTACCTTTTGTAGGCAGGAAGGGACTGACAGATTACACCCTACGGCCACACAAATACTCAACTTCCTTGGCCGGATATTTTCATGTGGAGCTAGTTTCTCCACAGTCAGTTCCCATAAATCCGCAATAGTGGGTTATCTGACGGCAATTAATGGGGAATTTCACAAGCGAGACCTGGATCTCCTAAACAAATGCATGAAAGGATTTTTCAGGCTAAGACCCCCTCGTCCTAGATATTCAGACATTTGGGACGTATCCGTAGTTCTAACCCACTTGAAGTCCTTGGGACCCAACGACTGTCTAAATCTTAGACTGCTCACACTCAAGGTTACTATGCTTTTTGCTCTTGTTGCTTCCAAACGAGTTTCCGAGCTGGCAGCTCTCTCCCTAGACACCGTTCAAGTAGGAGGCGACCGCTGGGTCTTCTTCATTGACCTTATGAACAAAACAGAGGCGTCGGTAGAGCTCATACAGCGGAAATTCGTCGTTACCCGGTCGACAAATTGTTATGTCCTTTAAGAACAGTAATATGTTACATAAAGAGAACAATTCTGTACAGACATCGGGTGAGAACTCTACTTCTCAGCTACAATCGCCCTCACGGGAGTGTAACCCCTACCACAGTAGCCCGCCTCAGAGTTACTCTCGCCGACTCGGGCATTGACGACAAATTCAAGGCACATTCTGCTACGGCAGCAAGTACGTCTGCTTCAAAGAGGCAAGGGATCTCTTCAAAGGCCATCATGGAAGCTGCAAATTGGGCACCAAACGGGTCTACCTTTGAAAGGTTTTATAACAAGGTCTTGAACGATACGTCCTTTCAAGATTCGGTGCTCTCTTCGAATAGGTGTGTTGAAGAAGCAGACGTAATTGATATGAGCACTGTAATATAATATTATATTTTGCTAGACAACTTGTTGTTGAAGTAAAATATTTATTATATTAACTGCGAATATCAATTACACACCCACCCTACTCATGCACTTCCCAGCCATTTCTTGTCTGCCATACTTTTCCTATCGAAGATTTCACCTAATTTAGGAAATCGAAAGGAGTCGGTGGCAACAGGGACGGAAAAGAAAATTTGCGCAAGAAGGATTCCAAGACAAAAAAGCATAGCCACACGAAGAAATAGTAGACTTGTTGTCCATTTCTTCGAGAATTGCCTTCTCAAGATATCAAATAAAGTTGATTCATATCTTGTCTGTTTTTTTGCCTCCTCTCGCTGACTCTGCCTTCCCTGTAAGGCGAATGAGGATGGTGAGGGCGGGACTGTCCGGTCGGCGCTTTGGCGCGCGATCTTTGATTGGTCGTGACCGACGATCTTACCGTTGAACTTGAGGAACGGCTCAAATAAGGGCTAACAAGCAGAAGTAATTGATATTCGCAGTTAATATAGTAAATATTTTACTTCAACAACAAGTTGTCTAGCAAAATATAATATTAACCCAACACAACGCAACATGCATAACGATATCTACTCGATTACAAGATCAGAAATTTTAGAGGTCGTAAGAGAAATGTAAAAGTGATATCAATCATCTTAGGACAAATCTGGCCTGCTAAGTTTCCTTTTGAAATCGCTGAGTTTGCCCGTAACAATGCCTAACCTTAGCAGTTTGTCGAACTCAGTGCCAGCTTTATTTACGAAGAAATGGAACCTTACATTACTTTAGCCCTAAAAATGGCTCATTTCGCTGGGTCTCCTCTGATATTAGATGCCATCTGTTTAAAGAAAATGTTAGAATTGAGTTTATAATGTCCGTATAGAACCTTGTAAACTGTAATTAGTTCAAACTTTCTCCTTCAATGTGGTAGGGAGGGCAAGCCTAGCACCATGTTTCGCATTGTGCTGCAGGGATTGTTGTGATGCGGAGATCACTTAGTCCTTATGAATACCTTACGAGCAAAACTTTTCTGTATTATTCCAGCTCCGTTAATCTTACAAGCATTAAAAAATACTTGCCATATTCCAGTAGAGGTCTGATAAATGTTTAATTCGCTTCGAAACAGGGATGAGCGGATTAATTGTTATCCGTTATCCGGTTTTCGGTGGGTTTTGGCCTATCCGTTTTGTTGTTCGTTATCCGGGAATTTTTCGCCGGATAACGAACAACAAAATGTGCCAAGCTTGCAATTACTCAGTTGAATATAAGGACAATTTAAAAACAAAACTCGTGTGTTTTCTCCACTGGCAGTCGAGATAAGCTTGCAATGCCAGTTTGGTGTCTTCTTAGAGTTCTCAATGCTATAATTACATAGACTAAACTATCAAACTATCTATCTTTCTGCTCATAGCCGCGTTTTGAAATGCTGAAAACTACCTGCTCATTCATATTTGTGGGGTTTTCACCAAAATTCCTTCTAGCATGATGTACGATCTGGAAAAAACCAGTCGATTAGTGGAGGAAAGGACAAAGATCCATAAGAATCGCTTCGTTTTAAGGATGTGCCAGATACTCCACATCTACACGACCTTTTAGCGCTTCTTGAAACTATGTTTGGCACTAGCAGCAATTTACAATTTACCCTTTCCAAAGCAATAGAGTTTTATTCGATCTGGGCAAGAAAAAGTGTTAAATTTAATTGGAGAGTGAACAAAAGGCGACTCTTTTTAGCGACTGCCCCACCCAAGCCCACATGTTTTTCAGCTGTAATGAAGTCACAATGAATAGATCCCAGTCCCGTGGGATCTATCCATAGCGACTGCATTACAGCTGAAAAAACATGTATAAAGGATATAAGACGACGGTAGTGCCAGATGTGACATGCATTCTGCTCTTATTTGATATGCTGGAGGCACTTCGAATGCGTACATATTTGGTCAGTAGAATGATTTGCGGTGGTCAGCCAATGGACAATTGAATGCATTATGCTGCCCGGACAAGCCCTGGCACCAATACATCGAGCCCAAAAGGATGGAAGGCTTGGATGACCTGGAGGGGAAATCCGAACCAAGAACCATGAGTAGGAGAGGATGCGACAGGCGGCACTTCCAACTGCACCACCACGTGCCTGAAAGAAAAAACATCAATAAAAAAGTTAAAAGTGGCTTATTTGACATGTGGCACGGGCCGTGTTACAATTACCGACCTATCATTCGAGAAAGAATGGTTTAAAAGTAGTTATAGTTATTGTTCCGTTATCCGTTTTTCCGTTATCCGGCCATTTTTGGGCAAAATTATCCGTTGTCCGTTATCCGGGTTTCGAAATTTTATTATCCGCTCATCCCTGTTTGACAAGTACTGTAGTATCGATGTGCATAGGGTTCGGAACAGATTTAGTACCACTTCGGCCGCTTCAGCGGCTTCAAGTTGACAATGAGCATTAAAACATAGATCCTGCTTTATCAAGAACCCTAGATCTATTTCATGTACCTCCTGTAACTGTACTCCTTCTATAGTATATTTGTAATCAATATGTCGCCTACCTATCTCAACACTTTGTTTTTTCTTTAAAAAGAGGAGGTTTCCACTCATCAGCCCACCCTACGACGTTGTTGAGAGCATTTTGTAGAGTTAGTGAGTCATCTAGAATGGTAATGGCGTAACACAATTTGAAACCCTTAGCGAACGCTGAGAACATGACCATTTGAGGGAAGTTCATACGCAAAATTGTTGGGTAGTACTAAAAACAGCACACCGTCCTGGGACTCCACTGCACAGTTGTATGAAGTAGAAAAAAATAGATTTAACACGTACTACAAATGTTCTCCAAAACAAAAAGGTCTTAATCCACGCAACAATTCGAAGATGTGTTTCTTATTTGAGCTTAACAAGGCTTATTTTGGTGAATTGGACAGATTAGGCGAAATCGTGTGTTTCCTGGATTTCTCGAAGCAATCTGCATTGTAGTTAAGAACCTGGTAGTCGATTAGGAAGAGGTTCACACCACCGATCTGCTTCCGTCTAGGGCAGCCTTCAGGCTTCTCAGCACATCCATAAGATCAGTTGAATAGAGGGTGTGGGATCGCGTCTCGTACACCTCATTCTTCAACTACTTTACCAAACATCTTCTTCTTCCTCTTCTTCTTCTTCTTCAGCGCTTGTCCCGTTTCGTAGCGGGGTCCGCTATTCTGGTGTCGTGACGCCACCTCTCCCGATCCAGAGCTAGATCAGGGTGGACACCAGCAACCTTCAAGTCCATATGTAACGTGTCAGACCAGCGCTGCTTCGGACGCCCTCTAGGCCGCTTTCCTACCACCTCGAACTTAAGGCCTATCTTGCGGAATCTATCTTCCTTTCCACGCAGAACGTGGCCGTACCAACTTAAGCGAGCTTCGCGCATCTTGTCCGCTATCGGCGCGACACCGAACTTCTGCCGAATGACATCGTTTCGGATGCGGTCCAGGCGCGTGACTCCAGCCGTCCATCGCAGCATCTTCGTCTCCATGACGCTGAGGCGCGTTTCAACCTCCTTGGTCGCAGGCCAACACTCAGCACCGTACATCGCTACCGGCCGGACGACAGTTCTATATATTTTTGACTTCAAGCGCTCTGGCGTCTTCCTATCGCAGAGCACGCCAGCCAACGAGCGCCACTTGGACCAAGCTGCACTCACGCGTGAGATCACTTCAATCATCAGATTGTCATCGGATGCTACTGCTGATCCCAGGTACTTAAAAACCGAAGTGCGTGGGAGCTCGATGCCGTTAACCTTGATGGAGCTGGACTTATTAACGTCCGTCGTTAGATACTCGGTCTTCTTCACGTTCAATCTGAGTCCAAAACACTCCAAGCGATCACACCAAGCTTGCATCTCTCGCTCGAGTTCACCTTTATTTTCGCTAGCGAGCATTACGTCACAGCATAAAGCAGTGTCCAGGGGACTGGCTTCTGAAGATCTCGTGTAATGGCGTCACGACAACAAAAAGGAGTGGAGAAAGCGCAGAACCCTGGTGCACCCCGACAGAGATGGTGAACTCCATCGAGATTCCGGCTGCAGCTTGAACTCTACTCTTTGGGGAAGAGTAGAGGATTCGCACCCACTCTATGAGCTCTTCAGAAACTTCATGTCGTCGCAGGGCGTACCATATCACTTCACACGGTACGCGGTCAAAGGCCTTCTCCAAGTCGAGGAAGGCGATACGCACTGCCTTCTGTTTCTCGCGGTGCGCCTCTAACAGGAGGCGGGCGGCATGTATGGCATCAATGGTGCCACAGCCAGCTACGAAACCGCACTGATTGCTGGAAAGCTGGACGATGTCACGAATTCGACCATCGACAATTCGCTCAAAGATCTTCATGCTGTGCGAGAGCAAGCGGATCGGACGGTAATTGGAGCAGTCTGCAGGACTGCCCTTCTTCTTCCAAATCGGAATCGTCGTGCTTTGGCGCCAACACTCAGGCACGTTCTTCTCCGCCACAACCTGGTTAAAAAACTTCGCCAACCACTCAGCAGGGTACCACAGCTTTGACTTCCACAGATCAGCTGCCACGTCGTCGGGCCCAGTCGCTTTGCCTGGCCTCATCTTCCATAGAGCCGCTTCTGTCTCCTCCACGGTGATCTTGTGTACGGGACCGTGAACAGAAGCCACAGAAGGGATGGCCGGGTGAGGAAATCCCATAGTGGAAACTTCCTCGAAGTAACGCCATCGCTTCAGCGCCTTTTTGCGGTCTGTCAGAAGATGGCCGCTCTCATCATTGATGCCAAAAAACTTTTCAATATCCTCGGTTTGGCGATGGCGGCTCTTAGCAAGTCGGTATAAATACCGCTCACCATCGCGCGATTCAAACTTCTCGTTGACATCTTCATAATGAGTGGCTTTTGCAACAGCCACGGCTTTCTTTGCTTTCCTCGCTTCTTGGTACTTTCTCCAGTTATCGGCTGTCTTGTCGCTGAGAAACACGTGATAGAGCGACTTCTTCTCACGAACTTTTGCTTTCACATGATCTGTCCACAGCCACGCCTGCTTTTCGACCTTGCGTCGTCCAGGCACCGTGATGCCGAGCTCCAACCTTGCAGCTTCACGTATCGCGTCGGCAGCCTTCTTCCAAGTTTCGTCGACAGTTGTGACTGTCACAGCTGCTTCCTTCTCTCTCATTCGCCACCACTTGATTCTCCGTGCACCGCATCGCTCGACCTGCTTCTGCCTTGGTGGGGCAATCTTTAGGGTGCAGATCAGCGGTCGGTGCTGTGGGGCGACTGTCTCATACGGCACGACCTTCGCATCTGTGACAAGACTTCGGTCGCGATCCTTCACAAGGACGAAATCTATCTGAGACTTGGAGCTCCCACTACAGTATGAGATGAGGTGGGAGCAGGGTCAAGCTTGAGGTTCGGGAATCGAAGGGGGAGTCGTACTGCGGCCTCGTCTGGAGGGCGGGAGGGGGTCGTACTCTCTCGGTTTTGGCAGAGGACTCCCTCCAAATTCAGGTTTTTAGATGATGTTTGCATCTATTAATAAGTTTCGTTTTTCTTCGTTTTATTTCTTATCTCCATTGATTTTTTTTTTTCAATTTTTTTAATGTGATTTTTGTACCCTTTAATAGGTTCATCCTTCCAGATGTGATTTCGACGCTTACGACTAGCACGTGGAAATTCGCTCGCAGCTTCCTCCACAGATGATCTCATTGATTTATTGAATATAATTATATGAAAATAGGATTGAATATCAAAAAATTTTTTAATGCCGATTACTGTGCAGTGAAAAATAAAGATTTCCTGTCTGCAGATTTATGGTCAATGAGAGATTTTCATTCTTTCAGATTTTCCCAGAACGTCATGGACATGGTAGTTTTCTGCCTGATGAGCGACATCTACTTCCAGAATTGCACTCTATAAAATTTCAAGTGTTAATTACTGAGGACGACCGAAGTGCTTTCCCTACAAGATTTTTGAAGCGCTCTTCGAGTCGATGACGGAATGGCAACCGAAGGACGGACTTGCTTGAAAAGTAATTTCTCTCCTGCAGGAAACAGCATCAGAAGATGAAATCGCACCCTATAAAATTTTAAGCCCGTTGGACACACAGTGATAAAACTATGTTTCTCTGAAACGATATTCTATATGATCAGACGTCTCGATGTACCGAAAAGATATCGACACACTAATCACATGGAACACGTTACTTTTAGAACCTGCCTTTTAAAGCATAGAAAACACATCTACTAAAGCTTTATGAATTTTCCAGGAGCCCCAAAAAATCTCCGTTTTACGGCAGTTTAATGCGGCCACTGCGTTCTCTGACATGGTGGCGATGTCCGTTCCTCCACGTGGTGCCACTGGAACTGTTCGCTCTGCGAGCTAAGCCGATCACGGACATTCGATTGCAGGCGACAGGCCCTTGTGACAGGCCGGCCTACGAAGACCCATGTCACATCACATGGTGGATGATCGTTCAGGTTTATCGAGATAGTGCTACGGCGTCCGCGGGAGCCGACGCGCACTCGCAAAGCCCGGCGAGTGTGAAAAGTATGCGAGGGTCCCTGATGCGAGGACGGCATCGGGGGGCAACTGAGTTAGTCCGAAAGTCCCGTAACGTAAGCAGGACCCGCGTGGCTACGTTGAATGTGGGTACGTTGACGGGCCGCTCGTGCGAGTTGGTTGAAGCACTGGAGCGTAGAAGAGTTGATTTCTGTGCGGTGCAGGAAACGAGGTGGTCCTGCCGCAAGTCAAGGGACATAGGACGAGGCTTCAAGGCCGTTCTATGTGGAAGTCCCAGGACCACCAGTGGTGTGGGAATAATCGTCTCCGAACGATTTCGTGACTCGATTGTAAGCGTCGAGCGCTTTGACGATCGATTGATGAAGATCGTTGTCGCCGCGAAGGAGCGACTCTATCACTTCTTCTCTGCGTATGCTCCGCAGACTGGCTGCTCGGATCAAGCCAAGGAAGAGTTTTGGAGCCTGCTTGATGAGAAGACAACAGAGGTACCGTCGAAAGATGTCATCATAGTCGCTGGTGACCTCAACGGGCACGTCGGCGCGACGAAAGACGGGTACGGCTGTCATGGTGGGTTCGGTTACGGGTCGCGTAACGTAGATGGTGAGCGTATCCTTGAATATGCGGAATCGCACAACCTCACCATAGTGAACACCGTATTTCGCAAACGCGATTCCCACCTTATCTCGTTCTATAGCGGAAACACCAGGACTCAGATTGACTTTGTCCTTGTGAAGGATCGAGACCGAAGTCTTGTCACAGACGCGAAGGTCGTGCCGTATAAAACGGTCGTCCCACAGCATCGAACGCTGATCTGTACTTTAAAGATCGCCCCTCCGAGGCTGAAGCAGGTCGAGCGATGCTGTGCACCAAGAATCAAGTGGTGGCGAATGAAAGAGAAGGAAGCAGCTGTTATTGAACGCGTGCGGTTACCGACAGTGACAACTGTCGACGAAACTTGGGAGAAGGCCACCGACGCGATTCGTCACGCTGCACGGTCGAAGCTCGGCATCACGAAGCCTGGACGACGGAAGGTCGACAAGCAGGCCTGGCTGTGGACAGATGACGTGAAAGCCAAAGTTCGAGAGAAGAAGTCGCTCTACCACGTGTTTCTCGGCGAAAAGACAGCCGATAACTGGCGGAAGTACCAAGAAGCGGAGAAAGCTGCAAAGAAGGCAGTGGCTGTTGCAAAAGCCACTCATTATGGAGACGTCAACGAGAAGCTCGAGTCGCGCGATGGTGAGCGGTAT
>OX375866.1:30476621-30514287 GCA_947359475.1 Heligmosomoides polygyrus bakeri | reverse complement strand
AAAAGTGCAGTCAAGTTGATATTCTTGCCCAAACAGAAAACTCTAAATCGCCTTGTTGTTAACGGTGAAACACAACTACAACACCCATCCCCACACTTTCCCCCAACACACTCCTCCATCTTCAGGCGCGTTAGGCGACATGTTCTACTGAATCGCCATGCACGTTGGGAAGTGTGTTCGGCACTGATTCGCCATTCACGTTAGACAGCTACAACCTCCACACACTACCACTCAACACACTCCTCCAGCAGCGCATCTCCGGGCGCGTTGATCGACAGGATTAGTTTGATGTATTTTCTTTCACCGAAACAGTGATTTTTACCGTATTCCGTTAGAATTTTGAGTATGTTGAGTTGAGATCGGCACGTCTACTGAGTCGCCATGCACGTTGGGCAACGCGTTCGGCTCGTCTACCGAGTCGTCAGGCACGTTGCACAAGTACAAACATCCATCCCGACACGCTCCTCCAGCATTCCTGTGCAAAAAAAAAACGCACAGACTGACAGACAAAAGTCGGTTCTCGCTTAGGATAGGACCTACAATGAAAACTGTTGGCACACCAGCCTATAAATTTTAACGAAGAAACAATTAGAAGAAAATGAAATAAAGAGAAAAAGTAATTTCTCCTACCTGGTGAACGGGAGTGGGAGAAAAGTGCAGTCAAGTTGATATTCTAACCCAAACAGAAAACTCTAAACCATCTTGTTGTTACATGAAACACAACTACAATCCTCCTCCGCGCACTTCTCCCCAGCACACTGCTCCAGCACCGCATCTCCATGAGCGTTTGACGACGTGTTCGGCACGTCAACTGAATCAACGTGTTCGGCACGTTTACTAAATGGCCAGGCACGTTGCAAACTACGACCCCCTCCCCATCCCCACACTTCCCCCAATACACTCCTCCAGCACTCCTGTGCAAACAAACAAGCAGACCGACAGACAGACGACCGTTCTCGCTTATACATAGTAGGATATGTCAGGATTGTACTTGAATATTGCACCGCAGTATTTAGTCCCAAATGTAAACGTGAAATTTCTAGATTGGATTCTGTAAAAAAAATAGCTTTAAAAGAAAACTCAGGATAAGGGTACGCGGGTGTGTAAAAAATGTAATTACAGGAACGTTCCATAGGCTTTTGTGAGGAGCAAACTCTTCAATTTACGCACCCTTGCCTCTCGTAGGAAAAGATATGATCTAGTCACAGTCTAAGCTGATCAATGGTACGTCGGACCTTCCTCTTCAAGAGTTATTCACTATCTAACTAAAACACTAGAGGTGGTCAGATGAAGATTCAAGTTCCAAAAGCCAGAAGCAATATAAGATCGACATTTTTCACAAACTAAACTGGAAGCGAATTTTAAAACGTTTTGAAGAGAAACATCTTACCAATACAAAGGTCTATTTGGACATATAAAAGACTTGTTGACAGGTATCTTCAGGATGTAACTTAATAGTTTACTTCCTACTGTTACTGTTGTCCGTCGTCTGTGGCTAACAATATGTGCTTTATACGTTCTATCTTGTTTTTACCGGTATGCCTTGCTGTTCTATCTTTTGCGTGGATCTCCACGTATAGTAATATATATATATATATATATATATATATATATATATAAAAGAGTAAGCGGTTGTCCGTCCGTCTGTCCGTCCGTCTGCCTATCCGTCTGGCCTTTCCTATCCTATCCTAGACGTCGAGTAACAGGCGTCCGGGTTCAGACCATGTGTCACCCATGTCAGGTCGAGAGGGTCAGAAGGCGTGTCACCGATGTCGCGCAAAGGGCTTTCGTACTCACCATCAGAAGACATGTCACCGACGTCGTTCTACAGGCGTCCGAATTCAGAAAAGGTGTCACCGACGTCGTTCAACAGACGTCCGGGTTCATAAGAGGTGCCACCGACGTCGTGCAACAGGCGAACGGGTTCGGAAGAGCTGTCGCCGAAGTCGCGCAAAGGGGGAAGGGGAGGGGGGGCAGGTACAGAAGACATGTCAGCGATGTCCTTCAAAAGACGTCCGGCTTTAGAAGACGAGTCAACGATGTCGATTAAACGATGTCCGGGTTCAGAAGGCATGTCACCGATGTCACGCCGTGAGCGTGGGAGGACAAGTTTGGGGGGGGGGGGGAATATCTTGAAAAGTGAAATTCTTGAAATTCGTGAAAGTGACCTGGAAGGGGGAGGGGGGCTGGAGGTGACACGGAGACGGGGAACCAGTAATACGGGATCTCTAAAATGGGGTCAGTAGACGGGACCAAGGGAATGGGGAAACCAATAATGGTGTTCAGTAGACGGTTTTTTACCAATAAGGGAACAAGAAAGGAGGAGTTAATTAAGGATGGTTACCTATAAGGGCAATCAAAAAGAAGGGGTCCAGCAGCTGAAGCGGGCAAGAGGGGACCACTAAAGGATGACCTGTTCGAGAGAACCAGTAAGGTGGGGTGGGGAGGGGGGGGGGGGGGGTGGCGTCCAAATTCAAAAGATGTGTCAGTGTTGTGGGGCAACGGGCTTCCGCGTTCAGAAGACGTGTCTCCGATGTCGGTCAAAGGCCGCTTGGGATTGCAAGACGTGTCACCGACGTACAGAGGCAGGCGCGTTCGCTATATATTAGAATTAGAATATATTAGAAGATATTAGAAGTTCCATATATTAGAAGTTCCAATTTCAGGGTTTGGGGGCGAAGCCCCCAACGACGTTTGGCGGCCGGCAGGCCGTTGAACGTCTGGTAGATAATAAAATAAATACCACGTTACTTCTTAGGGGCCTACACGAAACTAAAAGGAAAATCACTCTGAGTGTTCGCGGATGCTAGCAACACGGCAATGGGTGTATACGCCCACGTGGTAGATTGTGATTTCCAGGAAGTATCTGGCTTGCTAAGCGGCAAAACGAAACTTTGTCCTAACAGTAAGGAGCGAGAACCATCTAAGCCTAAGTTGGAGCTGCTAGCAATACCATTGACAATACGATTAGCTGAATCCAGTTTATTAGCGCTGCAAACAGGCGTCTCCCAAAAAGGCATTGTCAGCGACAGTCTTATAGCACTGATTTGGATTCACACTCCCGCTATTTGTCACAAACCAGCGTGAAGTAATACGAACAATAATAAATAGGCTTACGGAGCTAGAAAAGGAAATTTGAGTATATCATGTCTCTGGATCCAAAAATCCAGCAGATACCGGTGCTTGAGGAATCACAGGAGAATAGCTCGCTAACAGTGAGTGGATATCAGGTCCACAATGGCTACTCAACGAGGGACAGCGAAAGGAGCTCACGAATATAGAATTCATCAGAGCGCTTCCATTGGATTCGACAGGAAAAGAAGAAAGCAAAGAAGTTGTTTAACTAGAGGTCTCATTCAAAGATAACTTTCTCTGCCTAGCAATAATACAGTTAGCGCGTTTCATTGCTATATTCATTCCCTTCTTCTCGTTATAACGCGTTTGAGGGACCGGAGAAAATCCGCGTTATAACGGGTGTCGCGTCCTAACCGGAGCTGACCTCTTTTCGATTCTTTTATGCGTAAATTTATTAAGAATCGCGTGCTGTGGCTAAGTATGGCTGTAGAAATAAAATATGTGACCATGAGGAGAGTGTGAAGGCTAAAAAACCCCTTTAGATTATGAATGAGGTCCTGTTTTCAGAGATGCTCTGCGCTAGATGCATAAAGATGACAAATATGTGTGAGGAATGACGAGTATCATAGAAAACTTAGAAGTGATCAACAACAAAACAGTATACCCTAATATTTCTCCGCCATCAAAATTCTCGCACCAGGTGGATCTCGAACCAGCTCTCGACCTTCCAGCCAGAATGTTAGCCCATTGCACTATCAAAATCGAGTGCCGCCATATCCTCGTTGCAGCAAGCTTTAGCACTCCTCCACGATATCGGGATGTAGCTTGTGATAAAACAGCTCTATTGCTGTAATCCTGCCTGGAAATCAGAGGGTGCAGGTACAGTTTTGCATGGCGCGAGAGCTGTATTGGCAGCAAAACATCCCGTAACAGTGTGTAGCAACTAAACCACCTGCTATAGGCTTAGAACAAATGTGTAGGATATTGTTTTGTATAGTCTGGGTTTTAATCCACACCTGTCCTTTCTGATAGAGGAAACCTCCAATTTACGGCAGCTTCTAAAGACTACCGGGAGGCTTATACTGTGTTCGAAATACTGCTGACTACGAACACTTTCGTGAGTCACGCCTGCATGGAAAACGTCTACTGGTACGAGGAAATAGAAATAGTTCTGATGGCAGGTGCGGTAAGCATCTTACTCCTCTTCGTTTTCAGTGTGGGACCGAAACTTAGCCCGGGTCGCGTTATAACGGGTGTCATTTTGAACGCAGAGTTCCTCCCTGAACCGTTCTATAACGGGATAGCGTTGTATCCGACGCGTCTCAAGTGGAGTTGACTTGTACTGGCGTAAAGGTAGGCTGGCGATCGCGATCGCGTACTAAAAAAGAAGGGCATTGAAATTTATCTGAACACGATTTTGAAATTTTCTGCTGGACCACATCTCGCGACACAGAGACATATCACACAGAAGAAACCTTGATTAGGCAGGAACGCGATAACGCGAACAACCTTGATTTGCAACGCAGACATCGGGACAAGCACATATACAGCGATGAAAGAGGAATAATCAGACTACGATCGCGCTTGCAAAGCGCAAACCATATGACCCGCGGAACCCTATGTACATATATACCGCCTCACTCTCAACTCATGCGCCTCATCCTTTATGAATTGCACAGATGAAACGGTAACTGTGGAAAAAAACCATCTTCTAGCTTTCGCTCGTCAACACTCTTGGCTATCACGACCCTCCCTGTTATTCAGCAGGTGATCGAAAACTGTGAAATTTGTCACCATGAGCAAAGCCTTCCTTTCAGAACACTACCTTTATCTCACGATCAATTACAAGCCTTTTGAGCACAACGGATGCGACTTAACGGTTCCCTTTGTTCTCAATGACAACTTCATGTGTACGTCTGCTTGCATACGTCTTTAACAATTTGAGCAGTACACCAGAGTTGGATGAAAAATTGTCTGCAGAGGAATTTCGCAATAGCTTCACATGTTTTATTGCAGGACAGGTGCATCAAGCATTGTTCCTACCGACTGCGGGACATACATTAAACTCGCCCAGAAGGCAACTAACGCTCTATTCAAGCACTGCCCCACCGCCGAGGAGTGCATAATGAACTAATGTGCAAAGCGCAGGATAACCATTGCGTGCGATAAGGTGTTCGCCGCAGATCAGGTAGAACACCAAACGGTTATCATTACGCCGCGTCGCGCCGCGATGCTGCATTGAGCGTCCCGTTAGACGCCATTTCCTTGTCATCATTCCGTCTTATTGGAATAGTTTTCATAGAGTTCAAGGAGGTATGCTTCTGAACCGTTGCGAAAAAGTGTATTCAAGATTCGGAGAAGCCTAATTCTTTTCCCAGCCCCACTTCAAATGGCGATTTTGTCGTTTATCGGGCGCGTCATGTTTTTTTAGCTAATGGCATAAATTAGATCTAACCCTTCTAAAAATAAACGTTGGAGATCGCTTATTTTTTTAAAAAGCTGGAGCTACAATGATTTATGCTAAACGCTAAAAACAGGTTTTTCATTACACAGTAATCACAGCCAGGTTCTGCACAGCGGTAAAAGAGGAGTATGAGCAAAAAAAGTTCCGCAGCAGGATTACGACTCCTCCAAGATGCCTATTTTGGAATTATTTTGTCTCTCTCTATTGCCTCCTTCCTTCGCTTTTTTTCAGAAACAAATTCTTTAGTTGCCTTCTCCGGATAAACAGCTTTCTTCCGATGTATTGTTCGTCCTAAGGAGTCGATCGTTTAACTATTGAATGAGTTGTGAGTGGAGCATAGACATCTCTACTGGTTTTTCTACATTTCGTTAGAAACATTAATCATGAGTGCGTGCAATCTACTGCGCTTGAAATATCAGCAACTCAGACTACCATTTTTTGTTCGTCGATGTAAAGTAACTTTAATAGGGATTTTCTCATATATACCATTTCCACTTTAAACTAGACACTATCAAACAAAATCGAAACTAGTTAAAGTAAAAATAGACGCGGTGTATGAAAGCCACGAGGCTATGGGTACTGCAGACTGTGCAATGCTGATGTCTCGATGTAGAATACCGCTCCTGCTTTTTGATTTTTGGGCGGAATACGCGAAAAACCGCTGTTTCTGCCGCTTTTCTATAACTCCCTTCAAAATGATCCTGTCAAAAAATAAATCTTGTTGTTCAAATCCTCTCTAGATAGTTATCCAATGATATATATATATATATATATATATATATATATATATACAATTCAGTGGTTTTGGAAAAAAAACCGATTGGATGACCTATAAAATCTACAACCTCTCTTCGCCGCTCGAGATAATTGCACAATTCTTTGCACTGGGTTCACCTCTCTAAATGACTATGACCAGCAGGTTTTCAGCTAAATTTTCCGTCTTATTCAATGTTATGTTCAGTAACTTACACTTTTCAAGTATGGCAACAAAAAGTTATCATTACGACATATTTTCGGTATAATTCGATTTGTTCATGCTTCAAAATTTCAGGAAGTCTCTGAATTTGGTAAACTCTAATCTACGTTTGGCGATGTCCGTAAAGATCTACAGTCGGGAGTTCAGCAGAACTAGTGATGGTCTATTATAGTGTTCAAGGAAAGCGATCATCGCGAAATGGTTATAAAACTGGCGGCTTCAAAGTCATCCATCAGGGCAAAATGTTGGTGAAAAAAAAACGATTTTTACCAAACTAAATACCAGCTAGAACTGTCGTATCAAAGGGGTAGATCGCAGAGTGAGAACTTTAGGAAAACTCTTTGTCGTCTTCCACTTCGGGCGCATTGGCTTCCCCTAAGCGCTGTTTCCCAATCAATCGAGCAGTTTAAGTTCGTGGAAACTTGAGGTGGCGCCAACACAATATTTCCTCTAAAAGTTGCTCTAGAAGGGAAACATTTGTCCACTGCTGATTTCGCCAGTCAACTCTAACGTCAAAGTTCTCTTAAAACGAAGAAAACTTTTTTTTCTCAAAACGACCTACACAGTTGGTTGTAGGACATTGTCTGGGAAGCACCATAGTGGTTTACAAATTTCCTGATGACAAAAAATAACAGAACACTGTACGCACACATCGCGTTTATGTTACCGTGAAGTGCTATTTTGTCACGTCTAGGCGTCATATTCGATTTCCAACCAAATTTCAACATGTGATACGATTTTACTTCAAAACACAAGTTACGCAGAAAAAGCAATAAACTCTTCACCAGTTGTGGTAGCATTCCATAAAACACGTGAAGCAGAGCAGCTTCTGACACCAACGGCAGCGGATAAACGCCAAAGAAGAGCAGCCGGAGGTTCCCTGGCAGGACGTGTCGATGGGCACTTCATCATAATCCGCCGGTGTCGAGAAGTGGCTCGGATGCGTGTCCACATCACTAGCTGCTACCTAGGCGCGCTACATGGAGGCATACGCTGCTCGCCTATTCAAGCATGCCCATCTTGTTTGGGAAATTTTTATGTTAATTACATGTGCTGTATGTTATACCATTTTACTTCTGAAAAAAGTTTTCTATAACTTGATTTTGAAGTTGAAATCAATATTGGAAATCGGATAGGACACCTATTCGTGATGAAAAAGCGCTTTATGCTAACGAAAACGCGAGATGTTCGCTCAGTAATTCGCAAACCACTTCTTTGGAATCGAACACTCGACCTCTCTCCCGCAAGTCCGCAACGCTATCCACTCGACCATCAAATCACCGGGGCGCCAGTGTTAAAAGTCTCCCGATAATGTGTCTTCTCGTTTCATGGGTATCTACCAAATCCTACGTTCTGGAAGTGACCGAAGCTTCAAACCTTTTGCAGGACGATTTCTGAGCACTGCAAAGGTATTCCAGGCGTCAGTTTTGCGTTATCGGTGCGCACGGAAGCGGTACAATTTTTTGCTATTTTTGACCTATCCAGTGGTCCTAGAAAACCACTATAGTGCTTCCCAATCCAATATAGGTCGTCTTGAGAAACTCCGCGGTCACCCCTTTGACCTTCCTCGTAAGTGGATTAATGCTGTGTTCGAGAGTTTCCCACTATTTCGACCATTTTACACGATTGTTCGTGTGACTGCAAACTGCGGACCGGGAGCCGCATACAGTAGCAGAGACTCAGCGCAACCCCTTGATGTCCATTGCCGCCTGGTCGACATCTTCACACCTCTTAATGGACAACAAATAGCCCAACACCTCATCGATCCTTTCTCGAACCATTGCTCTTAGTACTACACACAGTCTTGTACACTCTTGAATATTTGAAGCTTGTAATCATGAACACGCATCCAACTCCTTTGAGGCAAATTTGGTGATTGTAACTTAATAGCAGTCTGTTGTACTCTCATTTTGTTTTATTAAATCATTTTATCCTTATTTATTCACGAAAAGTTAGAAGAGAAGAGAAAAGAAGAAATGGAGCCCTCTTATAAAGGAGTAACAGGTAAATCAGTAATTGAGATTTTTTAGGAATTTAAAAGCGAAAGGCGTAGGACTGAATGCAGCGTAATCTGAACATGACGTCGGATCAAACTTGCAAGTATTTTTATTTTTTCTATACACAAGTGCTCCGACACGCCTAACGGCGTGTCTCGCACTTGCGCGCTTCTCGCGACTTTGTAGCATCACTGAACTATGGAAAGTAGTTATTGTAAAACATAAAATTCGCTAGCATCTAGGACTTGGTGCGTACTTTATTGACATCAAGCCCTTCACCACTTCGGTACGATCATCATAGACATTCTTCCCTGACCGGCCAGTAATGTCATTGGTTTGTGCTGCGCAGCACTTCTGTCCCTCAGGTAGTTCCTCCGCAATCGTTTTCATGCTCAACAGCTAGCGTTTCAAGTTGTCGTTGACATGTCTTCCGTAGCCAGGTTTGCCTCTCTCGTTTCTTCTTACTGGATCTAATTGCTAGTCTCCCTTTACAGGTCTTCCCTCCCCCATCTTAGTCACCCACTTTCCTGGTCCCAACTACTGGTCCACTTCTTTGTTTTCACTATTGACACCTACTGGTCTCGTCTTGCTGGTTTCCCCGTCCTAGCCTCTTTTCCAGGTTCTTCCTTTCCTTCCTGGTTGCTCTCCTGGTCCACCATAGAGGTTCGCTTTACCGCCCTTCTTCACTACCCCCTTAGTGGTCCACCCATGCTCACAGCACGGTCGGTGACACGTATTGAGAATCAGGATGTTTGCTGCGCAACGGGGGCCCGTTTTCTCGATCAAGAAGCTCAGAAGCGCGCGCAGTCGCCGCTGTGTCGAGCATGAAGAGGCTATGCATATGGCAGTTTCCTTCTTCTCCATATGAATTTCCTTACAGCTTCCTTCTTGTTGGTTCCTCGTCCTGGTCCCGACTCCAGGTCCCTTCTTCCAGGTAGATTCTTCCTCACGCCCTCGGGATCCTCCTCACTACTCTACCTCAAGTAAGTAGGCCTCCCACGCTCACGGCACGACGACGGCGAGCAAACACCCATTGTGTGACATCTGTGTAACATCCTCTAAAATCGGTCTCTCTTAATGGTAATGGCTCCTTGCTGATCCTCCTTACTGTCCCCTCTCCCCTTATTTGTAACTCCCTAATGATCCCTACATATTGCCTAAACTCTTCCTGGTGCGACCTCCTGGCCTGTTTCAGTGCTCTTCCCATCGATTATCAGATGCTCCTCCTCGCCGCTGCCTCCTTATCGCCGTCGGTTCTCCACCCTCAAAGTCCCCCTTCTACCCTTACCCCTTTAGTAGTCTTCTCATGCTAATGGCACAAAGTCGGCCTCTGAATCTGGACGCTCAAAAACGCGCTTAGGTACTGTTGTGTCAAGCAGTAAAGGCTGCGTTTCTCCTGCTGCAGCAACATCCCACGTTCAATAGAAAATTTTGCCCGCGCAGTAGATGATAAGGATAGGGCGTACCTCATTCAGGTTACATCGCTCGACCGCTTTCACTGTGGATGATGCGGCGTACCTCACTTAGGTTAGATCACTCCAAGGACAAACTCCTTTATATATAGGTGGTGATCATATCGTATCATGATAGCACCTAGCCTTGCATGTGATCTGGAACTTTCTATCCATATTGTAGATGACATGTTTCTTGGTCTGTGTTGGCTCCTCCTTTGCCACGGAAGCGCCACTCCCCTTCAAAATGTCGCTGCCGCCCGAATCTTCGCCAATAATCGCTTTGCAGTGCCATGTTGAAGCGATTTTTTAAAAGTGCAGATCTCATGGATTGCGCTTTTTAGACCAATCAAGGGGAGGCCCTTCATCAGGCCTCATGATAACGGTGTAGAAATGGAATTGAAGTATTTTGCAATGACGACACACTGAGCAACAGAATGAGAGGTCCTTTCCTATTTCCTAACTAGGATAACCCTCCATGTTTGTGCATGCCTCACATTTCTAGTGGTACCATCTTCACTAGGACAGATCCTATTTTTTTATATACGTTTGGAATGGAAAATTTAGGAAACAGGAAAAGATAGAAGAATCCTCTAGAACTATAGAAAATGAATGTCTCACGTTGTCGTCTGCAGCCAAATCGGGACCTGCTAGGCAAATTGGTTTCACTAGAATAGATTTTTCATGAGAAGAACGACATTGGTGGGATGTTTCTTATAATGAAATTACGCTAATTATTGGACAAACCCATTGACTTAGCTGCAGTTCTGAGTGGACTCAAGGTGCCGGAACTTCTCTAACTTAAGAGAGTTAGAGAAGGAGTAGAAGTAAATAGAACGTACAAAAAGGAACGTCCCTAAATAATTGTTCAGCAATAATACACAGTCATCTCCTGTTAAAAAACTCAATTTAAAGCATGGTAATACCTACCCGACTCCTCATTTACCCCAGTGGGGAGAGCGGCTGGAGAGATGCTGAAGGAATTTAGCAATGTTAGGGCCTTTTGCGCCAACTATCAGCTCTGAATGTGAAAGGCCTTGCTCGCAGACTGGTTCAGAGATGTGCAAGCTATAACTTTTAAGGTTCCTCGTCTGGAAGATTTTCTCGTTCTAAGGGTCTACATGGCCAAGAAGCAGAACTAAAATGCAGTAAACGGAAACACTCTTTTATATACATACCGACGTCCGTGCGGCCTCTCAGCCGCACCGACGGATTCTTGAGGGCTCCGCCGTGGCAGTAACTTCTCATCATCAATTGTAGCTGCCACCTATGTCATGGTTTCCTCAGGAAGGCGCTGAAGTTTCGTGCCGCTGTAACGACATCCACAAAAAATCTATAATATCGATCGATATCGATTGGTCGACTCCAGATTCGCGTCCAGCGACCTTGATTACCCCCGCGGCTCAAGTTTCATGCCGCTCGAACGATATCCAATAAACAAAAAATCGGCGATAATATCGATCGGCATCGATTGGTCGACTCCAGATTCGTGTTCAGCGACCTTGATTACTCCCGGAGCTCAAGTTTCGTGCCGCTAGAACGACATCCTCAAAAAATCGGTAATGTCGATCGATATCGATTGGTCGACTCCAGATTCGTGTCCAGCGACCTTGATTACCCCCGCGGCTCAAGTTTCATGCCGCTTGAACGCCATCCTCAAAAAATCGATAATATCGATCGATATCGGTTACCCCTGCTGTGAAGGCCTTCCGCCGATGATCACCTAAATGCCTATGCACGGTTGTCGACGTGTTCGGCACGTATACGGCTCGCCATGCACGGTCGCCGACGTGTTCGGCACGTCTACGGCTCGCCATGCACGGCTGCCGACGTGTTCGGCACGTCTACGGCTCGCCATGCACGGTTGCCGACGTGTTCAGCACGTCTACTGAAAACACACACGCACACACACACTCACTCACACTCACTCACTCACACACACACACACACACACACACACACACACACACACACACACACACACACACACACACACACACACACACACACACACACACACACACACACACACACACACACACACACACACACACACACACACACACACACACACACACACTGCTCCTTATATATAGTAGGATAGTGGGAAAACCAATAAATTGATCAATATCGATTGATGGCGATCGATACCTTAAAAACACACTTCAGATTCATCGACCTCGACTGCCGCCAATGCTAAAGTTTTGGGCCGCTGTCGATCGCCATCAATCGCTGAGTATCGCCAATACGCCGTATCCCCATTTCAGTTGTTAAGGTAGGTATGAATAAATGAGGTCATAAGTACCATTTCGACTTTGTGACTTTGTGCATGAGGGTTGCTTGGGGCATGATCACGAATCGAGCATTTGAATTTGAGCTACCATACATGAAAATCAAAATTTGTTATCATTCCCCTCATACATCTGGGAAAAGGTACATGATAGTTGGTATTTGCTGTTCAAAAATGCGTTGGTGTGTTTGACGATAAGACACAAAATGCAAAATCACCAGCATTGATGTGGCCAAGCCAAACCCCTCATTGTCTTTCTGCAAAGCGAGAACACTATCACAATGGCACCGTGGCAGATGTCGCCACTGCTAATGACTGCGCTGACTACGCAACGCTCCGCCCATCGTTTCATCAGCGCAAGCGCCATGCAGTAGAGAACTGTACCTTCACCGGCCTCACCGGCCAGTAGTTGCCTAGGAGATCCAAAGTAGCAAATTTGGAGTGTATATTTGTAATCACCGTTTCAAGCTCTTTCACAAGCACATGGCAAAGGTTTCTTCCTGAAGTTCCATGGGAAGCTGAAGGCATCCCTGGTAAGTTCTATAATCCACTGTAAAACGCTGCTTTAGCACGGAGGCAGTTATATGCCCAGTTGTCCAAATTAATGGGTTTAGTACCTGTTAGGACACAACACGAAGCAATATTTATTTTTTGCAAACATAGCGATTACTCTCAGAGTTAATATTGCTAGCGGAATAGATTTTTTGCTTTACAGGCATCCTCACCATTTATCACCGCCCTCCATAGCCAAAAGCACCAAAATTCCTAGCAGCAGCACCACCTCCCATTGGGCCACCTCCACCACCAGGTGGGCCTCTTCCGTATCCCATTGGGTCAGCAGCACCGGGTCTCGCCGGGTAACCAGCACCACCAAACGGGCCACCACCCATCTGATTCTGATTTCCTCCCCACATTTGATTTTGTCCGAAATTACCATCTGGTGGTGCAGCCGGAATATCAATATGCCCCATTTTAGAAACGTAGTTCCCAAAAGGATCATCAGCATCCCTCGATCCCATATCCCTTGAGGGATCTCGTGATCCGATATCTTTCGAGCCATCATTAGACCACGCCTCTTGAGATGCCTTCTCTGCAGCACGTTTTCGCTTGGCCCTAGTATTAGCTTCCTCGCTTGATTGTCTGTCCAGTTCTTCACCAGCCTTCCGTACTCGCTCGTCCCATGTTCGCTCAAGCCATTTCTAAAGTACGATTCTTCTGGAAGTAGGCTGTATCTGTTGTTGTTATAGGCACTTTATTAATGCTAAATACCCACCTTATGTCGTTCCCTTTTGTATTTCATTATAATGGGCATAAGAATAACAATGAGAGCTACAAGGATCAGACAGCCGCCAGCGGATCCCACTAGGATGTACAGCCTATAAAGCATTGTTTCTTCGTCGTTGTTATTGAAGGCCTCTGAAACTATTCTATAAGACATTTGGAGTGTGTATTTAGAATTATAAGGAAAAAAAAACACTTTCTCTAGGAATTTAAAACTCTTAATACACAGTCCTGCGGAAGAGTTTATACAGAGCGCCAGGATTCAAATGAACTGCAGCTCTAATTGTTCCCTAGTCGTCTCAGTAGCCTTTGCTGCAATTCTAATCGGCGGAGCACTAAATGCAGCTAAGTTCTTCCTTAATATGCGTTTACATCATTGTCATCCATCACTATTCGATAAGCGCGTTCTTCTTCACGGGAGAAACTAAAACACGGGACCAAAAAAAAGACTCTTGGTCACTCTAGAACTCTGAGAGAAGTTGCTCCGAATTGACATCATGTACTGGTACCTTCCTCTAAAAGGGAATGCTGATGTTTACACTACTAAAAACTTGGCCAGAAAGTCCTGGCGGTTTCTCTGCAACCACTCTCCGTTTGTTTATTACTGAATCATTATTCACTTACTCAAATAGATTTTCATGTAACTTCCAATATTGAAATTCCTCGCTCTATCTGACGAATAATTTATGCTTCACTTATGATTAACAACTGTGCTTCTTCGACGGCTTATTGAAGTATGGCTTCAGAGCAATTTCGAACTTTATTTTAAACAAAAAAAAACTAGGCCAATCGGCGGTCGAAAGAGACCGGAAAATCAACCAAGTGGAGGGCCAAATAGCGTTGGAGAACTGATCGCACAACTACACTCGGCACATTCCGCTCTGTTGATTTCAACTTTGAAGATGCATCCCCGAAGCGACAGACTTACAGCAATCCTGGGGCCGGATTCATCAACGACTAACCCGCGGGTAGGGGGTAGAGAAACCTACGACAAAGCCTGCGTTTCTGACTCTTACCTTATCTCTCCCCTTATGCTCCGCAAATCCACTGGTTTAATTGTTGATGAATCCGGCTCCAGGATGACGATTCGAAGACGGGCGAAGCGAAACGCCTCGCAGGAGGCAAAACTGCGGCTTAAGCCCTACGCACACTTTTGCGGCAGCCCTGTCTTTAAGCACAGGGCAGAGACGCAGAATCGCCGCGCGAGGCAAAACTCCCCAGCCCGGACTGCCGCTGATGTGCCGCCTACGCGGCAGTAGATGCCGCAAGCGAGGTACAGCGGCAGTAACACTTCAAGGTCTTACATAGACCTCATCGGCGGCTGCAGTTGTTGCGTGGCTTACGTGGACGAACACGGCAGCCGCCGGTTGATCTGCAGGTTTGCGGGATTCTGTAGCGGGCGGCTGCTGTTGATGCGTCGTGGATCGCGCTGCGACGTCTTGTATGCCAGCGATGGCTGCCTCAGCAAGCGGGCCGTGAGGCAGTGGATGTTGCGCTGCTCCATGGGAGGAAGGTCGGGGGTTCGGTTCTGCAGCGTTGCGTGCTTTTTGCATTTCAATTGAGTGGTCGAGATTTGAGGGGTTTTGACGTCATTGAGCGGCGTTTTCTGGCCTGGTTCTGCTCCCTGAGCGACAAAAGCCGTTTCCACACGAGCAGCTTGGATGGCAACCATCCTGGAGTCCCTTCCCTAGCCTGATTCTGCGCTCGAAGAACGCAGAATCCAGCTGCGGACTCCACCTGAGCGAGGAAGGCAGTTTCCACACGAGCAGCTTTGATCGCACCCACCCTGGAGTCCCTTCCCTAGCTTGATTCTGATTCTCTTCGAGCGCAGAATTCAGCTGCGGACTCCCTCTAAGCGACGAAGGCTTTCCACACGAGCAGCTTGGATCGCACCCACCCTGGAGTCCCTTCCCTAGCCTGATTCTGCGCTCGAAGAGCGCAGAATCCAGCTGCGGACTCCACCTGAGCGAGGAAGGCAGTTTCCACACGAGCAGCTTGGATCGCACCCACCCTGGAGTCCCTTCCCTAGCCTGATTCTGCGCTCGAAGAGCGCAGAATCCAGCTGCGGACTCCACCTGAGCGAGGAAGGCAGTTTCCACACGAGCAGCTTGGATCGCACCCACCCTGGAGTCCCTTCCCTAGCCTGATTCTGCGCTCGAAGAGCGCAGAATCCAGCTGCGGACTCCCCCTGAGCGACGAAAGCAGTTTCCACACGAACAGCTTGGATGGAACTCAAAGTCTATTCCGATCTGGTTTTAGCAGCCATTGTTCCACTCCCTTTCGCAATGCAGTTTCGACATATACCTGCTGAATACGAATTCCATACGTATATGAATTGCTCTCTCCAAAGCATTCGCTAAGGGGTGCTGCGAGACCACGCGGCAGCAGACACGTCGCAACGCGTCAGCCTGTGCAGAAACGCGCTCCGATGACGGATGATCTGCAGGTTTTCGGGATACTGTAGCATGATTTGGCACATTGCCACGGCAGCCGCCGATGAGGTCACACTTCAAGGCATTATTGCCGCTGCAGCCGCTTTGCTGCCGACATTTCTGTCTAGGTTCTAGTTGATCGTGGCTGGATCTAGGATGGAACCTGATAATGATAATGATAATGAAATCGAATTGGCAACGGAGTGGGCTGCAAAGCTGAGGAAGAGTGCGGCCTAAGCGGCAGTTTTGCCTCCTACAAGGCAGTTTTGGCCCCTGCCGCGTACGCGGCTACCGCAAAATTGTGCGTGGGGCTTTAAGGCGCCGTGAAGTATTACTGCCTCGCTTGCGGCAGCTACTATCGCGTAGGCGGCACCGCGTCTGCCGCGCAGGCGGCACATGGGCACGGCAGTCCGGCCTGAGGAGTTTTTTTCTCGCGCGGAGATTCTGCGTCTGTGCCCTGTGCTTAAAGATAGGGCTGCCGCGTTGCCGCAAAAGTGTTCGAAGGGCTTCAGGTGGCACTCGTTCTCGGCACTGACGCCCACTCCATCGCCAAAGCGGTTTCATTATTAGTATCATTACCAGTTTCCATTCTATTAGGTTGTAACGAATTAAATGGCACTGGTTCGCGCCATTTTTTGGCGCGTCTTTACGCGTTTGATCAAGAACAAAGCGTAACATGTGGCATATCGTTTAGAAGCGCAAGCTTTGCTCTACCGAAGAGTACCAAATTTTCTATGTAAAAGTGGGAAAACTTTAGAGTTTTATTGATTTTTTTGCAGATGGACAAAAGGGCAATTCGAGGCATTTGTATAAATTCAAGCTGGGCACTACAGCTAAGGAGGCGGACGAGAAGATCAACGCCGCATTCGGTCAAGGATGTTCCACAATTCGAACGGCGTATCGTGGGTAAGTTCCGGAATGGAGATGAGAGCTTGGAAGAACATGAAGGTCGTGGGAGCATAGTGATGTTGATGAGGACAAGCTGAGAGATGTGGTAGAGGAGGATCCACACAAAGGTACCAGGGAGATAGCGAAGGTTCTTGGCGTCAGTCACAACACAGCTGCCCGGCATCTGAAGGAAATTGGAAAGACCAAAAAGCTGGAGAGATGGGTGCCTCACGAGCTGTCTGAGGAGCAAAGAAACCGACGATATGAGATCTCGTCCGCACTGCTTCTACGGAACGAAACGGACCCATTCCTTGATCGCATCGTAACCTGTGACGAGAAATGGATAATGTACGACAACAGGCGACGATCGGCACAGTGGGTGGACAGCGATGAGAGCCCCAAGGTTTTTGCGAAGCCGGAATTGCACTAAAAGAAAGTAATGGTGACAGTATGGTGGTGTTCGCTGGGAATTATTCACCACAGCTTCCTCCCTCCCGGTGAATCCATCACGGCAGAGAAGTACTGCATTGAAATTGAAGAAATGATGAAAAAGTTGAAGGATATCCGGCCGGCCTTGGTAAAGCGAAGGCGAGTTCTCCTTCTGCACGACAATGCTCGCCCCCATGTAGCACGAATGACGTTGCAGAAATTGAATGAGCTGAGCATTGAAACTCTACCACATCCTCCGTTTTCTCCCGACCTATCCCCGACAGACCACCATTTCTTCAAGCATCTTGGCGACTTCTTGGTGGGGAAAATATTCAAATACCAGCAGGATGCCGAGAGTGCCTTCGAAGATTTCGTCAATTCCAGAACTTCTAATTTTTACGCTACTGGGATAAAAAAGCTTGTGTCACGTTGGCAAAGATGTGTAGAATCAGAAGGTTTTTATTTCGATTAATAATCTTGGCCACAAGCCGAGATACTAACTGTTTAAATTTACAGTGGTTCAGTGCCATTTATTTCGTTACAAATTAATAGATCGCGCCACGATCAGCTAGAGCTGGGACAGAAATTGTCGGCAGCAAATAATGCCGACAATGCCGACAATAGCGGCAATAATGCCTAGATGTATTACTGCCGCTCCTCGTTTGCGGTAGCTATTGGCTGTTTGGCGGCACCGCGCCTGCCGCGTTGGCGGCACATCATCTGGACTGGGATAGTTTTGCCCTACGCGGCGATTCTGCGTCTCCGCCCTATGTTTAAAGATAGGGCTGCCGCGTTGCCGCAAAAGTGTGCGTAGGGCTTAAGTCGTTGATGAATCCGAGAATATGCAGTGGGAGTTAAGGCTCTAGAATACTTGCGGATTAGCGCTCTTTAGGCGCGAATACCAGTATATGTTTTCTGATCGTAATGTGAGGTGTTTCCTCTTTTCGATTTACGCCGCTTTAAGGCCCTCATTCATGAGCTCGTAGTCTTTCTTCATGGCTTCAAATGTTGTGTCGTCGTCCTTGTCTTAGATGAATAAAGTAAGATTGCCGACGGATCGACAGTAGCACCGTTTGCACAGAGCGCATTGACATGGGTTACACGTGGTTTACCTCTACTTAATCAAGCGTCTGACAAACTGCTGTAGAATTTACGTGTTGCGAGTATCTGAAATTTTAGCAAGGCTATTAGGGGTCTCTGAATTTAAGGAAGTGTCCATGGGTATTCTGAAAGTCGGTGCTTCCAGAAGAATGTTTACCGCATTGTGGCAGGAGGGAATTTGTAGTAGAAAGACGAGCAGAAATGAACTATCTAATAGCAGACCTCGGGCCTTTTGTAGAAGCAGTTAAGGCTTCTTAAACATAGGCGAAGTCACTGTAGTCAAACGCGTAGATTCCCATACGTAAGCCTCCGATATGTCGTACGGTTGAAAATTTTGTGAATGGTTTAGATATTTTAATTTTAATGTGGGCTGCTCAAGACGGGTGCTATCTCTAGACAAACTAATATATTCGCCTCTATAAATGTTCAGGTTTAAGGGCTGAGCACACTCCTGCTGCTTGACGCAGCTCCAATGATGAAGGACAGAGCAGAGACGCAGAGTACGTGTCTCTGTCTCAGGGGCTGCGGCGCGCTCGCACACATCGCTTTAGCGTTGGCTCCAGGCATCAACGCACGTCAGCGCTGCCAGCGTCAGCTTCACGGAATGAGTTCGGTCCTCCGTGAAGCTGACGCTCTGGCGTCAGATGGCCGCCCCTCCCCGTCCTCTCCATCGTTTCTTTCTATTTGTTGTCATGTTCCACTCCTTCTGGAAAGAGATTTGTTTTTAAAGGGAAGTAAGATAGGAAAGCCCTTTCCTCAACCAAACCAGCTATCGCTCCCGCAGTCAGCTGAGCGATGATTGGCAATGATCCAATGTCGACAGCAGAGGAAAAGAGAGCGACCGCCCATCACTACAAACATGTCCTGAGCCTGAGAGCGACGCTTGCCCCGTTTTTGACGCACTGAAGCCGCTAGCCGCGCCTAGTGTATCCTACCCTTCACTCTTCGTCTAACATCAGTATCCAACACAATGGGAGTAACTCACATTAGCTTGTTTTTCTGTTCTGGGAGAATAACGACCTGATTTCCTCTTCGGACTGCATTCAGGCTTAGGTTCCGTTTCATGCAGGCAAACAAATTTATTGCATCGCTCTCTTCCGGTACAGAAATGAACCCTGAGACTGGAACCTTCTTCAGCTCGCTGACTTCAGTTAATATACTCTGAAAACTCCGACTTAAAAAATAAAATATGGGTGAAGAACTTCTTATCATATTGTGTGTCTAGCTGAAAATATCTCAGCATACTATTCTTCTGTAGTTAGTCTCATCGTCTTTTAAAGAGGTAGCTTTTAGGGACATACAATAAAAATGTCATATAAATGTTCGCAAGAACCACTGAAAGCTCATGACAACGAGGGGTTAAATAATGGAAAAAAGAAAAATCCGAAATTGGAGAGAACCCTTGCTACTTAATTAACCGCGTCACCTCAACAGCTAATGGGTCGAAAGGTTCACTATCTAAATAACAGCTCTTCTATTCAAGGAGTGACAGAGCTATGAGCAGTTGAATAATGTATTTGGCTTATTTATTTATTGTAAAAATCGGTTTAATTCTAAGGGAGGTATAAAACCAGGACAGATGGAGCAATCTCTCGGTATGCACCTGCATGCAACCTTTGTGAAACAAAACCATCTGAAGTGGTCCAGTTCTGGTGACTACCAACTTTCCAATGATATTTGCCTCTGCCTTAAAATTGTCACCCAAAAATGCCACGATCACTAAGCATGGGGTTTCTCCTACTGCTACCAAAACAATCTCGCTGAGTCATTCTATAGCTACTCGTAAAAACTAAAGGCGTTGTGTGCATTAGAATGTGGCTCGGGACACATAACCTTCCACAGGAAAAGTGGACATGTCTTGTGAAGAAAATAACAGGTATAATATGCAGGATGGTAATAACATGTTTGAAAAGCAGGCAAATCATGAAGCAAAAAGGTTTAAACGGTTCCAAAACCAAACTAGGCCTAGGACAATAGCTCAGTCTAGACTAGTTGGAGAGGGCAAAAGTAAGGTTTCAATTGCGTTATCACATGTCACACAACCACATTCCCTGAATTCAATTTAAACAAGTAAAATCCTCGAAAATGACTTCTACAGTACTAAACTCCTGGCGCTATTTTGCGCGCCTACAAGTGCTACATTAGACTCATTATGGAGTTGTTACTTCGATTTTTAACACTGTCAAAAAAGACCATTTCGAAAGTTTTTAGAATAACAATACACGTAAGTAATTTATGAGGTGCTACAAAACGGCTTACGAAGAGATCCCTAACTGTTCCATCTGGGCTAAGTTGTTCGCCATCCCCGGTTTGATAGATGAAAAATCAGGTCTAATCATGTTGTTCAAAATCCTCACTAGAAAACTGCCTCTACATCCTATTGGGCTTTTGGAGTACCACTTACGATTATTAGAAAACGTTGACTTAGATTGTATATCGCTGTTGCAAGGTCGCAAGTTGATCTATCTTGCTCACTTCAAGACATCTTAGGAAGCTAAACGCTTTTATCACTGATAATGAAGATTTTCTTGACATGTCTGTCATTCACTTTTAGCCATTTACAATTAGCATTTTTAGACCGTTCCGTTTTCACTTGGTCCTTTATCCAGTTTGTTTCGCTTGTTTTCATCTCATACTATACGTTGTTCCTGCTGTGCTTTACGCCCAAATAAATAAAATAATAAATAAAGCGGCATGCATAAATAAAAAATATTACATCAAAATCATTATTTTTTCATTTTGAATGGTAGATTTCAATTTGTAACACTACCTTTAAGGATTTCATGTGTCTTTCTCCACCAAGAAAATTGTTAAAAATTTTGCTTAGCGGATGGCAAAGAGCTTGGAGAAGGGATCAGGAAATATATAGGTTGAGACCTGCATTATTAGTATTGCATAATAGCAGTGTAACCTCGTTACTAAGTTAGAAACCTATTTACTTTTAATAAAAACTTTCGAGTAGTACAACAAGGAAGCACCATCAAATATGAGCTCCGTACCTTAAGCTCCGGCAGTGTGTTGCAATAATTGGTTTTGCAGAGGCAAACTATCGCCACAGAAGCTCCTGATCTCTGAGGAGAGCACTGCCGATGGAACTGAATCACGACCATTTTAAGTTTGATTTCTTACTCGAAGTTTGATTGGCATGTGTGCCAGAAATTGTGTTTATTGATTTTCAATTCATATTTTGTACCTCTTCTACAAAGCATCTGAAGTACACAATTTGCTACCTGTCAGTATCTTTCATTCCATTCCTCTGTGTGACTAATAAAATTTCCTACCGCTGATTTAGGGCCGCAACTAAATGAGATTCTCAGTAGCATGCCAGGCGACCTACTCTTTGAATTTTACTGTGCCTTCAATGACATCGCAGCTAGTCGTTGCTCGACATCACTTCACCAAGTGTTAATTCGCTTAATTTTAAAGCATTTAGTGAGTTTGGGCTCTGATTTCTTTTCCACATAGCTTTTTTCTCTAGTTTTCCATATTCGGTTAGTCTGAAACACCGCGGAGCAAGTAGTCAGACGGTCCTTACAAAGAAAGGTTCTCAACTCATGGTGAGCTTTTGTGATGCTATTTTGGTAGGATGTAGGGCTTTGTGCGTGGAGTCCAGAACCACAGTCAGTTTTTGCTGAAAGACCTGAAAAGGAGGCGAAAAGCGTGCGCGCGTTCTATTATCAATCCTTACGACACCCAACTAGATGTGCCTCAGTGGCGCAGCCGGTAACACCACCGCCTCATAGGAGCACACGGGCGGCTTTTCAGCTCGAATCCGAGTGCTGGCACTATTTCTGCACGTATTAGTTTGTTGTTATTACACTTTCTTATGATCACAGTAGTCAATTTTAGACCACCATTGCTTAAAACAAACCAAGGCTCTCTATTTGTGCCTTCATATGTGCTAGTTTTTCAACTATGCATATCCGTACCATCACCATATTATACTGTATCACCAACGATACCGTAACTGCACACAAATACGCTTATCTTACGGTTGAATATTATGAAACCGGACCATATCGGTACATAAGTGCACTAAAAACGTCGTTCTCACCTTAACGTGTTGTTGGCCCACTACTTTCCACCTTCACGCCGGATTTCACTTCTCCGACAAGGAGAGATTGTGGTTGCGGATGCCATGTAAGGACTCCTCTGAACGCCATTTATGGAGATGTCGACTGTCAAAAAGAAGAGGCGGTACAGATTAGAGGGAGTATAATGGAAATTGCACCTTTCTACACGTATCATTTAAGTGGTTTCATAGGTGCGCTTCGATGAGGAGGTGGATGTCGACTGGACACCTGATGATGACTGTGAGGGGTAAGACAACACTGAGGTTACGTTGATGTTCACCCAGGGCTGTTCTCTACACCCACAGTTTACGCGTCCAATGAATAAGAGGTGGTCAGTTCTTGCCAGGGAGAAGATTGTTCCTCATTGCTTTTGTAGGATGCTGCTGGTGTGACAAGCGCTATGTTCTACTTGTCTCATAGTTTTGTGCCATAGCTGTAGACTGGAAGAGAAATAATGAATATAAGACTTTCAATTGAATAATGTATAAGACTTTTTATTTGCAGAGAAGTGATATGGTGTGGAAAAGTAGCACACATGAATTCGCATATAGAGAGCCTTGGTTTGTTGTAAGCATTGATGGTCTAAAATTGACTCCTGTGATCATAAATTGTAGTAACAACAAACTAATACGTGCAAAAATCATGGCAGCACTTGGACTGAAAAGCCCGCCGGTGTGCTCTTATGAGGCGGCGGTGTTACCGGCTGCGCCACCGAGGCACACTTCGTTGGGTGTCGTAGGGGTTGATAATTGTTGTGCGCACGCTTTCAGGCCTCCTTTTCGGGTCCTTAAAGAACCGTTTAGCAAAAACTGACTGTGGTTCTTGACTCCTCTCACAGGGCCCTACATTCTGCCAAAATAGCATCACAAAAGCTCAACATGAGTTGGGAACCTTTCCTTGTCAGACCCACTGACTACCTGCTGTCCTTCATAATATGTTCGGTACTGTATTTGTGTCAGTCCTTCAGTCTGTCACCACATGGAGAAATGGGATATGATAGAATGACAATTACTGACGAGGAAGGTCAAAGTCAAAATTTCATTGGCTTTTGAAATTTTGTTATCGGATTTGCCGATATTTTTCATAGAGACTTCGCACTGTTAATCACCCCAATCGCATGGAAATAAACAAGTACCCCACCATGATAGATTAGTGGACCTTGCTGCATCCCATCTCATCGTCCTATTCCACACATTAAGTGAAACCTGCGGGCTTTCTTTCGCCATTAAGCTTAAAATAACGAATGAATAAAATGGACCCGTTGTGGTCAAGATTGGCTAGCTTACGGGAGGAGCAGATGAAGAGGTATGACCTCCGCTAACGCGGAGGAGTGCACAGATTTGGGCAGGGGAAGGGACTCCGGGGTGTGGCCCGAGTTACGCACTCGTGTTAACATTGCCTACGTCCTGGAGTCCCTTCCTTTGCCAAAATATGGAGGCAAATTAAAGCAGATATTTGATGGTAAAGAGGAAATAACAATGCACTAGCATTCGCTTTATTTTTTATAATGCTCGGCGCAAATTGGGTCGGGGGAGGGGGGGGGGGTGGTTACCATGGCCGGCTGCAGCGGGTAGCTGCGGCGAACTGTTCTTTACTATCAGGTGTCTTGCCTCCTTGTTTTTGTGTTGGTGACAATTTTTAGGAGGTGACCCTCCCCCCACCCCCCACCCGATCCGATTTGCGCCTAATGCTCACTTAACTACCACTTAAACCTGGATTGATTCCAGGTGAAATGTCGGCTGCCGAGAAGCTGGAAAGCCTGAAGGACGTAACGTTATTTGGCTCCTGGGAAGAAATGGATCGGATGACCACGGAGGAGTTCGATGAATTCTTGTCTGAAAGGGGCCTCTTGTGGAAGGCAGGGAACTGCCCAAATTGTCCTCGTCCGCGCCCAATTTCCGGAGAAGGGTCTGAGTGGGAACGACATAAAATTAAAATTTGAATGCAATCGAAAACGGTGTCGTCTGAAGGGCACTGTAAAAATCGGATACTTGAAGGGCACATTTTTTGAAGAGCTGAAAGGGTGCAGGAAGAATGTGTTCTTGGCATCTATTCTGTTTGTTCACGATCTGGGGACAGTGGAGGACCGGGCGCGGCATTGTGGAGTGTGTAAGACCACCATAGTACAGTGGGACCAGTGGTTCAGAGACGTGATAGTCGAATCGTTCTTGGAGGAGCAGCAGCCGCGGAGGATTGGAGGGCCCGGTAAAGTGGTACAGATCGACGAGCCCTACGTGGTGAAGCGGAAATATAACCGCGGAAGATCTGTACGCGACAGCTGGAGGGTCGGAGGGATTGAGAACGATTCTAGGAAAGTATTTGTGGAAATAACAGGAACACGTGATGCCGCAACCCTTGAAGCCATCATTAGCAGACACGTGATTCCTGGTACTACCATACATACTGACTGCTGGAAGGGATATAGTAATCTGGAAAACCTCGGCTACATTCACAAAACCGTGAATCACCGGAAAACTTCGTTGATCCGTCTTCGGGAGCACACACACAAAGAGAACACTTGGTCCCACATTAAAAGGTACATTAAGAAGAAAAACGGTCTAAAAGGGGCGTTCTGGGACGACCATTTCCTTGAAGCCGTTTGGAAATGGCAGCACAATACCGAACCGAAGTTGTTCTTGTTGTGGCAGTCAATAGCCGAGAAGTATCCCATATCACACTAGGTTAGTGGTACCTCTATCTCCTCCATTTATGGTTATTTATAATTTTTAAGGCAATTTCCGACCGTGAGTATGACTATCCCGGTGCCCACCCCCAAGCACCATAAAGCCGGCGCCAATACGTGAAATGGTAAGTGGTTTTGTATTGCTTGCATAATTGTGTAACTAGGCATATATATATATATATATCTTAATTTTTCCAACCCCTCTGTTCTGTTATTGCGCCTCCCCTCCTTATGCAGAAAAGCAGAACCCAGCTGTGCACCTTCCGGGTAAGCAGTTTTGTGCGCTCAGTCATAAAATTGAGATATGCGTACCTCACAATCAGTGATAAGCGCTAGCGCGAGGAAAACATGCTCCAACCCATGTTTCACGCTCCAAAATCTGATCCGATTTCCCTTTAGTGGCCATAGTTCCACTCAATTTCAAGAGTATCGCCGTTATTGAACGGAGGAAAACAACAAAAAGTGAGTGAAAATAAAAGTGCCTAGAAGAGTTTTTCGCCTTGTTCCACAGTTTCGTGCGACTCGTATCTGCAAGAACGGAGCAGGCCAGACGCTAGGAAAACGGTGCTCATGCGCTGGGCTGCGCTAGCGGCGGACAAATTGTTGTTAGGGAGAAATATCGCCGCCGCTGATTGCGATGGAGCCGGTCACCGCCGGTTAACCTACTAACACAAATGGAAACGAGATACTCTATCGCATCTCAGGTCTACGAGTCAAGAGGAATGAAAATGAGTCATTTACGAGGGTCACACACTGAACTAGCCTAATCGTAAGAGAGGACATTTCCTTTTCTATTCTAATTTTCTATTCTTACAGGTTAACCAGTGTTGATGTTTGTTTCGCCTTTTTAATGCCCCGTTAGAAGAGATCCGATCTGAAATTTTATGCCAAAGTTTTGTGAGCAAATTGTGGAGTGGAGCTATGGCCGCTAAAATCAGATCGGAATAGATTTTTTGCGTTGGGGCGCCACGGATGGAAACGGCTTTCGACGCTCGGGGTGAGTCCGCAGCTCTTCGAGCACAGAATCAGGCTAGGGAAGAGGCTCCAGGGTGGGTGCGATCCAAGCTGTTCGTATGGAAACTGCTTTCGTTGCTCAGGGAAGTCCGCAGCTGGATTCTGCGCTCTTCGAGCGCAGGATCAGGCTAGGGAAGGGACTCCAGGGTGGGTGCCATCCAAGCTGCTCGCGTGGAAACTGCTTTCGTCGCTCAGGGGGAAGTCAGCAGTCGGGTTCTGCAGAAGCATACAGCTGGAAAATGGGCAGAAAATGTCTGAAAAATGTGTAGACGTTGAAACCTCTGGACCTCATCCAGCCAGTTGAATGAAATGCAAAAACGCCACCATGCATAGGAACCGAACCTCTGACCCCCAGGGCTGAACCTGCCCCTCTGCCCACCGCGTTACGTCCCGTCTGGCAGCCATACCACCACGGGCACACAAGAGACCAATGCGCATCGATCGAATGCCAACGTCGGCGCTGACGCAGCTTACGTGTGCATTCGCGTCGAACAAGTGTTCCCCACTGAATTATAAAACTCAACCAGAATTTGCTGCCACCGTAATCCAGTGTGATATAGCCACTATCACCTCCAAAGATGTGTTCGCAACAACCACCAATACAAAGTGCGGTTGTACGGCATTTTCCTGATAATATGGTTGGCATCAAAAAATAAAGGCCAGTGCACATACGTATACAAACCAATTTCACGCAAAAAGGGTAGCAAGGACAGCAACTCCGCAACTCAGGCATAAAATGGCTCTGGGTAGGATCACCAATGCCACCTGCTATAATGCTCCAAGGATGTGGGGTTACAGGAAAGTCGAGGACTTAGGCGCTGAGCTGCACTGAATTATAGAAACCAACTAGAATTTGCTGGTGCCTGCCTGCCAAACCTGCCCACTAGAATGCTGGTTTGGATAAGTATGTGCACTGGACCTTATTTTTTGAAACCAACCACATTGTAGCCGACAAGATAGGAAAATGTCGGACAACCGCACTTTGTATTGGTGGTTGTTGCCGTCTTTGCAGATGATAATGGCTATATCACACTGGATTACGGTGGCAGCAAATTCTGGTTGAGTTTTATAATTCATAGTGTTTCCCTACACCAATTGCGCTCTCATATGCCTGCGTCTATTCCGATCTGATTCTAGAGTTTTAGCAATTCCCCAAATTGTGTCGGGAGAGTGGGGGGGGGGGGGGAGGTTCCACGTGGGACAGCTCTACACAACGGTTTGTGCTTTGCAAAATCGGATTTTTTATGCAACACTTGTGTGTTCTATCCCTACAGTGAACTGAGGTAGGGCATTTCTGATCTTGCTTCACATGCCTTCTTACCAAGGCAGAAAACCGTTGACTAGCGGGCGAACCTTCCCTTCTCCCCAACCTTATTTGTGCCGATTATTGTGTGCACTTTAATATAATACACTTGTGCTGGACCACTCTAAGCCACTCCTGGCCCAAAGCAATCATATTTGACATGGAAGTGTATCCGCTAAGCGCAAAATTACCCTGCCGGAGGCATTTGCGTCCACTGGCTCATGATCATCGACGACTAGCTTTCCCCTTGCAGACGTGAACGAGTCGCATGTACCTCCATGGAATATGTAGTAGTATCCACAGTAGTTTGGCTGGAAGCAGAAAGATGAGCGTAATGGGCGACAAAGGATATAGCAGTTTGTGCAAGTTGCGTGGTAATCGAACGTCATGCTAGTAGACCCACATCGGAGTTCGTTTTTTTTTGCACATTGCACTGATGTGTTGCTTTTCACCGTACCTGTCCAATTGTCATTAGGTATGTGTCAGTGCCATTACACTTTATTTCATTGGAATGCACAAGGCACGCCGAGTACAACAAAACTGCCATGTGTATACTTGACCCCACTGGAAAATGACTTCCCTGAGAGGTTTTCTGATACAAGCGACACCAACGCACCACACCTGCTCGACGAAAAACTTACTGAATCAGTGGCGGAAGCAAATAAGGTGAACCTACCGCTGAATTGAGGTGAGCCTACCGCTCTACATGCTTTATACGGAAACACGATACTTCTGCGATACGATACGATGCTTCTTATCACAATCTACACAACAATTTCGAGTGCAAGTCATGGGCGGATGGTGTACAAGTACATATCTTTGGCTAATTCCCTTTAGATACCAATTCCACTCTGGGAAACTGTCCCTAGTGATGCTCGACGTGTCTCACAACACGCAATTGCACGGAAGCGCCGTAGCGACAGTTATGCCGTAATGGCGCTATACTCGTCTTCCACACGCCTTTACAAGGTAAATTCCAACTCATCAGTAGCGTTTGTCGGCTGATGACTGCCACGGAGAGCCATTTCCAGCTCGACCACGGCTGACAAAGGTCGCGTACCACGGGACCGCGGCGAAAATCTCGGAGGGGAGGGGGACCAATATGGACTCAGTGGAAAACTCTTGCTAAGAAGGCACCTGCATGACCAATTACTCAAGAATAAACGACGGAAACAAAGGTTGAATAGGGCGGATTCAGCTTTACACGTTAGTCTCAACCTAAGCTACAGAACATTTGTTCTGATTTCGTCCTCAATAGCTTCAATTTTATCCACGCATATTGGTTAGGTAGTTCTTTGTTCGTTCTGTAGTTATGCCCCTCTATTCTTTCTCTCTGAGCGAATTGAGCAGAAAGTTGCGTCTGCCTCCCGCATTTCTCATTCACAATAATCGTGCACCTAAACCGATCTCGCGTTATGGTGCAATCCTAGTTGGGGTGGCCGCTCTTAAACGTTTTCATACGAATTGAACGTGCTCTATTGAAGTATACTGAACTTACATTCCTTATCAAACAACTGCACTAGCGAAACATTGTCTTGCCTGTGTCCATAAGGGGTATTTTTTGTGTCTTGCGCTATTTTGTTTTCATTTTAGTTATGTTTTCTGTTTAGATGCTGGAAAATACTCTGTTCTCATGGCAGATCTAATAAAAGGATCCTCCCTGACTAGATTTGCATTGAATGTGATCCTCTTTAGTTTCCTCTCTCGCGACTAGGAACTCGGAAACCTGAGTCTATCTGGGCAACCAGATTTCCTCTTAGGGCCTCTACAGAGTCTCGCGGCAGCACCGTGAGAACTCGTCCAAATCGCTACCGCCACAGTGGGACCCGCGCTGCCACTGCGGTGAGAGCCGCAGCTCGGACGAGTTGTCGCCGAGACGCCGCACGCAACGATCCTCGAGGGCTGCCGCAGTTCACGGCACCCGCAGCGCCAGGAGCTGCGGGTGAGACCCGCTGGAGGGCGTGACCGAATAGGAAGCATGGAGGGAGCGGGGGTTTTCTTTTGTTTCCGACCGTTGGAAGCTTGGGTGGAGGGGTTTTCTTTTGGAAGCGTGGGGAGAAGGGGTTTGCTTTTGTTTGCGGTCGTCGTGTTCATCTTCCTCTATTGTTGCTTTTGCTTATTTGCTCTTTTTCATTTCCGCCTCCTTTTTTATTCGTCTTTCTGTCTTTCTTTTTATTTCGTCTTCGCTTTCTTGCTTTCGTCCTTGTTATGATTGTTGCTCGGGTTTTGTTCGTGTTCAGCGTTTCTTTTCCTTTCGTCTTCGCTTTTGATTGCTGCCGTCCTTGTTGTGATTGTTGGTTGGTTTTTGTCCGTATTTTCGTGTTTCTTTTTACTGCATGTTCGCTTTTGTTTTTGTTTTTACCTTGTTTTGATTGCTGCTTAGATTTTGTTAGTTTTGCTGTGTTGTTTTGCTCTCGTCTTCGCTTTTTGTTGTTGTCGTCCCTGTTGTGATTGCTGGTTGGTTTTTGTTCGTATATCGATGCAATCTCTAATTTTTCGTCCTTCGCCGCAAAAGTACGCAATATTGTAAATAGCATTGGGACTGGTTTACGAAACAGTTCCCTTGAGGCCTATTCACTGTGCTACGCATTCATGCGATATACTTCGATGTGTATGTATAAACCTGTAGAGGAACCGACAATAAAGACAATTTAACGCGGAAAATATAAAACTAGACATTTTTCTTCTTCTTTTTCTTCCTATGTGTCGCTGCCTATGTGTCCTTGGACGAACCTTTTTCTTATAACACCTTCCCAGTGTTATGACGAAAAAGGTCGTACATTCTAAACACTCAATAGACAAAAAACCAGAAGCATTTCTTACGAAACGTTCAAACGAGCTGAAATAATCCGATGCCGCCGAAATCCATTCTGTATTTCTTCGTTTCAAAAGTACGCAGTATTACGTCGCGGGCCGCACCACCCGCCGTTGTCTTGGCGGGCCCGCGGCACCCGCAAGACTCTGCTGCTGGCCTTACTCAGAACCCCAACACACGTTCGACGACGTCAGTAGAAATTGTAAATTAGTAGAGTCCGTGTCTGCATCACGTCTTCTGAATAACGACACATGTTGGACAACGTCTGCGTCACGTCGTCTGAATCCATACGCACCATGGACGGGACTTCGGCATGTCTTCCGAATCCAACCGCACATTGGACGACGTCTAGGGCACGTCTTCTGATTCTTGGTGCTCTGCACCTGATCCCATCCATACCCTGACGCGTTTCCGTTGAATATATCGTAAACTTGGCTGATCCACCGCCAAGGATATAGTTCGCCAGCAATCTCCATGGTTAAGCTGAAAGAAAACCCGGCTGGCATACGCTGCACTGTCGTAGGTATCTCTTGACCTCAGTCCTCCCTCCCCGTGATGGACACGTGACATTTGCCTATTATATATAGCAGGATCATCAGAAGCCGCCAAAACGCTTGTTTTCATTGTGAAGATAATTCACCAAACAAACGTAGGTATCACATTTAGACACTCAGTTTTTTACTGCCGCTACTGCTATTTGTTATTTCGAGAAAGTAATTGCCGTGATGCCGAGTAGTACACGTTTGTATAATCTCATGCTGAGTGAATCGCTGTCAAGCAACCTGCACAGAGGACAATATGAATGGTAAGTAGGTCGAAAAGGTGCTCGTGCTTTGTTGCTGTAGTCATAGTAATTCTACGGCCCGTCACGTCGACTCGCCCCTGAAATTGAACCACTTTTAGAGCAATTCTCAGAAAATCTAAGTCTGATAATTTACGTATTTAACGAAAGGCAACACAGAGGTGGCTAGCAACTCGTTCGTTGGCAAAGACCAACGGTGTCGATAAAACAAAATATTGCGATTGGCATAGCAGTAAGGTAATAGTTGCTTGTTAGAGTCGATGTCTCCATCACCCCTGGATTGTGGACGTAATCAATAAAGAAAAATCAGGTGATGGAAGATAATGAAAAAGAACCGCGTTACTCAATCCTTCCTGGGAAGTCCCACGCATTCTACTTATACGGGATGTCGGGGTGAATGCGTATGTGGCCATACAACGATTTGCGGTGGCCAGCCGAAGTCAGGACTTTATCCTTCCCAGACAAGTTTGGTACCAATGCACATACCCCGGAGGCTTGGTTGGCGGTAATGGCGGCTAATCCGAGCCAGGAACCAGGCATCGGGTGCACGCTGCAGTCCGCACCTCCTCCGACCGCGCTACACGCTCCCTAGAGAATTTAGATTGCCGTAAAGCGCTTGTTTTAGAACCATAAAATAGGCAAAGCCGTTTCGAGGCAGACGCGATTCAACTTAAAGAGGCTGTTCGAAGGCCTTTTTAAATTAGATCGGCACACTCAGCAGCAAAGCGATTGCTTAGAACTGAGGAACAGAAAACTATAGAAGAACAGTGAGGCCGCGATACCTTAAGGGACGGCTGCCGGACTGACAAGCTAATCATTCCGTTATTTACACTTTGTGTCTCAATAAATGTATGCACAGTTTGAAAGGTGACAACCCTGTTCACAGTTAGGGTGGTGAAGAATTTAAAAGCTCATATGACAGTGTTAGAAAATAACAATTTCTGACATATGAGTGGCATGGATTGCGGTTTCATGCTCTATTCTGAAGCATTGCACTGTTCTGGCCTGAACAGTTGTTATGATTTCTCCACAAGACAGCCATATCAATTGATTTGCGCTGCTTTTAAAATTTAAAGCTGAAAAAGAACACAGTACGGCTTGTGAGAAAGGTATTCTAAAATTATTGCTGCTAAAGAAGCTTTTGAAGAAATTTGAGAATCACATAGAAGCACAGAGTAACGAGAGCTCCGCTCTAATAACACTTTCTACACATCTGAGCCCACGACAAGAGTCACGCCTGGCTCTAGTTTTTTGTTTTGTTTTTCTTTTCCTTCGAGGAGAAGAAGTTTATCCTGAAGTGCTACCGGAAGTTCGAAAACACGTTGAAGTCAGAGGCGATTCAGCGACTACTTCTCCAAAGCACCATCCACTCGCGTCACAATAACACGGATACGAGACAATTTGCCAGACTCAGTTTCATCGCAAAACACGCAGCAGTCAATGGACAGCAAGAAACTATGTCAACCCAGAAACGATGAACAAGTAATCGTTTTATCGGTAATAAGCGGCCTGATGCCCGCTACAAGATTGTACATGGTCGTGGAACACTCACACCCGCTGACGTGGAGGAGACCACAGAACTAGGCAAGTGAAGGAACTACGGGGTCTGGCCGATCTAACTTACACGTTTTGAGATATCTTGTCGGGGTGCAACGGGCATCAGCCCGCTTAGTACCGCTTAATCTTTCCCTATCTTTCTCAGAGAGAAGCATGGTGCCAATTCACCGAGCCAGGAGTAATACAAGACTTAGTCGGCTTTGGCCGAACATTGATTGATTTGTGGTGTATTCGTGAACTGGCGAAGTATAACATAGAATTTCTGGGGTTGAATAAGTCAAGATAGATTCGGTCAGGATTTGTGAGGGGGGATTTCAGGACCTTCCACCCAATAGCTCCCAAAACTTCCGCTGCAACTTTACTTTAATTCTAGAATGAATAAGATCACAAACTTCTCTTGACTCACCAAAAAACTTTTTGGGATGAAGATTGATATCAGAGCAAACCTTCTTAATAGATTGGACTAGATGAGGCAGAAGGAAGTCTGGCCTCCTGGCTCAAAAGTTTTTGTATATGAATCGGAGACTTTACTGTAGTCTTATATCAAAAGGTAAGGTGAACGAAAATTCTGAAAACTTCATACATCATAACCCTTATCAGGGAGACGGACATTCCATCATGGCAGCTCACCAGGCTTCAAGTGTTTTCTGTTCAATGCTAGAAGTATTGTAAACAAGCTTCACCACCTTCTCAGACATTCTGGCGGGTGGACCGCAGACCAAGTGCCGATCACAATCTCGACCACAAGCGGTCGACAAGACGAAGTGAGCGGTATTGCCCCGAAACACCTGCAGTTTGCCCCGAAATATCCGCCGGTCCACCGGCGTTTGACAACCTTAACGCCTGCGGTCCACAACCACTGATGGTCTGCGGTTCATAACCACCAATATAGATGTGACTGGCGGTTCACAGCCTCTAATGTCGATATGACCGGCGGTTCATAAACGCAACATACCTTGTTCAATCATGGCGTGCTGTTCATACTATTCCCGCATCTAAGCTGATCATATGCTTCCCTTGGAGGTGGTAACCCATTCTGTAGAATGTACTACCACCTCCAAATGCATGTTGGACGCAGTTTAGCTGAGAAACTCAACCGAAATGCGGGGATGAACTGCAAACCACGATGGCAACTCAAAGTTCGGTCGAACGTGTCCTTTACGGAACATCTTTCTTCACAAAACGTACTTTATTATTTGACAAACGAAACATGAAAAAATATGACAGATAGCAAAAACAAGGCATAAATCGACGAAATGTAGCAACTAATAACTAACCTAACAGAAGGCAAAACGATTTCAGTCATAGCTTGGACTGACACAGAGATTCTTAATTGCAACATCAACTTGCTAATATTTGGCTAAGAAGCTCTCTTGACGCTGATAAGAGGACCCACATGTAAATTCAGATTGGATGATGGTGGGGCATGGAAGAGGGCCTGCATCTGCCTTATTCCCAGAAATAGGACAGGATAATAAAACGTCTGTTCCGATGTTGTACCTAAAACCATCTTACTAAGATGGTGGTAGGAAGATTAACTCCTTTTGCTCTGAGTTTGCCCGATACCCGCGCATTCCGTGCCAGTAACCGAATCTTGAGATGAAACGATGTGGTGGGGTTCCCCACTGGAAGGAGAACAATGCAACAATTCTGCCGCAAACGGTACACAAAAGATAATCACGCCTAGGTCATGTTCATAGTCCACGACAGGAGCGAATCCTGGCGATCACTCCCTCTTACCACTCCTGTCGTGGACTATGGACAGGTCTTCGGAGGAAGGGCAACCCTAACCGTGACGGTCCTTCTTGTTGACCCTGGTTTTGTTCGTCTCTCAATGTTTCCTTCCCAGAAAATGCCTCCTTCACAATAACTCGCAGGCCACACAAAGACCATCAAAACGAAAGAACATTATAATCGTAATTTCCTGACCCGTGTTGAGACGTCTTGTCGTACGATGGCACAATTTGGGCACAAGTTCGTCTAGTAGCTCGCAAAGTGACCTGGGACACCTGGTATGCAATGGTTATCCGAATTGAAAGAAGTCGCAGAAATGCCGAAATGCATTAGGAACGCAACGAATATAGCATCTAATTGAACTCCGCCCTGCTTCTGGCTTCTGACCGGTCGCAATCTATGGCTCGCTCGAAACGGATTTCCGTTTCTGGAACTAATACAAATTAAGGAACACACCCATCATATCATGGAACGTGGCACTCACATTTGACGGAACGAGTGTGTTGCCTTCAGCACGGTATCTGTAGCTCAGCACATCAGTTCTAAAAGAAATTTTAAGAATTAGTTAGTGTAAGGTTCAGGCACTGGATAGCTCGAGTTTGTATAATTAGCAAGGAAACTCACAAGGCCCGACCGATCGCTCTTCTTATTAGAGAGCTCCATTCAATCCTCGACGATCTTAGCTCCTTCAGAACGCGTCCACGATCGGCGTCATTGTCGCCCAGTTTGCACCAGAACCTATAGCTTATTCACGTCATTTTGAAAGTATATTTGCATGGAGACCTAAGGGGATATGAAAGCTCACAGAGATGGTTGGGTGAGGAAGTGTTCGACGTCCAATTCGATGTCCTCATCACCGAGGCCGATAGCGTCGACAACGAAGTCTGAATCACTTCAAGTTGATCGCGTGTCAAGGTCATTGTGACATTTCTGGGAGGAAAGAGAAGATACCGAACACAAGGGACGCACCGATCATGAAGTTGACAATGTCCTCTGGTAAATCCCCTAGTGTTGCGTCCTTCCCATGTTTGCCCGTTAATCGACAGGCATAGCGCTGGATTTCCACAACAGAATTGCACGCCTAAGCAACAGAATGAAACTGTGAATGCTGCTGTATGCGGATAGTGGCTTTGCCTATGTCCACTTACTTTAATGAAGTAGAACCGACAGAAATCCATGATATGGGTTTCTGTCGTTTTCGCCGCTGCGGGTGGGCCTTCGCCATCGTTCGAGAAGAAGCCTCAATTCAGTAGCCTATAATGTGTCATTGCCATTCACCTTCAACGCTGTGTGTAAACTCTTTCAAGACACCTTAAACGGTGGATTTTCTACAAACTCCAGGATTTCGTGAAGTTTTCTGCCGTGAAGCGACGATTTTCGGGTAAAGTTATGTGGACCTGTTTTGCGATGTAGCTGTTTGCCTTTTGTAGAGCGCATGACAGTGTGACATTCTGGCAGAACAAGGCATCGATCTAAATGCAAATTTAATGACCAAGCAGTATTGAGTGGGGTCCCTCCAGGCGCTTTCCGGTCCACTCACTGTTGTAGCCATTCCGGCGATGAGATCAGTCTGATCACGAATAGCACAGCATAATGCGCATACTACAGCTGAGTCTGACGAAGTCGGTAGAAGGTGGACATGTTCTTGGTGGTCCTTTATCGTATCCATGTTTACGCGACATCCTCTCAGTCTCTTGACAAGAGTCTCCTTTAGCGTAATGAACTTGATCGCATAGCCTCTAAGCAACATAAGTGGCGAAAAGTGGCACCTCACACTCAGTTCCGACCTCAACACTGTTTAGCAATTTTCCCAGCCTCCTAAAATCGATCATGTTGTTGGCGAGCGCAGAGTCAGGAATATCTGTAACAGCTATCGCCAGTTGTTGCAAACCAGAGAAATGTGCTTCAAGGTGGACGAAAATAAAAATGAGTTAAAAAAGCTGTTGAAAACCTTTTAGGTTGTAGGGTTGCTTGGATCCTCCTTATCAATACTTATAGAATTGAAAAGGTTTATGTTCTTATCACCTATATATAAAAGAGTTTGTCCGTGGTGTGATCCAACTTAAGTGAGATACCCCCAATCATCCACAGCGCGGGCAAAATTTGCTATTGAACGTGGGATGTTGTTGCAGCAGGGGAAGTGCAGCCCTTTACTGCTTAACACAACAGTACCTACGCGCGTTTTTGAGCGTCCAGATTCAGAAGCCGACTTCGGGGAATTAGCATGAGAGGACTACTAAAGGAGTAAGGGTAGAAGGGGACTTTGAGGGTGGAGAACCTTCGGCGATAAGGAGGCAGGCATCGGGATGGGGGTCGATAGGGAGAACAATAAAGCAGGCTAGGAGGTGGCACCAAGGAAGGGGGGAACGGTGAAGGGACCAGTAATGGGGACCGGTGAGATGGGGAGAGGTCCCGTGAAGGGGGGGACCGACAGAGGGTTGACCAGTGAAGAGGGAACCAGGAGAAGGGGGGGGGGGGGGGGGAGAGGAGCAGTGAGGAAGGACCGGTGAATGGGGGGGGGGGGAAGGGATCCAGTGAAGGCGGACTGGAAAAGGGTTGATGAATAATAGGAGGACCAGTTATTGTGGGACCAGTAATGGGATCGGTAAAGGATAGGATGACCAGCGAAGAGGGCACCAATAAAGGGAGGTCCAGTGAAGGTGGGAACCTGTAGAGGACCGACGAAAGGGGAGGGGAACCAGTGAAGGGTGAACCGGAAAAGGGCTGACAATAAAGGGAAAACATTTATAAGGGACCAGTTAAGGGGGTCCAGTGAAGGTGATGGACCTGTTTTGCCCTAATCCGCTATACCATTCTATATAGCGAAACCAGTTTCATCACTTGCACGGAGTGCAGTGAGGAACACATCGGTGGGAGCGGGCAGGCCGCTTTTGGGTGAGGGTCAAGGAGCACATGGAAGGGCTTCGGAGATGCCAGATTTCCACGACGTTGGGGACGCACAGGCAGCGCAGCCATGGTGGCGCAATGGTTGGGGTCGCGATTACAATCCTTGCTCGAGAGGTCGATATCGCAGCACGCAAGACTCTCGAAGCGCTGTGGATTGTCTTCAAGAATCCCGCGATCAATAGGAGGGAAGAGCGCGTAGCGCTAACCCAGGAGCTGGCCCCATTTGCTGACCTCTGTGGGCTCGACCCCGGAGGGTCGCTGGGGTTGACCTTAGGTGGTAGTCTCATTCACCCAAACTGCCTCCAATCGAGGGTGACGCACCAGCCTCTTCCATAAGGCTGCTTCCATAAGGTTAGTTGGGCTGTCTCACTCCCATTTCGTCTCCTTTTCCTAT